>JAQPZY010000501.1:0-201831 GCA_029931535.1 Margaritifera margaritifera
GGTCCTTTTTGTAAAAATTGTCTAAGTAACTCTCCAAGCAGTGGTGTAGCTTCTATAAGCAGCCATGCTCTTGACTTCTTCCCCAGAAATGTTTCTTATTATATGCTTTTACCAAAATGTGTTCTGGAAGTAATTCTGTCAATTCATGGCACCATTTGTGTTTTTGATTAATGTTTTATTTTCAGAAAGACATTTAAAAATATTGATATCTTATGATAGAGGAAGAGAGACGGTTTTGTGTATTTATTGCAATTTTCTGGTTGTAATTGACAGTACCTCCATACAATTAATCAAAACTTTATTCGGTTATTATAAGCTAGTACTATCTGTCACATTTAGAAAGTATGACAAATACATCTTTATAAAGAGTAATATGAAACTCTGAGGTTCTGCGGAACCGTGCGTCTGCCTTCTGGAGTTATGGGCTTATGGCTAAAAACTGTTATATTGCCTTGGACAAAACTTAGCCGACATCAGCATCAATTCATTGTCTCACATTTGTCTCTGAAAAGTAAGAGACAATATAGGGACAAACTTCAGATAATCCTTCACTGTTTTAGTCCATATTTCTGCACTGCATAGTGCTTCATATTATGAACTTAGCAGATTGGAGATTGGTTCAGATATGTTACAAGCATTTCATAGCCCACGTATTAGTGAAACTAGCAAAACATTAGATACAATTTTACTTCTAATAAAAATGTGCCAGTCACTCATTTTGCAACAATTGGCAGTCTTTCATTACGCTGGACAAAGCTGTCACAGGTAATCAAACACAACTATACAATGTAAGTTAGTATTAGTAATAAGACTTGCTGTTATTGATAACTGTAAGAAAGCTTTCTCTGATGTCATTTCCAAGTGTATCCTGTATTTAAAAAAGACGGTCGCTAGTGTGACTCTATGGATATTTAATTACATTTTCTCTCTGTGTGTGGTTACCTTTTTGCCAATCTGTTTAAGCCCTTTGTGGACAGTCAGGCTGCTTTTTAAGATATAATATTCTCTTAGATTCAAACAGAACTCTTAACCCATGCAAATCAGGGCCCCTTAGTAACTATCGTACAACCAGGCCTCGTATTAATTACCAATACAACCACGTCCCACAGTAACTATCAATACAACAGGACCTCATAGTAACTAAACTTGCACATACAGATGAACACATTCTCCAAATATGAACATTAGAAATCGTACTTTGAAGTTCGTGGACAATTGTGAAATTAAGCAAAGACTTCAGAAAGAGAGAAAGAGAGATTGAGAGAGATATAGAAAAAGAAGTGGGGAAAAAGAAAAAAGAGAGAAAGTGAGAAAGTCCGGTTGGTTAGTGTGGATAAGTTTCAGAGGTCAAATGGCAGTCCTGTTTAATTTACATTTAACATGGCACCTCAAGGGTTTAAAGTAATAAAGCTCTAAAGGAAGCCGCATCACTAGTGGGTGAAGCTGCAAAATTGACTGACAGTCCCAACAGGGGGTAGGACTGGAGAGTTGTTTTACTCTTAGCCCCTTGAGAGTTATTATCAATGTACTCACAAGTGTCAGAGAAAGCGGCGCAGCTGGGGTGGCATTGACTACCCAACCTATTTTGCTCTGATAACATGGTAACACACCTAGGACCCTTACTCGATATAGCCATATAATTTAGAGAGAGAGAGAGAGAGAGAGAGAGAGAGAGAGAGAGAGATAGAGAGAGAGAGAGACCAGTTAGTCAGTGTGGATGATGTCTGAAGACAATACTCCTTATATTTTGATCAACCATTTTCAGGTATTTTTAGTTGTGTGAAGATTTCATGCTCTTTAATATTTTACTCTATACTCATTGTACCTTTTGTGGGTTACTTGGGACTCATTGAACATAAATTCGTTAGCTTTAATAGAGATTGAAACATAACTTTCTGGTAAAGCATCAAATCACAGATTTACATTGTCAGGTATATTGCTGTAGTAGTGTTAAATGGGCACATCTCCGCTTCGCTGAGATTTGATGCTGTGCGCACCCACTAAGCTACTGTTTATGATGAATCTGACTGCTTTTCTGTGCTGCAATATGTGTGTCTCATTATAGTGTCTCAGGTGTAAAATACAAAGTTTCAGAAGCAGTTGAACAGTTCCAAATTATCTATGGTTGATTCGGTATTAAGCACTGTTAAGAAAGCCAATAGTTTTGCCAATATGACAATACAGTACTTAAAAAAAACCCAAACAGTTGAAACATTTTATTTTTATTTTGTTTCTTGATATAACATCAGAATGACTAGATTGACTTTGAATAATTGAGTCTTTATTGAGTTCTTTATATTGGGGTACATCATATATATATATATATATATATATATATATATATATATGTATATGTATATATATATATATATTATAACGCTGATTGGCTTCTTGAAAGTGTGCTGTGGGATAGGTGCAGCCGCCTTATATTGGGGTCCATCGTACTCAGTGCAGGGTGTCTCTCACTATAACGGTGTTCAGGTACAAGCGGGCTTTGATATAGGAAAAGTTGCATTATATTGCGGTATATTATGCATAGTATAACGATCATTGGCTCCAAGAAAGTGTGATGTGATATCGGCGATGTTGCCTTATATTGTGGTACATGGGGATCCATGAATACAATAGTGTTATATCAGATGTATTCATCAAAATGACATTAACATTAGTATTTATACATATAACAAAATAATTAATAAAGAACACTAACAACATATACAATAATGTATCACCCTGTTTGACACTCATGTGTGATCCAAAGAAATTTCAACAATAGTTTTTGTGGTATATTATGGATATTTAAACTGATTTATGGATAGCTTTAAATGTTTGAATCATTTTTTTTAAACGCTTCAAGTACATGTATATATTAGTCGGATCGAAAACCTGTCAAAATCGATAATTGCTCATTACAGTGTTTTCCTCGAATTAAACACTTCTGATATAACAGCATGCATGGGAAATTTATCCATTGGAAACCAACTTTTTTCGGTGAAATTAGTTCATTTTTGTGTCAACCAATTCATGAGCCTATCATGGATTAATTGTGAATATATTTTGGTTAGTACATTTACTGATGTGATTCTACTGTAATTGTGAACAAAAATCTGCACTTCCTTTGTTATGTAAATGTCCTATTCTTTTCTCACTTTATTCTATTGGATAACTTTGCGATTTAAAATCAGATTTAAAAAAGTCAAATTGCTATTTCATTTCAAGAAAATAGGAGAAATGTTTCACCATTTCTAATATCACTGTTTTATATTTTTCAGACTGAGAGGATTAAATAGAAATGGTAAGTATTAACATACCTACTCTAAGCCTACAGGTACAAAGTATGTATGTTATACGGGTATTATATGATTTATACTACCCGTAACTGTATTAATATATAACCATTCATATAATTTAAATTACTTTATACCATTAAGTATAAAGTATAAAGTTATCAGTTATGTTTTTCATACTCTTTTTTATATTTAGGATATCAAATTTGGCAAAGTAGTTTTACTTTATTTCATCTTCCCGTAGGCGTATAGGTTTTTAATCAATGAGAACCCTTCAAACCTTATTTGTGTTCCTGTGGTGTAAACATGCTTAGAAAATTGGTTTTTTTATTGGGGTGGGGTACTGTGACCAGTAATAATGTATGCGTCACTTACTGAGATGCAAAACCGTTTATGTTATAATACATCAATCTAATTACCAACAATCCTTTGTATCCATGGAAGTATGCGTGTGTAAGTATGCTTAAGGAGTCTACATGTTTGTAACGCCAAGAAAACCTTGCCAAGGTTAGATATTTCTCTGCATTGTATATTTATCGCTATGGTCTGAAAAGTCGGTCGCATTTACTGAGTTGGAAAAGAGCGTTGCTGCTTCTAATAAATAGGTACAAAATGACTTTATCGACAAATAAATTATACTTTCGTTTCAAGACAGGTGTATTATGTTATGGCATTGTACGCTCCTCCGTCCACAGGGTGACATATTGATTCCCTTGTCCATAGACTTACAAGCCTTGATAAAAGTTGATGGGACATTTTGCATATATACCTGAATACTTACATGCAGGTTACACACTTAGGCTATCTTGAGTAGAATATCTTTAGCGGATCTTCGAATATTAGACGATAATGAGTTTATCTCTAGCAAGGTAACTGTGAATGAAATCGAGTTAGTTAAAAACTTTAATGCTTTCAATTAGCAGGAATGTTTTTAGACTCGCAACATGTTAAAAAGGAAACCAAAGTATTGTACATTCATAATTGTGGCTGATCACGTAGATGAAATGTATGTTTTAAGTGTTCAGTACTTTTAGTAGCATACGGGTTAGTCTGTGTGTACATATTGTATGAAAGCGCTGTAGGATAGATTGCTCTCATTTTCATTGTTACAGTCACATTTAGTTGTTACCATAGTCACGTATTACCGTCACGTGAGTATCTTAGACACAAGACAGTTTCTACCTTTGAATATTCATAAGCAAATAGTGAAGAAGAACTTAAAATGTTGTCACTTTAAAAGCAATGCAAACTTTAAATTAGAAAGTAAGGCAATCTTTTGCATATTTAGGTATAGGCTTTTTGTGGATATTTTTATGATGTCAAAGCTTTGTTTGAGTGATGTCAATTAAGTTGAGAAATGCTATTTAAACAGTGCAATGGTAGATGTAGAGCCTGATTATATATATATATATATATATATATATATACATGTACATAAATCTCTCTCTATATATATGTATATATATATCATGACAAGCAGAATCTAAATTTAAATCTTGATGAAATAAATCAGATTATGATTTGACTAGTTCTGTGTATCACTTATACACAATTTTGCAAGCTATAAGTAAAAACAAATATGGTGCAGTATATGTTAACGTGTATCATATTTGACACAGCTCATTCAGTGGTTATGTTGACTAATCAATATTAGTTGTTTTTAGTTTTCTTCCAGCCCGGTTTTATCACACTCTGTTTGATTTGTTCAATATTTAATATTAGAACTATCTATTTGTTATATTAGGCATCCATATCACTGTCACTGAGCCAAGTTTAATCAAAATTCACTTCGCCTAGAGAACTGATCGATTTAATTGCCAAATATAAAATAGTCTGTCAATTACACACAGTAAGTAAATATTATCGCTGAATATCTCCTGAAATAGATACTTCACACCAAATCCATTTGTATTTTTCCAGGTCTACAGGAGAGGGAGATTTTTTTACCATGAGCTCCCACTTCTCCGTTGCTACCATCACTGGCGAGCTCCGCTTAAATTCCAATAAATCTACAACATATCCCGAAAGGTGCAGGATACATCCATATTTTTGTATAATTCGAGACAATAATAGTTTCTTATCATTTGCAAGTAATGTGTTTATGAAATAATATTGAGATATGCAAGCAGCCCCTGCCTACAATTATACAAGCTAAGCATTCCTCTTGATCTATATTTGCGTAATATTAGATCAATAGTATGAGAGATGATATGTTATTTCCTGTCTTGAAGACATATATAATCGAACAAACATAATAAATAAGCGCATCCGTAACGAGGTTTAACAGGCCTTGTAAAACTCTCCATACACTATCACAGGCAAAGATAAGACTATCCTGGTTACTAACAATAGACCTCTACAACGTCATAACACACTAAAGTATAAAACACTCAGTTCACATAGTAGAAACATATTCATTAAAAATGAGACCTATCAATCTAACATACAAGCAGGGCTTTCAGCAGGGAATATTTGCAACGTTTCTGACATATTTTCTTTTCTATTTTATTCATTCAACATTACAAACAGAACGTTAATTTACCTTGTAAAAATTAATGCTCGCCGACCAGTGCATTTATGTGTTTGTGGACACATAACAGTACATCAACTGTCCCTTACATTGATCACTGGACTTTTGTTCCTGACAGGAGAGTGTCCCATGCCTTTCCTGGCGATGTGAAATAGTCAGCTGGGTCTAACTTATCACTCGCATAGCAGTATCACGAAATGTTTCAAAGACATCCGCGAGTAGCAGCACGTCTGTGAGTGAACACAGGTCGTGATAGCCGCTGAGATTTTGGCAACCAAATGCGGATCATACAGTTTTTGCATGTTCATAGTCTTCTGAAATTCCATCGCGGGACAGAGACGAGTAAAAGGCGCTTATAGTCGGCAACTCTGTCTCATCAAATGTTTCCCACCCACTCATGTACTGGTATTGGTACATTCCTTTTGTAGTTATCAACTTCATCTTGTCAGGGTTATTGGTATCATATCGGCTAGTGATTTTGAATTGGTCATTTTTGCTTCCTACCGCCATGTTACTGACTAGCTTGTCGAGACTGGAATTCAAAAACTGAAACGAGTCAATGAATTGTAGCTGACCGATCCTGAAAGTCATATATTTTTCCATATTATTGCGGATGACACTTATTGGAGAATTAATCGCCGTCGCGACACCTTGCATAATAGAGTGGCTATCATAATCACGCAGGTTATAAAATACCACGTGAATTCCTGTTTTGTTGGGTAAATACGCAACTATAAATTGCATGCGCTATTCGCTGCTCGTATATATATATAGCAGTAATATGACAACGATCGGGTACTTTGGTATCAGATCCTAGATCAAGCAATGACTAGCAATGGAAAACTCATAATTACAATCTTTAGTCATGATCATGTCCGCGGGTGAGGAGAGAAGTTGCCAAATAGATTTCGCTGTAACCTCGTGCAAATTTTAAGGACAACTCTGCCGTGTCCTGGGTATGTTACACTATTGGTGGCTCATACGCTCCCTCACATCTAACAACAATATAACCAAACTCGCATGGAATGTGTTCAACAACTTGAATTGTATTTGTTATAGCCTCTGGAGTGTCCACGGGAAAATTCAAACATTTGAAGTCCTCATAGATGATGTAAAGTACTTTCATTGTTCGTTGCACCGAGGTAAATTTTAAAAGGTTTTTGCCTGGTTCCATCGTGAATGTAGGCTGAGGTTTTTCACTAATTCTACCGCAGTAAAAGTCATGGTTCGCGAGCAGCTGTTGAGTGGTAAATAAATACAAGCAACGTCTGCAGGAAACCTTTCACCCGTGTGCTTGCTATGTCGGTTAAGAAACCAGAAAAGATTCTTTATCTATATGTAATGAGATTGTGACTCTGAACCAGTCATATCGCTTATACACAGCAGATCAATCTCTGTCCGCCCATGTGAATCTTGTTTTATATATGTGTGGACAGTGGAAGCGGATACAAGCTTTTGTCCCAAGCGAACACATTAACAGCGATACCCGGGTTAAGTTCTTAAAACTTTTTGAGTATTGCCAAAACTGAGTTCACCCTAGTATTGCTGGTATTTCCGCGGCTGATCTGTGTGATCGCTCGCCCATTCAGAACATCGATTTTTGTCATTTTTTACATTTATCACTGACCGCGGCGGAACATATTCTGGTGTTGGTATGTACTTATATATGGGGAAATATGTAGCTGAATTTCCGTACATCTGTCAAGAGTCAATCCTGAACCTGCGTTGGTTTATTTTTCCAACGTATGAAGAATCTTTTCAATACCCTTATCGATTTCTTCATTGATAGCCTCGGTGTCTTTACGGTTTAGGATCATAAATGGACCGCCCTGAATCCACGTGGCTGTGGTTTTAAATCCATCCTTGTCTAATAATTTGCGATTAAGAGGCATAGTCAAATGTGAATGGGTAACAATATCCGCTTTAACTCCGGAGGTGCCAGAGTTCTATAGCGTTGATACGATTCCAGGAATCATCGTTGATAAAAGTTTTTTCGCGTCTCTACTTGGTTTGTATATGTGGGGGATGATTGCCACATCATTTTATAAATCACCCTTACGCTCATGAACCTTAAACTTGGAGACTTCTTATTCACGATGTCGGCGGTCTTTTTCACGAACACACACAGCAGCCTCAGCGGCGATAGCAGCTGCGATACGACGGCGGTCTTGTTCATCCTTGACCACATGTGCAATTTCGGCTCTTGAAGGAATCATAGCTGGTAAATATACCGCAAGTATCTCAGCTTTTCGCATACGGCTTGGTATTTGTATCCCACGCTGTTGCCCGAGTTGCCTTTGCTCAATCATGTTTGGCATGCTTATATACAAGATAAATCATTGTCTAATTGCAAATTCCATCAATAAATGTTTAGTATTTTTACTCTACCAGGCTCAGAAACTGTAGTAGCTTCAATTCTGGCTATTGTTCCACTTATTTCGGCATCGTTTTCAACAGCGATGATGTTGACGTTGTTGAGTGTTTCCTCAACAATGTCGGGTATTTCTACAATAATCGGTTTGTTGGTGAATCTTCGCCGGCGTGCACTATAACACTTGCGAACAGATCCTCATGGTCGGCAAAGCTGAATATACGACTTTACTCCAATAAAACATTTAAGACATGGTCAAGCACCTAGACCAACACGTATTACAAACAAATGTGATTTACATTGTTCATAATGTCATGTTCTGCAGCAGAGTTCACATTTTCCTTTGCATTGATTGAGTCCAAATGTCATTCAACTTTTTATATATTTATAACTGTAGTCTCTAATAGACATATTTATCTAAGTCCTCTATTGATATCGAGTTGTAAATATAATCATCTATGTTTTCAATTGATGGTGTACGTAACTTGAGGCGTATGTGATCCTCATCGGATATACGGGGTTACTTGTACGATCATTTGCTGCAGAAGACTTTTCATCTGTGATATTAATTTCCAAATTCTTGGCAGTGCGTTGTAAACAAACTCGGTCAGCAGGATGCATCAACCGAGGATTACCATCAAGACACTTTTCATACTTAAATATAATGTTCCACAATTCAGTATTTGGACAAATCACTACATACTGATCAGTATCCTTGTATACTGTACCAATTCATAAATCACCGCCGTTTGTACAACGACATCCGATAACATAAAACGTTTTGCACTGTGCTTGTACATTGAATACATAGTTTCTGTGTCTTTGCATGAGAATATCTTGGTGCGAAACTCAAAACATTGCGACATTTGCTTAGACTCTTCATCTTCTACATTTTTGGTTTCTTCATTCTCTTGTCTTGTTCTTAGTTGAATGTATTATCTTATCTTTTTTTTTTATAAAAAGGGGTTGATTGTCTCCGCCCGTTAGAGAGCCGTTACACCCTTAGCCAATTCATCTGCGTGAATTTTATTATAATTATCTCTTATCAAAGTAGGATTTTAAAAATATTCTTCCTTTTTTGACTACTACTGTTTGTAAGACAGCGATATAAACCGTCGTGGTCAGAATCAGAATGGTATAACTCATTTATATAATCAGCTTCGAATATTTGACTGAACATTTTTCCTATTTATATTATAATATCAAAGGCATCTCTCTGAATAATTTATTCTTGGTGATCTACAATTTTCGCTTGATGTTTCAATGTTATTATCGTTAGAGCATTTATTCGTTTCACTATCCGAGGTGGTCTACTCAACGTCAGTGATTTTGGTTTCTCTTGCACAATACCATATGATGTTTTTTCAGGTTTTTTCTTATAATATTTAGCAAGTCGACATCGCTGTAGTTCCAATATGATTCCTAACTTGATTAATTTATCAAGATGCTCCGGAACGTTTTTGAAAAGTCATACAACATCTTTGCAGCCTTTTGAGAAATCGGTACGATGCATTTAAGCGAAACCACGATTTAATCTTTTCTGTAATATTACGCACACTCCATTGATCTGGCACATTTATACCAGACTCAGATATACTTATACATCTGTGTAGATTTTGCCATTTATATATACCACGGTAATTGCTTAAGATAAAAATATTCTCTTCCGTAGTTATTGTTTTTTTTCAAATGATTATAATTGCAATTAATAACAGCTAGCCGCCGCAAAATCACACACGAGCGTTAGCAATGCAATTGATATAAAATACTCTGCCAGAAAATAACCTCTGCAGTATACAATATTTTCTGTCTCTGTTACAGTAAAATTATTCTCTGCCAGTATAAAATATTACTGCTATTTTACACAGTGTACTGGCGATCAATAATCTTTTGCCTGCTTTAGTGTAGTTGTAATCAATAATATAGGCCTGACTGCAGAACCTAGTATAGTAACTTCAGCTGCACACGGAGAAAAAGCTTACCACTTGTTTGACCACGTGAGCTACAATGCAATTTGCGTCTGTAAAGTTATCAGTGGGGACAAATATGGGGGAACTGAAGGAATTTCGGGTTTAGGAACCAGAATTAATCAGCCCCGTCTTAAACATACATTATCACACTAATATATATATATATATATATATATATATATATATATATATATATATATATATGATAACTTAACTGAAATAGTGATTATTGTTTGAAGATATATACAGGCTTTTTTGATATAATATTTTTGGCAGAATTGATTGAACAGGAATATATGGATGGTCGCTTATTTGTTGTGGTATTTGTTATTACCATGTGTCTGACAGAAACGAAGAATACAATTTTAATTTTCAAATGTATACATTATTGTTGGAATGGTAAATTAACAATTTAAATGATTCCATTTTTAATGCAGCAAAAACTTACACAGATCTGGAACAATTCCACGATATGCATCATAATTTTAATTTTCCTCCACCATATCACTGGATATATATCGTGTGTAAAAATATATGCTTAACGAATAATGGAGCTGGAGATAAAACAGGTTAAAAACATAATATTTGGCAGATGATGTAGGTGGAAATATTAAGGGGTAACACATAAATAATTGGTGGATAATGTAGATGGTGATATGAAGGTACAACAAATAAACATTTGATGGATAATGTAGCTTGAAATATAGCATGTCTCAATACAACAATGTAGGTGGAGATATAAACTCAATATTTGATGGATAATGAAGCTGAAAATATAACAGGGGTACACATGTATATTAAATAATGAAGATGTCTCCTTAAAGGTTTCGCTCAAACCACACCAACCTAAGTCTGACAGCTCATAAATGTTATAACAATTATGGTACTAGTACAGTAGATTATTAAAGAAAACTATTCATTAATGAGATAAATTCTGAAACAAACCAACATAAACTTTGGTAGGACCGATCTCTTTTGAACTGATGGTAGCGGATTAGCTATAGCAGATATTGCACGATTGAATTAGTTTGCCAGTATCTGTTATATTTGCGTTAATATTTGAGTTATAACGATGGTACCTACCACAAAAAAGATAATGATGCCAGGAGCTCTTTACCTTTACAAAAAACAACAAAATATCAATGGAAAACGACAAAAGGGCCCACATTAACTAATGGTGGATGCTATCATATATACATTAGGACAATTGATAAAAGCAGCAAATACAAATGTTTTTTTTGTGTTTGTTTGTTTTTCATAAAGAAAGCGAATTCTAATCTGTAACTGGTCGAAGGACATACATATCAATTATATATTATGTTGTGCAAAAGGATTGATACTACAAAAAATATGTTCACTTAAAAAAATTACCTGAGCAAAGATCTGATACCACCCACTCTGTATTTCAATTCAAGCAAAAAAGGGAAATTTATTTCACTATTTCTAATATCACTGTGTTATATTCTTTCAGGATCCGGTGACGGTGATAGCGATATTGGTAAGTATTAACAAGCCTACTCTCAGCCTAGAGGTACAAAGTATGTATGTTTTAAGGTTATTATATGATTTTTCCGACGCGTACATGAATTAATACATGATTTTTCATGTAATTTGAATGATTACCATGACGTGTGAAGTATAAAGTGATCAGTTATGTTCTAGATGCTCTTTTAATCTTATTTATGATCTCAAAGCTAGTAAAGTAGTATTACTTTTATTTCAGCTTTCCTGTGGACGTATTCTTTTCTAATCGAGGAGATTTTTCACACCTTGTATCTGTTCTAATGGAGAAGCATGCATATAATGTGTTGGGGGGGGGGGGGGTGAGGGTGTACTGTGACCAAAAATAAGGTAATGTGTGACTTATTTAGGTGGAATACAGTGTATGATACAATTCATTTTACGGTATCTTTAAAATCAAAAATGATGAAAAGTGTCTGATTTATCAAAGTAAGATACACAATTTACAGATACATTGATTTCATTACAAGTACCCTTTCTCTCCATAAACTAACGCATGTGTAACTATGCTTAAGTGAGTTTACATGTTCTAAAAACAAATAAGGCCATGTACAGTTCAAATATTTCCCTAGAGCGTAATGGTTGATACAGTCATGCTTATATCCATTATAAAACACAGCAATGTTTTTTTTATCTTTAACTGCAATTATTGTTTTAGTCTTTTTTTAATAATATAATTATTTTTATAATTGCTGAAATTTTAAATATATTTTCTATATTTTAATTAAAAAATTTTTTTCTCTAAAACTCTTCTGACACATCATTTTTAAAAAAAAAAAAAAAAATTCTAGTACTTTTCAGAAAGATGGATCTATATCGCTTATTTCAACACAATAAACATTTTTTCCCAACTTGTCCATGATGGGCTGGACCTTTTATTTCTTCGTTCTAACCTTGGAATTTTTGTTGTAAAACTCCATGTCTAATTGGAACGGTTTTAGCTTAGAATCAGTAATACCTACGGTATTCTCATAACCTTTTAATATGTCATTTTCTTGAGCTCTTCATTTAAGTTTTTTATAGGCCTTACCCAATAGTGTCATGGTTACTCTAGTTCCTTCATCCAATAATGCATCATTTTTAAAATGTTGTTAATTCAAAATACGTTCTTCTGCAACACATATATTATTTGTAATCTGACATAATCCGCTAGTGTCATCGTTCCTTCTCTTAACGGTTCCCTCTCAGCAGAATGGATAACTACGTTTCTGATCAGATTACATTTCGCATATTTTGACATTTTCCAAGACAACATTCTATGAAGACCTATTGCAAAATTTGCTTTGATCAAATTAACACAAACTGCCCATACTTTGCCTTCACATCCATCCAAGTAGTTATATTTCTTGATCATAATTCATTTTGGGGGGTTATTCAGGGAACTGATTCAACTTTAGACGTCTTTTTTGATAGGATACTAACTTTGTTTTCGTCGAGGACATACGACAGAACGATGGGTTGGAATATTAATTTACTCAGCATGATGAGAATGTTGTGCTTTGTATATGGACTGCAAGAATGTCAAACTGCATGTGATATTTAAGCCTGTAAAGCCTTGCCTCGTGCATTCTTTGTTATGATATTGTCTTCACGCGTAGCCTCGGTGTATGCTTTATGAAATTCAATAGAAAAGATCATATACGTTATTTAAATTATTCAACATGATGTAGTTGATGATGGACTTTTTAGAAGCTAGGAATATAGGACATTAGAAAAACGTCGCTATTTTGCTACTGGCACTTTTAAATCATATCACAAATAAAGTAAATGTCGCCGAACAACATTCGTAATAACGTGTTTGGACAGAGATTGATTCACTTTTTTATACAAATCGTTAATGATAACAACAGGTTTTTACGGATATTTGGGTTGTGTTTGTATAGGTTAAGTTGGGTGCGCCCTAATAGTCTTAAGCAGAATTGTTTCAAGTTTGTCATCCTGCTATTGTATGTGTAGCTACAATTGTAACGGTTACCAGTGTGCATCACAGTGCATCACAGTGACAGTCGTAATTTATTTCTTTCAGCACCGATAACGTCACACAGTGTCTTGTCTTCAATCTTTAAATAATACCTAGTTAACTAATAATGTTGTTTAATATGCATTTAATTCATTCGTAATATATCTTTCGTAGATTTCTTATGTTTTGAATAGTTCTAGGAACTCGAAATGTTTTGTCTGTTCTGTTGCATGATATTACACTGGCCGTATTAGATTCAGATCCGATATTGTCCTCACAGACATCAACAGAGCTATATCAGACATACGGAAATTACCACCCAAAACAAAAGAATACAAATAAAAAAACGTAGCTTATCAAAATACAATCTAATTGGTATTAAACATAATACATTGCTTACAGTCGACGTATATACATTTATAATATAGTGGGTGAACATTAACGACTAGATTTTGTATGCATAAAAACAAACTTAATATATTTTAGTGCATCACATTAGTAGTGATATATTAACATCACAATTCTGACACAAGAAAGGAAAAAAAAAATAAAAACGAAACAAGAAACATTAAGGAAAACAAATAGAATTACCTCTACAAAAATCATAATAATAAGATATAAAGACTCATTAAAACATTTACTTAAATTTAGCACTTGTTTCTGGTTTCATCAAACATAACTAATTTAATAGTTTGCAATGTAACCAGAAAAATATATTCATCCAGTATATTCGTATTTAGACAAACTATAACTAACTGTCTTCTGATTCAACTGGGTCTAAGTTACAATAATTACATTTTCATTAAAATCAACACTATTATCATCATTCTATCAAATCCAAAAGAAAATTGTGTAAGTCTTTATTATTCCAAATAAAATTAAGTCATAACTCATAACAATCGTCGAGACCAGAAAACCCCTTTTCTATTACCATATAAATTACCAGTTTTAAGCCTCATGTTTGAAATTTTGATACAAATGACACAAACGAGTGTTCTGCTATATATCAATTGTAATCAATATTTTAGCATTTAAAATTGACCATAGGTAATCAGTGGCATTATGTCTCTTCCTCCATTCAGATCTATACAATTTGTAGATTTCCTCAGAGCTAAAATATTCTTATAAAGTTATGATGTGTCAGTTCAAACCTTTTTGCTCACTGTATCCCTAAATCTCTAAAGAGTATGCGAAGATCTATCCCAAAAATGACCTACACATTTCATTGACTCGCAAGCTATCCGTTTCTAACAACAGCTACGAGTGCTGATATTCCAAACGTTTTTGAGATAAATACCCATTACCACTTTTCCAAAAAGGTTCAATTCTTAAATGTTTGAAGGACATTAAAGCTTCTAATTTTACTTTGGCAAAATATATCTCAGGTGATTTATTGTCCCATTTCAAATGTCACACCATTAGTTGTGCTATTACTAACTCTCAAAATAACTGAGTTAGACATAGCTTTAAATGCATGAATAATTGTTGTGTTCATAATCAGTGTAGCGATTTAAAACGCACATGTATATATTAACCGTATCGAAAGCCTTTTTAAAATCGATGATTCCACAGTACAGTGTTCACCTTACATTAAACACTTCTGATGTAACAGCATGCATAGGAAATATATCCCTTGGAAACCATATTCTTTCAATGAAATGTGTGCATTTCTTTTGTGGACCATTTCACGGGTCTATCATGGATTAATTAGGAATATATTTTGGCTAGTACATTTACTAATGTGATTCTTCTGTCATTGTCAACACCATTTATACCTCCTTTGTTATGTAAATGTCCTATTATTTCCTCACCTGATGTTCTGTCGGACTAAAAAATCAGATTTAAGAAAGTAAATTTGTCATTTCATTTCATGCATACAAGCGAAATTTATTTCACCGTTTCTAATATCACTGTTTCATATTTTTTCAGGGAACGGCAATAGCTTCAGCAGCGGTAAGTATTAGCGTGGCTACTCTCTGCCTAGAAGTACAACGTATATATGTTATAATGTTATTATATGCTTTATCCGACGTGTACATGTATTAATAAATAACTATTCATAGAATTTAAAGGATCTTTTACCATTAAGTATAAAGTATAAAGTCATAAGTTATGTTTTGCTTGCTTTTTATTTCTATTTAGGATCTCAAAGCTGGCAAAATAATTTAACTTTTATTTCAGCGTTCACCGAAGGCGTATCGTTTCTTAATCAAGGATAATGTTCACACCTTGTTTATGTTATATTGGGGTAACATGCTTAGAATTTATTTAATTTTTTTTTTGGTGTGTGTGTGTGGAGGGGGGGGGGGATAAAATGTGCTGGGTCACTTATTCAGATGGAATACCCTGTGAACTACAATTGGTTTTACAGTAGCTTTAAGATTAAAATGAAAGAGGTATGATTTATTAAGGTAAATTACACAATGTAACGATACATTAATCTAATTACAAATACCCTTCGTATCCATGTAAGTATACATGTGTAACTATGCACAAGTGCGTCTAAATGTTCCGACAGCCAATATGGCCTTGTCAAGTTCAGATATTTCCCTATAGGGTATAATTATCAATATCGTCAGAAAAGTAGGTCGCATTTACTGAGTTGCAAAAGGGCGTTAATGCTTTCAGTCAATACGTACAAAAAATACTTTTATGACAAATGAATTATACTCTCGTTTCAAGACGGGCGTATTATGTTATGTCATTGTCCGTACAGCCGTCCATAGGGTAACATACTGATTGACTTTAACATAAACTTTTAATAGATCATGGACAAGGTAATGGTAGATACAGTCATGCTTACATCCATTACAAAACGCACTGATGTGTTGTTTTTAATCTTTAAATACAATTATTATTTTAATCTCTTTCCTAATGGAGGTTTTTGTTCTCTTTGTTGGAATTTCGTTTATATTTTCTATATTTAACAAACAAGACATATGTTCACTAAAACTCTTCCTATGCGTGTTTTCTTTTTTCCATTTATATTTTAAAAATGAATCTATATCGTTTATTTCAACGCAGTCACACTTTCTTTGACATTTTCTTCATGATGGGTTTGTCTTTCAATTTCTTCTTCCTCACCTTGGAATTTTTGTCGTAAAACACCAGGTCTAATTGGAATGGTTGTAGTGTATAATATATATTATGTACGGTAACCTCATAACTTTGATTAATTTTATTTTCTTAAGTGTCTCATTTTAGTGTTTTAGGCCCTACCTATTTATTCTGATGATTACTCTAGTTCCTTCATCCAATAGTGCATCGGTTTTAAAACGTATTAAACTCTAAATACATTAATTACATGTTTTAGGCAACACATCTGTTATTTGTAATCTGACAAATAATATGCCAGTGTCTTAGCAGAAGTTATAATTACTTTGCTGATCAGATTACATTTCCCATTAAGTATAAAGTTTGACATTTTCCAAGGCAACGCCGTACGCATGCCCGTTGCGAACGTTGCTCTGATTAAATTAACAAAATTGCTCACATTTCTCACGATCACATTCATCCAGGTAGCTATATTGCTTGGCTATGATTCGTTTGTTGAGGGCTATCTCGGGAACTTTTTGAATTTTAAATGTCATTTTGGATAGGATACTAACTTTGTTTTAGTCGGTGACATAAGACGAAATGATTTTGGAATAAAAATTTACTCAGCATGATGTTAGTGTTGCGCTTTGTCTATGGGCTGCACGAATGTCAAACTGCATGCAATATTGAAGCGTGTAAAGTTTCGTCTCGTGCATTCTTTGTTTTATGAAATTAAATGGTAAAATATAATTTGCATTATTTAATGTATTCCACATGATGTAGGTGATTGAGATGGATTTTGCTAGGAAGCCGGAAACAGATGAGATGTAGACACCGCCGTTTGTTTTCTGGAGGCACTTTTAGATAATATCACACATAAAACAAATGCCAAAGAACAGTCGAGAAAACGTGTTTGGACAAAGTGTTATGCACTTTTTGGTACAAATAGTTAATGATAACAGGTTTTTACGGATATGGGTTGTGTTTGTATAGGTGAAGGAGAATCCGCCCTAATAGTCTTAAGCATATTTGTTTCCAGTTTGTCATCCTTCTGTTGTGTGTGTTACTACCCTTGTAATCAGTGTGCATCGCAGTGCATCACAGTGATAGTCGTACTTTACTGTCTTCCTCGCCAATAACGTCGCATCTTCAATCTTTAGATAATACCTAATTAACTAGTATTGTTGTTTAATCTACATTGAATTAATTCCTAATATATCTATTCGTAGTTTTCGTCTCTTTGAATATTACCAGGAACTCCAAATGTTTAGTCTGTGCGATTAGTGAGCGGTTGCATGTGGTTACATTGGCCGTGTTAGATTCAGATCCGATGATACCCTCGTAGACATCAACAGAATTGCATCAGACACAAGGAGATGACCACCAAAAACATAAAAATGCGAAACCTAAAAGTTAGTTTATCAAAATACAATCTAATTGGCATTAAATATAATCCAGCGCTTTTAGGCAGCATGCACATATATAATATAATGCGTGAACTGAAGAACGAGTTTCTGTATGCATAAACAAACTTAATATATTCTAGTGCATCACCTTAGTAGTGATATATAAACATCAAAATTCTTACACAAAAAAGGAAGAAACAGAAACAAGAATTGTTTGTTTTTTTTAAAATACCTCTAAAAAGTAATAATATAAAGATAAAACGACTCACTAAACAATTTACCTAAATTTAGCACTTGTGTCTGGTTTTCTCAGACATAGCTAATGTAATATTTTGTATTGTAGGCTAGTGGAGAAATGTAAGCAGAAAAATATACTAATCTAGTATACTCATATTTAGGGAAACGTAAAGAAAACCGTGTTTTGATTCAACTGGGTTAAATTACATTTATTTACCTTTACTGCGACTCTGATGGATTCACCGTAGAATTTATAATTACATTTTCTGAGATATCTTGGTGTAATAATATCCAAATAAACAAACATTTGTCATAACTCATAGAAAATGGTCGAGAACTGAAAATGCATTTTCTACTACCAAATAAATTAACATCGTAAGCGTCATGTTTGAGAATTTGATACAATTTACATTAAATATTCTTTTTCCTACATAACAAAATAAAAAAATACAAAAATACAAAAATATTTAAGCATACAACATTGTATATTGGCAGTGGCATTCTATCCCATCATCTATTCAGAGCAATACAATTTGTAGATTTGCTTAGACCGAAAATATTCCTGTAAAAGTTAAAATGAGTCGGTTCCAAACTGTTTACTCGCAGTAACCGCCAATCACTAAAGAGTATGCAAAGATCTATCAAACATGTGTAGCAAATAACCTGCACAATTCACCGACTTGGAAACTATCCGTGTCTAACGACGGCTACCAGTGCTGTTGTGCAAGTGATACATGATATGCCAAAGGTTTTTCATATAAATACGAATGACCATTTTTTCCAAAAAAGTTAAATTCCTAAATATTTGAAAGACGGTAAAGCTTCTAATTTTTCTATGGGAGAAATATATTTGAAGAGATTTTTTTCCCCTTTTAAATGCCACATCATTAGTCGTACCATTACTCAGACTGCATTGAATTAACTCCTAATATATCTTTCGTGATAGAATGATTACAACTTCTTCTCAAACATCGAATCTCGCAAAACCCTGTTACATCACTTACATACTTAGCAAAGATTTTTTTTATAAAGAGAAACAATTGTGTTATCTACATAAAATTGGTATAACATACTGATGTCATGTATTCATAAAAATGCCATTAACATTGTTACGACTATAGGTCTTCAAAATATGTAACAGAAAGTGAAAGCAACAATGTAAGTAATATCAACAAGAAATTTTTTTCCCTATAATGCAAACTGAAAGTCAAAAGATACTTACAATAGTATGAATCAAATTCCAAATAATTATAAATGTGCTAATCACAAGTCCAAGAATAATAATATTTCCAATGAGTTCCAATAGTCTTGAATGTATTGATATACCACAGTGATACAATCCAGAATCTCTTTGAATGAGTTCACAAAAATTCAAAGTAATGTATTAATTCAAAAGTCACTGGGCACTAAAATAATTCCAATAAATATATATTAAATCAATAATTCCTCTCAAATTATATCTTATTTCAACTGCACAATGTAAAATTTGATCACATTAGGATTTCCACAGACTGATCTAAAATATATATTAATTATTTGTTTACCAAATCGCTATTTATACCCATTTTCAATTGACCTATATCAACAGAGTGTGAAGCAATAAAATGGGAAAAACACAGTCTAACTGTCAACATGACTTGCCTTGAACTCAAATTCTAGTAAACATTATGTTTATTAGTGACCAGAATTTAAAGAACAACTTACCTTCTGGAAAATATGTAAGCTCACATTATATATTAAATATACATAAGACCTCCCCTGATAAAGAAAAAAAAAATATTTACGCAATAAAGCTTTCTTTTACATATTTGTCAAATATGCATATGATACTATAATAATCAAAATTACATAGGAAGATGTCTCATGAATGACACTCAGCTTGATTACACAAAATATACACAAAATAAAACAATATCGTACATCTATTCAAGTGAGAGTGCATCTGCAATCACATTATCTTTTCCCCTGATGTGTCTAATGTCAATGTTGGATTCTTCCAGCATTAAAATCCACCCTAACAATCTTTGATTTTTATGTTTTCCTTTTGTTAATGCAAATATGGGGATTGTGATCACTGAATACAACAATCGGAGAAAGAGCTGAACTGATATACACTACACAATGCTGTAAAACCAATATCAGGACCAACCATTCCTTCTAAATTGTGGAATAATTTTTCTGGTGCTTGTTTAGTTTTTTTATAAAAATAGCACACTGGATGATCCACACCATTTTTATCTTCTTGAATTAATACTCCACCAACCCCTACATCACTTGCATCAACAGACATTTTAAATGATTGGCTGAAATTTGGTGCCGATAGAACTGGTGCACTTATAAGTATGGCCTTTAATTTGTCAAAAGATTCCTGACATTTGTCAGAATACTTTTAAAAGGTTAAACTTTGTGACATTTTTCGCATTTCCAATTTTATCAATGCAATCATCTATTCTTGGCATTGGAAATGAATCTGTTTTGGTGACACTGTTGACTTTTCTATAGTCAGTACACATGCGAAATGTATTATCTGGTTTAGGCACAATAATACATGGTAAATTACAGATACTTTAACATGGTTCTATAAAATCATTCTCCAGTAAATATTGGATTTCCTTTTTCAAATATTCCCGCTTGAAAGGATTCATCCTATAATGATGTTGTGTCGCAGGTGTAAAATCTACGATATCAAGGTCATGATAGATTTTATTTATTCGTGTTGGAACATTAGGAAACAAGTGCGCATACTCATGTAATAGCTGTTTTAGTTCATTTCTTTCCTTTTGTTGTAAATGTGAAAGTTACTGGTCCAGATTGTTTAATATTTCTGAATTCTGAAGTTTGGTTAAACCAAAGTCACTGCTCTCAGATTGTATTTCATCGTTTACATCCTCACTGTGTGGGATAGGTACAACTAAATTGACTGCGAAATTAACTGCGCTATGTCTGTCAAAATCCTCCTGTAACATAGTTATGTGACAAAGTTGTGTCTGTTTCCACCTACCAGGAGTGTTAATGATATAATTTATATGTATTCTCTTTTCAACGGTATAAGGACCATACAATTTAGACCGAAGGGGATTTTGATGTATGGGAAATGTGTATTTCTGTCATACCTTAATTTCATCTTTGACTGAGTAGAGTGAAGATTAGTTCTTGTTACTTCACAAGCCTTTGACAACTTATATTTAAAATCAGAGACATAGTCAAGAAGATTAATTTCTTAATCTTCATGTGAAAGAAGTGTCTCTTTCAATAACTTCAATGGTCCACGGACAGTATGTCTAAAAACCAGTTCAAAAGGACTAAAACCCAATGATTCTTGAACTGATTCCCTAACAGCAAACAACAACGAATCAACACCCTCATCCCAATCCTGTCCTGTATCAAAGCATTATGACCAAATCATGTTCTTCAAAGTTTGGTGAAATCTTTCCAAAGCCCCTTGACTTTCAAGGTCATAGGCAGAAGATTTAAACTGTTGGATGCATAATTTATGCATGACTTGTTGCAATACTCCAGACATAAAATTTGATCCTCGATCAGTCTGGACAGATTTGGGAAGGCCAGCAAGTGTAACAACTTTGCAAAAGCTTTAATAATAGTTTTAGTTTAAATATTTCTCAAAGGAATTGCCTCTGAAAATCTTGTAGACGCACACATTATGGTCAACACGTATTGATTGCCTGACTTGGTCTTAGGTATGTGACCGACACAGTCTGCCATTATTCTTCTAAATGGTTCGTCAAATGCAGGAATATGTTGCAGATGAGCCTTAAGTATTTTCTGATTGGGTTCTCCTACCATTTGACAAGTGTAACAAGATCTGCAGTATTTAGAAACATCACTTTTAAGTTTGGCCAAAAGAAAATGATTCAAGAACCTATGATAAGTCTGAATGACTCCTAAATGTCCAGCCAATGGAGTTTCGTGGGCTCGGCTAAGAATGTCCCGTCGATATGATCTCGGAAACAAAATTTGATAGCTCAATGACCATTCGTCACCTGCGGGTACTTCAGGTGGTCTCTATTTTCTCATCAGGACCCCATTTTTCACAAAGTAACAATCTGGGATTTGTGTGGCTCAAGTATCACTAATAGCCCTCTGAAACCAACTGGAAACCAGACGATCTTGTTCCTGTTCGACAACTAATAATTTTATTTTGTCACCCTGATTAGAATAGAGAGAATGAGTTGTAAAATGAGGATCACTGTGATCAATACATACTGCTTGATCAATAAAAGGAGAAAAAGTGACCTCATCAAAAGACTGACCAAACAATTTATCAGCTAAAGGAATAATTTCCTGATCAACTTCATTCTTAAAAGTTATTTATGCCATAGCTCTGGTAACTGCACAAGCAGGATACAAATCAGGGATTTCAATCTCAATAGGATCAACTTTTTGATCCAAACAAGGCTTGTCAGTTTTTACAAGTGGATTAACCACGACCTTATCTCAAGCTAGGTCATTGCCTAGTAACAAATGGATACCTTCTATAGGTTAAGAATTCACTGCCCCAACAGTCACGGGTCCGGACACTAAGTCCAATGCCAAATTGACACCACGGAGATGAACATTTACAAAGCCGCACTCTACTCCCTGAATAAGAACACTTTCACTAGAAGAATGTCTTCTCAGACAAAGGCAAAGAACCAGATAGCAAAAGACTCTGAGAAGCTCCTGTGTCCCTTAATATTGTAATAAGGATAGGTTTGGAGGAATCACCAATAAGTGATATAGAACCTTCTGAAATGAATGGTTCATAAGTCTCCAAAATAGAATCTGACTGGGGTTTGTTTGACCCAACAAATGTATTGCTTTCAATACAAGGCTGTAACCTTGGCCTTTTTGAAATGAGAACATTTGGAATAGTTCTGTCTTTATTCTGTTGCTTATTTTTCAACATGTAGCAATCAGAAATGACGTGCCATTTCTTTTTACAATAAGTGCAGGTAGGAAGAGATAAGGATTTATGATCAGTCTTATCAGATGTTTGATTTCTAACAGTTGTGCCGCATTGAAATTTGGAAGTACTCATTTAAGACTGATATGGCTTTTTACAAAATCCTGCTGAGAGGTACACTTACTGACAAATTAAACTTTGTGAGTTAAGAAATAATCATCAGCCATGCAAGCAGCGTCTTTAAAAGTTTCCACTTTTTTCTCAACAAGATAGGCCTTGACATCACTATCGATGCATTTCTTGAATTCTTCAATTAATATGAGTTGTCTGAGGTTATCGTAATCTTCATCAACCTTCTTGGCTGAGCACCACTTATCAAATAGTTGTTCTTTTTCCCTTGCAAATTCGACATGGGTTTGTCCAGTTTCTTTTCTACAACTCATAAACCCCTGTCGATATGCCTCAGGTACCAACTCATAACCCTTTAAGATATATTCCTCAACCACATCATAATCAATACTCTGTTGTACTGACAGTGAAGTATAGACTTCATGAGCTTTGCCAATAAGTACACTTTATAGTAATAAAGTTCAATGCTCTCTAGGCCATTTCAAGTTTTCAGCAGTTTTCTCAAGGTGAAGAAACTATTTATCTACTTTTTCCTGAAAAGGGGATACTAACCTAATATATCTGGTACCATCAAAACCAGTACTTGTGCGTAAAGGTGGAAAGGGGGGGGGGAGTGCTCCGCTTGCCAGTTCTAATTATTTTAATCTATATAGCATTTCTCTTTCTTCTCTCTACATCTGTCTCTCCTCTTTCTCTCTCTCTCTCTCTCTCTCTCTCTCTCTCGTAGCATATGCATTTTCCTTTCCTTCATTTCCCCCGCCTCGCTCTCATTCTGCATCTGCATTTCCACTCTCACTCTCTCCATCTCTCTCTCTCTCTCTCTCTCTGCCTCTCATTTGCCTCTCTCTGCAGCTAAATTTATATTTCCCTCTCCAATTTCTAAAGCCAAAGCTTTCTTAATTATAACTCCACCTGGTGTTTTAGCTGTAATTCCCTTAATTCCCAGTCAAAACCAGATACAGACTTATCAATTAAACCCAAAGCACTATTATCCAAAATTTATTTTCCCAAAATATATAGAATTAAAATATTCTTTATCTCTTGCTTTGTCAGAGATGCTTTCGCCTCAGAAAGATCATAATGTCTGGCAAGCTCAAGTAACTCGTCCTTTTTCATAGACTCTAACCCTAACTGGGTTGGGTTTGAAACAAAGTTCTCAACCGTATGTGACATTGTGAATCCTTTCTGGTTTCACTAAAGATTTTTCAAATGTGTGAAATAAAAATCTTTACTAGGAACAATGCAAATTCCAAAACAATTTAAATTGTAATTTAAAGACATTCACATCCCAGACGAGCCCACAATTACTGTTACGACTCTAGGTCTAATAAATATGTAACAGAAAGAAATTGAAACCAACAATGTAAGTAATATCAACAAGCCATTTATTTCCCTATAATACAAAGTGAAAGTCAAAAGATACTTACAATAGTATGAATCAAATTCCAAATAATTCTAAATGTCATATTCACAAGTCCAAGAATATAGAGTATTTCCAATGAGTTCCAATAGTCTTGAATGTCCTGATATACCACAATGATACAATCCAAAATGTCTTTGAATGAGTTCACAAAAGTTCAAGGCAATGTATTAATTCAAAAGTCACTGAGCACTTTAATAATTCCAATAAGTATATATATAATCAATAATTCCTCTCGAATTATATCTGATTTCAACTACACAATGTAAAATCTGATCACAAATGGAAATCCCACAGACTGATCTAACACAGAAATTTATTATTTGTTTCCCAAATCCCTATTTATACACATTGTCTCTTGACCTATATCAACAGGATGTGAAGCAATAAAATGGGTAAAACCCAGTCTAACTGTCAACATGACTTGCATTGAACTCAAATTCTAAGAAACGTTATGTTTACTAGTGACCAGAATGTAAAAAACAACTTACCTTCTGGAAAATATTTAAACACACATTATAGATTAAATATACATAGCATCAGTATCTATACAATAACACTAACAACAGAGAAACTAATAGATCACCCTGTCTAATCTAAAGAAAAATTTCACCACGAGTTTTTGGTATCGTATGCATATTTCAACTGATTTATACATAACTGTTGTGTTCATGATCAGTGTGGCGATTTAAAACGCATTAAGAACATGTATATATTAACCGTATCGAAAGTCTTTCAAAATCCATGATTGCTCAGTACAGTCTTTTTCTCGCATTAAACAATTTCGATATAACAGCATGACTAGGAAATATAGCCCCCTGGAAACCAATTTATTTCGCTGAAATGTGTGCATTGTTTTGTTGTTGACCATTTCATGGGTTTAGCATGGATTAATTGTGAGTATATTTTGGCTAGTGCTTTTACTAATGTGAATCTAATGTAATTTGCAAACAACATCTACACTTCCTTTGTTAGATAAATGTCCTATTATTTCCTTACGATATTCTATTGAATAACTGTCAGACTGAAAAATCAGATTAAACAAAGTAAAATTGCCATTTCATTTCAAGCAAATAGGCGAAATATATTTCACTGTTTCTAATATCACTGTTTCATATTATTCTTTCAGGGAGCGGCGTGGGGTTCATCACCGGTAAGTAACTACATGCCTACTCTCAGCCTGGAGGTACAAAGTATGTATGTTATAAGGTTATTATGTGATTTGTGTTTAAATAATCTTTTACCATGGAGTATATAGTACAAAGTTACCAATGATGCTTTTCATGCTCGTTTACTTTTATTTAGGATCTCAAAGCTGGCAAAATAGTTTTCCTTTTATTTCAGCGTTCACCGAAGGCGTATAGTTTTTAAACAAGGAGAATTTTCACACCTTGTTTATGTTCTATTGTGGTAACATGCTTAGAAATTAAGTAGGGTTTTTTTGGTGTGTGTGTGTGGGGGGGGGGGGTCACTTATTCAGATGGAATACCCTGTGAACTACAATTGGTTGTACAGTAGCTTTAAGATTAAAATGAAAGAGGTATGATTTATTAAGGTAAATTACACAATGTAACGATACATTAATCTAATTACAAATACCCTTCATATCCATGTAAGCATACAAGTGTAACTATGCACAAGTGCGTCTAAATGTTCGGACAGTCAATAAGGCTTTGTCAAGTTGAGTTATTTCCCTATATATATATAATTATCGCTATCGTCAGAAAAGTAGGTTGCATTTACTGACTTGCAAAAGGGTATTAATTTTCTTTCAGTAAATACGTACAAAAAATACTTTAATTGACAAATGAATTATACCTTTGTTTTAAGACGGGCATATTATGTTATGCCATTGTCCGCCCAGCCGTCCATAGGGTGACATATTGATTGACTTTGACATCAACTTTTACTAGATCATAGACAAGGTAATGGTAGATATATCCATTACAAAACGCACTGATGTATTGTTTTTGTTTTTAATCTTTAAATACAATTATTGTTTTAATATTTTTCCAAATGGAGGTTTTTGTTATCATTGTTGAAATTTCGTTATATTTTCTATATTTAACAAACAAGGCATATGTTTCCGAAAACTCTTCCTATGCTCGATTGTTCCCATTTTTATCTTAGAATGTTTGAAAAATTAATCTATATCGTTTATTAAAACACAATCAAACTTTCTTTGCCATTTTCTTCATGATGGGTTTGTCTTTCTATATCTTCTTTCTCACCTTGGAATTTTTGTCGT
The DNA here is from genome assembly GCA_029931535.1 of Margaritifera margaritifera. Classification (NCBI taxonomy): domain Eukaryota; kingdom Metazoa; phylum Mollusca; class Bivalvia; order Unionida; family Margaritiferidae; genus Margaritifera; species Margaritifera margaritifera. The sequence goes on from JAQPZY010000501.1 coordinate 27,019, forward strand.
AAAACACCAGGTCTAATTGGAACGGTTGTAGTGTATAATATATAGTATATACGGTAACCTCATAACTTTGATTAATTTTATTTTCTTAAGCTTCTAATGTTAGTGTTATAGGCCTTACCCATTTATTCTCATGGTTACTCAAGTTCCTTCATCTAATAGTGCATCGGTTTTAAAATGTTTTAAACTCTAAATACATTTAGTTACATGTTTTTAGGCAACGCATCTATTATTTGTAATCAGACAAATAATGTGCCAGTGTCTTAGCAGAACTTATAATTACTTTGCTGATCAGATTACATTTCACATATTTTGACATTTTCTAGGACAACGCCGTACTCAGGCCAATTGCAAACGTTGCTCTGATTAAATTAACACAAATTCCCCACATTTTACAATCACATCCACCCAGGTAGCTATATTGCTTGGTTATAATTCATTTGTTGATCGGGAACTCTTTCAATTTTAAATGTTCTTTTGGATAGGATACTAACTTTGTTTAAGTCGGTAACATAAGACGAAACGATTTTTGGAATAAAAAATTTACTCAACATGATGCGCGTTTTGTGCTTTGTCTATGGACTGCACGAATGTCAAACTGCGTGTAATATTGAAGCGTGTAAAGTCTCGCTGCATTCTTTGCTATAATAGCGTCCTCACGCGTAACCTTGGTGTATGTTGTCTGAAATTAAATGGAAAAAAGATAATTTGCAATATTTAATTTATTCCATATGATGTCAGTGAAATGAGTTCATTTCGTTTGTGGACCATTTCATAAGTTTATCATGGATTAATTGTGGCTATTGCTTTTACTATTGTGATTCTTATGTAATTGCAAACACCAAATACACTTCCTGTGTTAGGTAAATGTCCTATTATGTCCTTACTATATTGTATTAGATAACTGTCAGACTGAAAAATCAAATTTGGCAAGGGAAAACTGCATTTTTATTTCAAGCAAAAAGCGAAATTTATTTCACTGTTTCTAATATCACTGTTTTGTATTCTTTCAGGGAGCGCCGGATGGTTCGGCAGTGGTAAGTATTAACATGCCTACTCTCATCCTAGAAATACAACGTATATATGTTATATTATATGATTTGTGCGACGCATACATCCATTAATAAATAACTATTCATACAATTTAAATAATCTTTGAACATGAAGTCTATAGTATAAAGTGATCAATGATGTGTTTCATGCTCTTTTACTCTTATTTACGATCTCAAAGCTGGCAATATAGTTTTACTTTTATTTCAGCTTCTCCATCGCTTCTTAATCAAGGATAATTTTCACAACCTGTCTCTGTTCTATTGTGATAACATGTTTAGAAATTATTTCTGGACGGAGATTGAGTGTACTATGACCAATAATATTATATTTCGTTAGTTTTTCAAATGCAATACCGTGCATGCTACAGCTGGTTTTATAGTAGCTTCAAGATTAAAATGAAACTTGTTTGACATTAATATGTAACAATACATTGAGCTGATTACAAATACCCTTTTGTATCCATGTAAGCATGTGCGTGTAACTATGCTTTAGTGCGTCTACATGTTCGGAAAGCCAATAAGACCTTGTCAAGTTCAGATATTTCCCTAAAGCATATCATTATCGCTATTGAGAGAAAAGTAGATCGCCTTTACTGAGTTGCAAAAGGGCGTTGCTGTTTTCGGTAAGTACCTATACAAATGACTTGTATCGACGAATTAATTATATTCTCTTCTCAAGACGGGCGTATTATGTTATAGCATTGTCCACCCAGTCGCCTATTGGTTGATATTGATTGTCTGGTTCATATAATTACACGCTATGAGATATGTTGATTGGACATTTTGCAAATATATTCAGTGTTTACATGATTCAAAGCCATAGGAAAGAAAATGTAAACTTTTCTCCTGTTTCAGTGTTAATGTTTCAAATACGGACACACTTGTTATCATTGATCAGCAATATATTTGCCATGACTACACAGTCTATACAATAATTAGGATTTAAGTTAAAAATATAAGATCTCAGTCAGAAAAAATTAAATTTTGTGTCCTGTATCCATGATACAATTTTTGCACTTACGTTCGCACATATACATGTTGTGAATAGTCGGGTGTCACACAGAAATGTTCACTCAGCTATACATGATCAATACTAAAGTTCGGTTTGCAAATATTATTCAAGTCCATGGTTTGAACATGAAGAACGTACCAATATAAAATGTATCTGCTGTTTTGCTTCTTTATGACTGGATTTCAGTGCTTGCTTTCAAAGTGATGACAATATTTAAGGGATTGACACAGGTGTGATATATTAAACTGAACCAGCCTTCTTTCTCTGATAATTTTAAATATCAGCTTTATTATTTTTCCAGGACTGGAATGTAATAAGTACAACGAATAATAAAAACAAGTAGTATATAGCCTAAACTGAAAAATACGAATTTCGGAAGACTGGAACAAAATCTTTTCTCCTCTTTTCCATATTTTTTAAAATTGGGACTATTGATCTGTTCTTGAAAACTACGCTTAGAGTCTGAGTGCAATTTCCTTCCTTCAATTAATTGTACTTGCAATGATTGTGAAAGTATGTAATTCTCTAAATTGCACATCCTGTAACAAGATATTTGTTACAAACATATTGCTATCGATGTCGAGTATTGTCTTTAGTTGAATAGTTTATTAAGTAGACAATAGACTTTTATTCGCGTCTTTATTTGTTGAAGCTGAAACAAAGTAAATAGAATTGTATGTGCTGACCGTTAAGTGTCAAGTGTTAAATAGTTTTTGTAGCATACTGGTTAGTTTATGTGTGCACATTGTTTGACGGCACAGAATGCTAGATTGTTTTAATTTTCATTGTTATCCTCACATTTAGTTGTTAATATAGTCACGTCTTACCATCACTTGATTATATTAGACAGTGGGCAGGTTATAACTTGAATATTCAAAAGCAAATAGTGAATAAGAATTTAAACTTTATGCCACTTTAACAGCAATGCAAACATGAACTTAAACAGTAATGGAATGCTTTGCCTAGTAAAGTATAGGCGATTTTGTGGATACTTTTACGATGTCAATGTCACCCCAGGCCTCAATTTAACACTTTTTAAACACTGTGATGGTATATCTACGGCCTCGTTTGCGATATATATATATATATATATATATATATATATATATATATATATATATATATATATAAAGAGAGAGAGAGAGAGAGAGAGAGAGAGAGAGAGAGAGAGAGAGAGAGCGAATTACTAATATACACCAAACTGAGCAACTGAGTGGAAAAGTGGTATACTGGATCCTAACGGAGAATGCTTGATAACATTAACATAATGTTTTAAATACATATAAATAATATTATCTTACAGGTTAGAGAATTGTAATTGACACTACACAGAGATTCAAACCCGGATCCGCGGGTTATGGCACCCATCGCCTTGCCAGTAAGCACCAACCCCTATACCATCTTGACCATGCACACATCACCAAAAATCATGCTACAATGACGGATGTATAGGCATATAAGGAATCCAGATGGACTGTGTACTTATATAAGAATTAATTACTGGGTCGACTTGCGGGTATGTCTGCTAAGCACGAATGCCTATACCACCGATTTTGTAGCATAATTTTTACAGGCAAGGCGATGGGTGCCGTAACCCGTGGATCCGGGTTCGAATCTCCGTAGAGTACGAATTAAAATTATCTAACCTGTATGATAATAGTATTTATTCGTGTGTGAAAAGTACCTAGAGGCGCTAAAGCCAGTTAGTATTCATGTCAGATAGAAGACTTGAATCTATATCAGTAACCAAAGAAACCCACTACTATCACACTACTAGTATCAATCACATGATTACGAAACCATATTGGTGATGATTATGGTTCCAAATCCTGAAACCATACGGGTGTGCTGAGGCTACAATGGCAAACAGGCACTCGCTTTTCACTGCCTGTATATCAGCGTTGTTAATGCTCAAGCTCCTTATATGTGCTCGGAGTCGCCGGTGGTTTTCCATTTCCGCCAACACGGTGTCGAACTCACCCATGCTAATTGTTTTATCCTCACTAGCCATCGAGTACAGCTTGGTGATTGTATTGAGAATGCTTTGTGCCGCTGCGAGAAGTTCCGAATAGACACGAGTTCACGAATGTACTCTTATCACAATTACTTTACCACAGCCGCCAGTCAGACCGGTTACTATTAATATGCGCTTCTAACTAATTATTATTTTTACTGGTACAAGCATTATACAATCACAGACAATATATCTTTCGAGGCAATATTTAAATTTCCAGCAATTGTGTGTTCTTGGGGCCTGGCATTACGTTCATATAAAACCTTACTGATTACGCCATTGAATAGTTTCTGAAACGATCGTTCTCGTTGTCTGCCAAAATCTGTTACTCGGACAAGTGCTTCCTTGTTCAATAACAGTCAAGATTTTTCTTTTCTTAGTTGAGTTAATGTTGGTGCAACATAATCAACATAATCAAAAGATCAAAACATCCGATACGCCATAGTCTTTGATTCCCCCGATTTCGTTGATTTCGACCATGTTTTTTGCGACAGCGCTTTGCAGCTTTATAACAACCTCTAGAATGTCTACTTTCTCAGTCAGCTTTTGCGGGGTTGGTGAACACCAGAGTCCACTCAACGCATTAACAACACGATGTCCACGCATTGGACCACCCTGACGAGTTTGCAACGTCTTTTGCATTTGTGCCGCCTCTAACTTGAATAATGTTAATGCCACCGAGATGATCTTTTGTTTGGCCGCATTAAGCTGATTAAGTTGTGTTTGGATTAACAACAAGGGGATAATCCCAGTTAACTTTGTTGAGAAATCCTTAATGTGACCCTCCAATCATTTCGTATTGCGCTCTTTATTTTCGCAAGCTGCTTTGGGCTAAGACCAACCTTAACTTTGTGATTGCATATCATTATTTGAAAACGTTACAGGTTTAGTTACTATTTTATGACTCTGTAGAACACATGTGCCATCCAGCAACATCAACTTGTCAGAGAGGATCACATCAATGTATTTATAATTGGCGATAGCAGAACCAGCAGTCACATCAGTACCACGTGCATGAAGGTACGTGTCGGCCACAGACTGCTTAAGCAACTCTAAGTGCTCCAACGAAAAGTAATAAAAGTAATAAATGGGGTACAATGTACTGAAGTCGTGCTGGGAAATCTGCAGAACTGTGTCAATGTTTTGATGACGGTACATGAACGACCACAGCTTATGATATATAAGTGCGATTTGATTGTCTGTGAAGTTAAGCAAAATGTCTTTGGTTCGTTCCTGGTGACAATTGAACCGCAGAAAAACTTCATACACTCCTAGCCGGTCAAATATCATCGCACTACGGATTTGATCGTTAGTCCGAGCTTCATCTTGAAACGCCACGAACATGTGTTTTGGTTCTCTAAGGCCACCTTGGGTACTTATTTGCCATGTAAACTGTCTCTGAAGAGTATAACCTGGCTTCGAGTCTGTAGCGACCGCGAGAACTTACAGCGTTGACACGGTTTTGACGCCCAAAACGACAACAAACGTGATTCTATGTTTAGTGAAGTGATAAGTGCAGGCATCAACACTGTTATTGTTGACACCACAACTTTGCCATCAGTGACACCTTGCATTGTTGAAGGTAACCTTGCTAGTTAACGTGATTATGTGCTTGGCCCCCAAAATAAATCTGCGGACATGAAGTTGTAGTCGATGCTGTAGAAATCCTCGTTGTGGTCAAGGACCACGGCTTGCACATCTGTGAAACCGGTGTTTGCATAATTTTGAGGTTGTCCAATTATATACGGTTTATGATCTGCATGATCATTTGACTTATTGTAAAACATTATAGACGTGACAGCCGACTTAATGTAATCGTCGCTGTATCTGACGAGTCCGATAATCTTCGTGGCAATGTCAGCATTATGGAGAATTGCTTCGATTTCCTTTTCATCGATGGACTAACGTGCACTGCCAAACAACGCCATGATGCCATTGTTTGTACATCCAACTTTAGAATCGGCGGGGTAATTAGCATTGTTGACAGGTACAAGATTTCCCTCAATTGATAAGAAGGCCTCAAATGGAAGAAACTAACGAGACATGTCCTGCACTTGTAATTCCTTTTTTAATGGATTGAGTTCCCTAGCCAGGTACGAATAATTCCATCACAATTGCGTCCATGCCCCACGCGGGATAGGGTGTATCTTGAAATTATGCATTTTATTTACTTATACATTATTGATTTCGTCTAATAGAATTTGGGCTAGAAGTTTGTAATGATCTTCCCATTACCAGATTTGCAATCAGCTATACGTTGTTGAGCAGCTTTATTATTGATTTTACTAACCTGAGCTGGCATTGTTGTTGTCAATGGAAGTGTAAATTCGTGTGGAAATATAACCACATCTGGTAGTGCTTTAGTCACTAATCGTCTTGGTCGATCTCGAACCGATTGAACTTCTAGCAATCCCAGATTTCTAAACCAATCTGCAGCAACATTTTTGATGCTACAAATGACTCGCATTGGAACTTGTTCAGCGATTGGTGCAGCACGCAAGGTCAGGGCCTAGAACACCTTTGGTGCGCATGTAAATGATACCTCTAGAAAACATTACCAAGCCCATTTCCGTAATATGTCATATAAACGGGTTTTCTCGCGTTCATAGCACACTCACGGGAATCACACGTCAAAGTACTGCCATTATATTTAAATGTCAGGTCGATCTCTAATGTACTGTTGTATTGTCGAGGTCTCCCCCGCGCAGGTTCAACATGTGCCCGTCCTGATCCACAAGAGTAAAACAAATATGTATCAACCAGCCATTGTGGCATGGACGATACACAGGCTCCGCGGGAATAATCGACAACAGATCAGCCAGATACTCGGGTGAGGAAAACACGAACAGTATGTGTCCCTGAGAGACCCTACACGCATAATGTGTTGGTTTGGGGAGATCTCCGAAACATCCTACATCCAACCGAGAATTGTGCGATATCAACCGCTTATGGTGCAGATTTAATGAAAATGGTAGAGCTGAGTGTTGTCTCGTGTTCGTATATAAACATTGTAGAGTCTTTGCCAGTCATCAATGAAATCCTCTGTCGAATCTCTTAATTGATTGATTCTATGTCGTACGTCCCCATGAAAAGTTCAACATGTTACACCATCATCTGCCGAGAACACAAACGAGGTATTTCCGGGAAGAACCCGACCGGTCCCGATTGGATATTAGGCCAACTGTAATACACGCGCAACGACGCTAGTGCGATCTCGAGTGTCCGTGATTCCCTTGCGATGATTAGTGTAGAAAATGTCACGTTAAATTCTGGTTTAATTGATGAGATTGTAATCATCGAGGTAAAGCTTGGGGATGTGTGTGTAACAATAAGCTGCATCGCAGCGTAGATTTCGCGAAGAACCACTTCAGAATCCATAATCGGTGTCGTAATATAATTCGACGATGCCTTCAATAAGTTCATATAGCAAAGCGTGAAACGTTTTTTGGTCCATGATGTCACTGGTGAGCAATCGCTGACAAATTGATGCGGCCTCATTATTGATTTATGTTACATTTTTGCCTGCGTTAACCGCCCCCACCAGTGTTTCCAACATATCTTCCCATGCAGTCTGTCGCGACTGTAACATATCTTTGACACGTTTGCGACCGGCTATAACGTTATGAATCGGTTCCAGGTGTTTGCGATCAGCTTTGCGGCGTCGCTCCCCATTCTCTGCTATGGTATTACTGGCAGGTTTTGACTACATATTTATCGTAGTCGTTTAAATTCTTATGTCCAATCCGGCTTGAAACTTGCGTGGTCCATCATTCAAGGCAATAGTGAGTGACCTCCGCAAATATATTCCAAAACTCATTACAAGAGTGGTCAGCAGCACACCAAGGCCAATGAATATTTGTCAGGCCATGAGCGTCAATGCTACGGAATATCATAAACATGTTACAGTTGTCTTGGATTACTCTAGGCACGTGTGCGAGTTCTTGTGTTACATAAATCACGTGTTTTTGTGTCGACTCCGGGAAAATATTCTCTAGGAGTTGTCTTGATGTTCAATCATTACGTCAGCGTATATAAGAGGATTATTAGCGCTCGAATCAAAGTCATCAATGGCAGGAGCTTCATCGATTCTGAAAAATAAATCATATATGGACGATGACGACGTCTTTGATGACTGAAGCGCTTCGGTACATCAAAACATGGCTGGTCGTCCGCAGACGGCGCAATCACATAAAGCAGATCCCATGTTAAACATCTCATAATCAGATTCAACAACATTTAATTTTCCATGATCCAGCTGGGCCAATGATTAACGCGCGGACTGAGTTTGGAAACATGTCACCGTGCTTGGGTGGATTGGTCTTTGCCTACACAGAGAAGTAAATCACAGTGAAATCTTCGATTTTTCTTTTTTTATATCATGTTAAATATTAATTATTGTATAGCCGTACCGCAAATCCAACGGGGATTCAAACACGTAATGGTTTAGCCGTGGTCACTGAAAATAGTGTCTGGTGCGGAGCAAATAATTTCACGTTTGAGAGAACCCGCAGGTTGGCGGTTATGTCGCTGTTGAGTTAGCGAAGCTACACGGGACACCGCGGAGAAAACACCCTGATGTAAAGCATATTCCTGGATATAATTATAGCGGGCCTGAAACACGGCTTGATATACATCTTGATTCTAACAACCAGCCAAAGCCTGGATCGATGCTGGATGTTATCGACAAGATTTCGCGTAACAAGCACCACACAATATTCGTGCTCGTCAAAGTGCTGATATAGATCTCATCCATGACTTGAACGCGATCAATCCTACTGTTGGAGAAGGTATTTCCAGATGGACCATGAAAGGAGGCATGAAGGATAAGATCCCCTCATTGCGGTAAAGCGCAATGACTTTGTCCGCCACATACTACAGTCTGCGTGATTATTGAAAAATCAAATAAACTGTTGACATGTTAGCGAACGCAGTAAACGTCACCCACGGGGCTGTTCGAAGATGGCTAGCTAAACAAGCGTTGGTGGCAAATTTACCTACCGGCGCCACGACAAATTTTCCGTGTGTGGTTTGATGTGCAAACACCCAACGAAGTTCATCCGGCAGATCTTTTATTTCTTCCACGTGATCATCTAAGTGGTTGTGGACCCAACCATACACGAATATAAGTACGCATTAACCCATGTAGATGTTGCTAGCAGATACAAGGAAGCAGATCCGTTGCCAAGCATTCAGGAGGTGTCGCAGATGCGCTTAACGTAATATATTTACGCGGACCCTTAACATGGCTGTGGATGTTGTAGGAGGATCCAAGTAAAGAATTTTTCGGAGCCTTTGCTGCGTTGTTAACATCATATAAGGTGTTGGGTCTTGTTGGTCACGTTAACATGCATCACAATCAAGCCATTGTGGAACGATTTAACCGTACACTTGCGGAAACAATTATTAGGATATCAGAACAAGCAAGAAATGTTAATATATAGTAAGGAACAATCCTTCGATCAGTCATAAACCACACGCACAGTTTTGGCTAAAACCCGCTAAAGCGATTCGACAGAAGACGATTCGACAGTCATCATTTCCTATGACGTCTTGTTTGTCCTAAATGAAAATGCAGCCGGTTTTATGTTTAATACGGCTGCCATAGCGGACATCTTGAAAATCTTTATATCACTACTCATTGTGAATGGATGGTTATATCGACATAGAGTTTTGACTGACAGACTTGTTATGCTGTCTAGTTGGTCCTAAATTAAAATGTAGGAAATAAGACGTCCAATACGGTCAGTATGTTAGCCATCTGGACAATCTTGTTATCGCTACTTGTTTTAAATAGTAAGAAATTTGACATGGTGTTCTCATCAGAGGAATTGTTATGATGTCTAGCTAAATGAAAACGGCTGACCCTCAATATGGCCACATAAAAAATATAGTTATCTCCTCCCAAATGGATGGCCACATCAACATGGATTAAAATGGTGTCAATATGACATCCAGTATGTCCAGCGCATTTACTAATTTGAACATCTTGTTATCGCTGACGACTGCCAAAGATGGTTTCAACACTCATCAGTGAAAAGAAAGAAATGATTTTGTTTTGAATTTCCTTCGAGGGACTCTTGTTTCACTCGTTATGCTTCTGTCGGTTTTATTTGTTCTCACAAAGAAAAGCTCTGAACGTAATGCTTATGTCTTTGATCAGAATTCTTAGAAGATTGTTTCCAACTGAATTATTTACATCCCCGTTAACTTTTACGTCGAACGATACGAAGAATCTACTATTTACAATTACGATGTTTGGGTCTAGCCTAGATATTACAACTTCTGACTGTTGTTGTGTTTAATACTACTTGGAGTGTATGTAATACAGTCATGTGTTGGATTAAAGTGCTTACCACCCTTACGTATTTTTTCTTTTTGGTAAGTATCTTTTTATTTTCCGTATGTTGCCATCTTTACTTTGTATTTAGTTAAACTTAGCTATTTTTGTTTTAGTTATAACCCACAAAAAAACTAGCGCCCATTACAATTCCGGTACATATATACTCATAAGTTATATGATTATACACACCATCAAGTTTACGTGACTTAAGTTTATCCAAAGTGGAACTAAACACTGGGTTAAGATGAGCAAATGAATATGGTCAAACACATCATTCAAATTATTTAAATACTCAGTATCCAAACCTTTTTCTTTTAATCGATAATTTAATTAATCTAATGACTTTTCTCTGCTTTGATTAAACTCCTTTGTTTTGCTTTTCGTTCATTTCCTGAAGTTTTATCGTGTATTATTCACCCTCATCAGCTCCATTAGAATCCAATAACTTGAGCAGATAATTACTTCTTGTAAATTCTAAATCAGTAACAATTGATCTTCCAATTATTACTACTGCCTTTGACATTTCCTGATAAATGCTTAAATTATGTCGCCAACAACTACATCGAATATCATATAATCGGTGTGTTTAATTCCAACTGCTCTAACGGAAGTAAAAAAAAACAAAACAACAACAATGTTCTCTTCTAAGTAATAAGCTCCTGATCCTTTTATTGTGTGATAATGTAACACTATATCTGGTTTGGGGTTATAGTTGTTACTGTACAGCTTATTTATTCATATTTACTGCGTAATAAAAATTGTATTGTTTATAGATAATCCACTGTACGACTAAATTGTATATATAGTTACTATGTTTCAAGTTTATAAACATTGTATATAAATCTAACTTATTTAATTTGACAACATACATCTCCGCTTGGCAAGGACATATATTTCGTTTGACGTATTCAACAAAATGTGATGGAGCACAGTCAAATCCATAAACAGAAATCCAGAAAATATATCCAACGAACCTGTAGAATGTTGTGCTGCCATTATAACTATCATATACATATTGTTCATTTAAAAGAAAACAACAGAAACAACAAACAATAATATTATCTTCTATAGTTTAACGAAAATAAAAAGCAATCTACTTTCAAGTAGTTCTTCTTTATTTTTATTTAACCTTGTATTATGTTCATTTAACCTTGGATAATGATCATCCAACCTTTTATTAATAACATCAATTGAAATACTCATTATTTCATTTGTATTTTTAATTTACTTAATAATGTCTCTGTGTGTCTTTTTAGATATAAAGAGAGACATCTAGACAGTAATAACTAAATTAAAAATGTTTTAAAACCTTTCATTTTCCAGCAGATAGTTATTTGTTTAGTTACTAAAGCCCGATCTTCTAAAAGTGTTATTTAAATTTTCTTTTATCTATATTTTTGGTTGTTCCTGTTAAGACATTCGTTTCCTGCAACTCCGATAAGGTATTACTGCTGGAAGTTATCTTTTCTTCTGTAAAAATCGTTTCCTAATTATTTCATTTTTGTTATCTAATTCGACAGTAATTCTTTCTATCAAACTACGTTTATGATCTGCAAATACTAAAACTTTTTGATTCCTTCAGATATTTTAGATAATTCACTTTTGAGACTAAATCCTGAACTTTGACACTATCGCAATTTATTTTTCCTACCTAAATCAAGTATCGATTAATCGTAGGTAGTTTGCATAGATTTAATCATAATTTCATTCACTTTAGCCTTATTCTGTAAGTCCACTATCTTTTCTTAACTTCTTGGAAGTCATTCTTCTTCTGTAAATGACTCTTTTTTTCAACTGTTTGTCTATCTTCCAACTTTTCACACCGTTTTTGAAGTTCATAACAAACCATTTAATATCGTGAGCGTTCTGCTTCTTCTCATCGTTTAATTCTTTCGTCAACTATTGAACCTATGATTGTAAAGCATTGCAATTTTCTAAAGATTTCTTTCTTTCATCCATTTCACTCTTTACGGACGATATCTTTCGTTCAATTGGTTGTAAGTACTAATGTATGTCTTCTACAAGTCTTATGTCTTCTTTTATTCTGTTTTGAAACGTACCACTAATTCTCGTTTTCTTTTAATATACAAATATCCACAAAGGATGTTAGACTCTAACCGTATCAAGTCTGCTATCTGCATTTGATTATTCAGAGTAATATCGTTGTTGCACAAGTTTCAGAAGCAGTTGAACAGCCCAACATTATCTGTTTAATTCGGTGTTAAGCAACGCTATAAATACCGACAGCTTCATCATTAGGTATATACAATACTTAAAAAACTCCAAACAGTTGAAACATATGAGTGAGATTTAGCATAACCTTATGATAACTACATAAACTTTACTTGTTTAGTCTTTATTAAAAGTGGAGGGATATTTTCAGTTCATGAGTTTTGTCCCTCAATTTAATGAGTTAGGCATCAGGAGGTCAGCATCAAATCACGCATTAATTTGTTATTGCGTCACTGCCTTTTTATAAAGTTTTCTAACAGCTACCAGTATTGTGAATTTATTTCTTTATGTGAAAATAGTAATTTAAACTTATGTTGCTAGACATAGACAAGGAATGTACACCACTGGTCTGAGATTATCTGCCCGTCCTTGCGGTTGGCACTTTCTTGTTTAGACTGGGGTGGAACAAGAATGGAAGGCAGATGGATATACAGTACTGGGGTCACCAAGAGCAACTTAAGCCAAGCCACTAGCAGCTATTGTTAACTGCGCTTTCACTTTCAGAACAACAGCCAAAAGTACTACTCGCGGTGACTCTGGAGTGATTGCTACAATAATTCCGACATGGTATTTGGCGAAACGCCTCTGTCAATAACCTTTCTTCTGGGGCATGTACAGCCCTCTATCACTCGTCTCACCAACAGAACAAAACAAAGTTATATTCGAAAAAGACACTCTGCCGCATCACAGTCGTGGACCAAAAACAAACAATCGCTGACACTTCGGACAGAGAGCACAAAAGATGTACTCCTTGGTGAGCATGTTGTCGGGCATGTTGAAAACCGTGCAATTTCCGGATCAAAAGATGTTAAGGAAACTAACATTTTCTTTGACAACGATTGCGGTCTAACCAGTGGAGATAGGAAAGAGGTGCGTTCCCGCAGAAGACCTTGCACACCCACCCCTTTAGACCAATTAAACTGTTATATCACGATGCTTATAGAGAAGATCGATGATCATCGAGAGTTTCGCCTGAAATTAATCTGTGATGTTGAAACCACTATACTAGCGGAGGCTGAATAATGGCGTGCTCGTATGAAAAGTATACATGTGCCGTCAATGTTGTCGATGGTATAGACGGCACCATGATGGTTGTATCTACGGACACCGGGTTGGCAGTGAACGGCTTAATGTCAACTGTTATTACCGCCACACATTACAATTGTTCTCGAGATCACAGCGCTGGGCTCCGACCTGCTTTCTGTATCGGGGCTTTCGTTAGCGGGTGGTCATCCACGTAAGCCAAAAAGCTTGATGAGATTCGTCTCTTGGACGAAGAAAACTTAGCACAATACTAGACTAGGTTTCCAGGGCTCTGCACGACAACGACAACGGTTCATTATTGGTACACGATTGGAATCGACGAAAAGCCAAAAAGGAACCTTTGGAAGAATCAGAATAAACGAGGTACTGCTACAAATAGAACACACACAAAAAATCGATGGTAGAAATTTACCCTGCCCTGCATGCTGTATGTTGGCACTTCAGGAACCATGGAAACTATAGCAAGCGCGGTGACAGAACCTTCAGGGCAACAGTTTTCTGACCCGAGGCTTATTCACAGCGCGCCACCTGCCTTACGATTCCGTACTGCTGGCACTGCCTTAACTTTAGGCACTAGCTAAATGAAACAGTCTGAACGACACACAAAAGTTGTGCTGTGTAGCGGCTTATGTTTGCATTTTTGCCTACTTTGGTGAATTTAGAGAACGATAGCGACCTCACTAGCCTTCGCCCCTATCCGGTACGGCCTGCTGATCCGGATCAAATCGTGATGCACTACCACTCCTAACCATTATTATTGTGGTTTCGACGTATTGGTTTTGATGCACAATTTCAGCGCTTACAACAACCAATGGTGCTACCATCCCAATACTACTGATGCCACTAATCATACCCGGCACAATTACATGAAGATTCTGGGTTGAGTTTAGTTTCTCTGTACGTACTATCATGAAAATTAATGGTAATATTCCCTTTGAAGAGTTTTACTGTGCACATTCAGACACAGTGACCTACGTTTTTCCTTCCAGCGATAACGTTAATTCTTGGCATTTAACCTTGCTCCTTTGACTCTATTATGCATAGAGCCATGAACTTTAATGGGTGTATTTATATCAGAAATATCAATCACCTCCTTGACCTACTATCTCAGTAGCCAGCTTATTTTGCTCGAGTAAATATGAATAGTTTTTGGATTATGACACAGTCGTGCAGGCGAGAAGCAGCATTCTGCAGAATTCTTGTTCTTAATTTATAATATTTTGGTCAAACCGCTGATACCTTGCCTATTCTAGCCAAGTGCAAAACATGACACAATCAAGTTCAGGTCCTTAACATGCAATGTGGTTCACTGACGGTTATACCTATGCTAATGAGTAAGCATGGTTTTCATTCTTCTTTGGATTCCTAAATTCTTTTTTGTGTTGCATAGCATACATTTCTGTACGGCTCATGAAACAATACATCAATATGATTCATATCCCATCACTAAATGAAACCAATTATACTGCGGTGTCACCCTGAAGAAAATTACCCTGCATTGTAAATGTGCCCGGTAATTAATGTTCTTTACTTACCGTGGCCTAAGTTTGTCTTTCTGACATGACTTTCTTTACAATCACTTTCTTCCCGCTTGGGACCTGTTCACCTCGGCACCCACAATTACGCCGTTCCTGAAATGGAGTGTGCGCTAATACTCAACGCTTGGCTACTTTATAATGAATCCAATGAGTAACGTAAACAAATCTCAAAGTGTTGTACCATTGTTCCACCTTTCTGAGCTTTGTTTCTCTATTAAAATAGTTTACTTTTGAATATTTATTATTCAATTTATGAAGTTTATCAACGACGCGACATGTCAGCTTAGGTATACAAACAGTTTGAGAAGTTTCATTGATATAATGTTTGTCAGCTATACTTCGGTTGTGTGTACATCTTTCTATATCTATCATTTCAGAAGTAATTAAGGTATCCCTCGCTGCTTATTTCCATGAGTTATTTCCCATTACTTACCGCAAAGAAAATAAACAAAACATGACGACATTTCCAAGAGTTATGTAAATTATTTGATTATTGCCTATTTGATAATGCGATTCTTTATAGAAATTAAGTCTGTCAGCTTAATACATTATTAAAAATGTTAACGTTATGCACCTATCCCTCCATATGCCTTTATGTTCAAGTAATGTTCAGTTATATTAGTCGCACACATTATTTCATTACGCAGCGGTACTGCGTACCGCCATCCAATCTATATCGTCCAGTGTAAGTAATATAGGATGACACTTGAGAGTCAAAAGGAGTCCCCATGTTAAACAGGATAAAAACTTTACGGGGACAAACCGGAAATTAACATTAGGCAGCGCATTTAAAATGTATATTTGTAACAATGTTGCACTAGGTGTCCGTCTGTTCTCGCGACCTCACTAGCCTTCGCCCCTATCCTTTACGACCTGCTGATCCGGATCAAATCGTGATGCACTACCACTCCTAATCATTATTATTGTGGTTTCGAGGTATTGGTTTTGATGCACAAATTTCAGCGCTTACAGCAACCAACGGTGCCACTGTCAAAGTGACCAAAAGCAGAAATGCATCAAGAAGAAAGATGCACAGTTTAACAGTATACCAAGTTGCCCTATTTCTCTAATATTTTGATAAATACAAATACTTTAGAAACCCTGGCTAGTTTTTGTTCATATAAAGGACTTCAAAGATTGCACAGTAGTTTAACGTTGATTTCAGCTTCGTCACAGGGATATCGTTTCCTGATCAAGGAAACTTTTACATCTTGTTTCTGATATATTCCAAAAGATATGCTTACAAAGTTGTTTTCTGTGGCCATTGTGACCGATATTAATGTACTTGATTCCTTTTTTATTCAGTGCAATACCCAGAACGCTACAACTGGTTTTACAGTATTTTTAAGATTAAAATCAAAGATATTCTATTTATTAAGACAAATTACATAATACAACGATGTTTAGAAATGCTCTTTGTATCTATGTAACCATGAATGTATAAATATGCTTAATCGCGTGTACATGGTTGGAAAAAAACAATAAGGTTTTGTCTATTTGAAATGTTTTCCTATATCGTCTTTTTATCAATATCCTTAAAATAAGTGGGTAGCATTTACTGCGTTGTGAGAGGGCAATACTTCTTGCAATAAATACGTCCCAACGTCAACATCTATTAGTTATTCCACTAATTTCAAGATAGGTGTATGATGCGATGGCATTGTCTATCCAGCTATATACCTGGTTACTTATTGATTGTCCGACCAAAGCTGTTACAAGCCTTGGAGAGATGTTGAATAGACTTTTCCCTGATATGGTCTGTTACTAGGTGTGGCTGACACTATTTGGCATAACTCACAATTCAACGTCGTTTGTAGAAATATGTAATTATGCCATTCGTTTCAGTATGTGGATTTTAACGTTTAAGATACTGATATATTGCTGATTATATTGAAGTAAGTTATAGGCCATGTTTAGTGTGTCTCTTGTACATGTGAATCTATGCACTGCGAGGGGTCGTAAAATAATGTACCACCAACAATGTAAGTAAAATCAACAAGCAATTTGTTTTTAGGCAATTAAAATGAAACTTTAAAAAGACACTTACAACAACGTGAATTAAAATCCAAATAATCCAATAATCCTAAGTATCCTACTGAGAAGTCCTAAATGTAGAATGTTCCAAATGAATTCCAGTAGCCTTGAATGTCCTAATGTGCTAGTAGTCTTGAATGTTCTGATATGCCTGAATGATGTAATCCATAATATCTTTGAATACATTCATATAAATCCCAAAGTCAAGTATTAATCCAATGTGAGAATGAACACTTTTGGTAATTCCAATTAATATTTCAAATAAATAATTCATCTCTGAATTTGTTCTGGATTTTCACAACGCAACTATAAACATCTGATTATTAATATGATTCTTCGTAGACTGACCATTTGAAAAAGAATGAAATATTGTTTACTAACGTCTCTATATATAAACATAAGTCACGTGACAGAATGTTCTAGAATATGAGTAACTCTAATGAAACAATATTCTCTGCGTACGTGACTTTTCTCACACAAGCCATGGAAAATTCCAATTTAAGTACTCAGTGCTATGTAAACAAGTCTGACCTTGAACTCAAATACAGTAAAAATGTTGTTTATGAAATGACTAAAGTACAACTTACCTCATGATCACATATTATAAATTCAATATACATAACACAACATAAAAGGTGGCTACCTTTCTTCCCGTCAGTCATCGAAGATAGCGGTTAATGAAAATCATTATTATAAAAGTCTCGGAACAGACTTTGTTCCTTTTTCAGAGCTTGCTTCAAATTAATGTATTTACGGGAAAGACTCCCTGTGATGAATTGACTGTTAACTGGCGAGGACGACACTTTGAATGCTATCTCGAGAGGCAGGAGGTTTAAAGTAATCAATAGATTATAGTATGTTTGATTAGTAGTAATTTCGAAAAAAAAAAAGATTAAATGCGTTATATAAGGTTAGGGTTGGATTACCAAAGAGCTCCAGTAGCATAAAAGAATTAATATTCCTTGGATTCGTTGGGTATGTCAGTTTAGCTTCTATATTTAACGTTTGTCGACCTAGATTATGAAAGGTGTGATCAGAAATAATTCATAAAGAATTAAAGATGTTAATGGATTATGGTTGGATTAGGCATTATCAAAGAGCTCAAGTGGCATAAAACAAGTCCGTCTGGCTTCGGTATTTAAAGTTTCTCCAGATGTCTAAGCATGCGGTATCTCCCAAGAGCGCCAGAAATCTAAACAACCAAAATATCACATGAAATTTAATAATGATTGGGCACAGGAATTTCAGTCACTGGAATCAAGTTCAAAGGGACATGATTCTGCATTCAACCATATATGTCACGTTGATTATAAGAAGAACTTCCCATATTTGACCCAGCTAGCACCAATTATGAGCAGTTCTGGCAGACATTCAGCAACCTGAATATTCATCAACCACTGACAGGAAACGATTTAAATTTATTGTTTGACTCCTTAGAGTTTTACTAACAATGCCGAATTCCAATGCAAGCGCTGAAAGGGCATTATTTTAGGACACTTGAGGCTGACGCTAGTGGAAACCTGGATGCAGTAATGATACAGCATCTCCTAAGAGTGGAGACCAACAATGTTGAGTACTGTCACAAATAGTAATGATCTACTAAGAAAATCATAAAATGCTTATGTTACATAAGAGGAAAATATGAAACACAGCAAGTTACTATGAAAGGACTAATGTGATGAGATGATGTGCATATCTTAATATAAAGAAAGGAAATTGCTTCAGTAGTGTAATTGTTGTCCATTTGCATACAAAAAATCGGGTCGATGAAATTCTCCCTCATTTGAAGCCAGAAAACTCCAGATGAGGTGTTGCAGATCTCATGATCTATCCTAAGCTGTCCTCTCCGTTCCCTCACATGCATGAAAATATAGTCAGCTCTTTTTATTATACGTCAAGGTCTCAAGAGTTTAACGTTCTGACATGTATAAGCGTCGAGTCTGTAACTTTTGAAATACAAAAAAATATCAGATACACTTTCAAGCAGATATACACATTAACTAGACAGCATGTGGCAAAGGATACCCAGGCCGCTGGCTCAAAAAAGCTAAGTCATAAAAAGAAACTTTTACTTTGATGTATTGTATTTACTGTGTTCTACGTTGTATGTAATTTATGAATATTTTGTGCTGAAAACTCCACTAAACTATACATCATCAATAATAAATGATGCATTGTGTAATTTACTAGTACCTGGATCAAGATGAAATAGGGATCTGATTACTAATTCATTTACCATCAACTTAATGTTAATATGTTAGAAAATAAAACTAATTTCTTCATCCGATTGCCATACATAATACACATGCTTCCAGTCATTAGAGTTATTGAAATTATTTTACCCTTGAAAACGGGTGTTTCGCAGCATTTTCTTGAGTCTTAAGTTCTAACCTGGAGGACTCCTCGGTCTGCCTCAAATAACAAAGCCATGCAACAAGAGTACATATGTCATCTTGTCAGTAGTAAATTAAATACAAGATATTCAAACAAAAGTAAATATTTTTCATCAAGTATAGTACACCTCTTCCTCAATAAATCGTGCCCGGATAAGTCGTGAACCGCTTATAACGTGGGATTAGGCGTCAATCACATTTTCGTGTAGATACTACGAATAGAATTCGCCCCCGTTTGTTAAAAATGAAGAAAATCGTGATCAAAACTGGTAATTAAAACTCTGATATATTGCGTATTTTATTGTCAATAACGGCGGTTAGTGCCCAAAAATCTGATTCAGCATCATCAAATTCGCAAATGTTAATAAGATGCTTTTTATTTTGTGAAGTTTTTAATACAAAAAAATTCTAAGTACACTGTAAATAACAATATTTGACAATATTTTGGTCTGAAAAAAATGTCAGTAATGCTTACTGGTGGCAGCACTTTAAGAAATAAATACTAATCAAATAAGTTTTTTTCAATTAAAATTCTTGTTTAGTCATACATTTTAATTATGTTTAGTCTTATCATCATACATGATATATGCCCTATTGTATTCAAACGTGAAAAGTGTCAATCTATCGTCACAGTTATGTCCATATTCATTTCTGAAAACCTAATTAAGTGCCGACTGTGTTTTGATCTCCGATTGCGGAAGTGTTTGTTGTATTGTCATGATCGATTAAAAGTATACCTGCTTTGTTTTATCATGTTAGTTACGTCTTTTGAATCAAATCAAATAAAGAGTGTGGAATAATAGAAAGGAAAGTTTAAATGCATGCAAATCCTACCCGTGTATGAGCTAGCGGCCACGATAGTGTGTCAGTTCAACTCGTTTCAGTTTACCGGTTGCACACTGTTATAAATATTATTATGCAGATAACATCATTAAAGTGTCTAACATTAGTCAGTGGTTCATTCTACTAATTCCCATATGTGATGATGATTGCAAGGGACCCGAGCGAAAGAAGTACTTGGTGGATGAAAATCTTTGTTTCACGGATACGGTTCGTTATGGAGAAGAGAGTTCCAAAGTTTGTAGCAATCTTAAAATTCACAAATTGGCACTCAGAGGTTTGCCCAAGGATGAGAAGAATGTTTCGCTATTTTTTGCAATGATTCGCGACAACAATAGTTTACTAATAGAACAATATAAAAAATTCAGTTTAGACGTTGACGGTTGTCGTTTCGGGAATTTAATGTCCCTTGTTTTCAGAAAAATAAATCTTGTTTTATTGTGAATCACCAATAACACTCGAATATATTCACATTCACATGCAAAAAAACAGCGATGTAATACGCAATGTTTTTTGGAGATAAAGTGCGTCCAAACCTCTGGGAGTAATGTTTTTAAAAATCTTGCAAAGGTTGGCTATCTTGAAAATAAAGGTCATTTATACAGAAAAGAGAAATATTTCATTAGAGAAGCATTTTTTTGAAAAGTATTCCCAACGCGATTATAAAACAAGTATTCAACCATACCATTTAAAAACCCCAACCCCTTCGTCTTCTAATTGTTGATGCCCAGCTGGGACAGGATCCCTTACATTAAGTTTCACAGGTACCTCAATAAGTCGTGCCCTCGCTTACACTGCGGTCTCTGTTTTTCGGCCCCGTTGTGCGCAAGTTATCGAGGAAGAAGTGTAAACTGTAAATAACTCTATTCAACGATATTTTGATACATGAAAATGACAGTAATGCCTACTGGTGGCAGCACTTTTAGAAGCAAATATAAATTAAATAAGTTTTGTCACCTGAAATTCATGTTTTTGTGTTATCGTTTCATTTGCTTTCAGTATAATCATCACAAATGCGACATCCCCGCTTCTAGTCAAACGTGAAAAGTGTCAATCTATCATCACAGCTATGAACCTAACTAAGTGCCGACTGTGTTTTGATTTCCAATTTGCGGAAGTGTCTGTTGCATGGTTACAATCAATTTAAAGTAGTCATGATTTGTATTATCATGTTAATTACGTCTTTTGTATGAAAGCAAATAAGGGGCTGGGAAAATTAAAATGTTCAAAACCACGCAAATCCTACCTGCGTAAGAGCTAGTAATCATGTTATTGTGTCAAATCAACTCATTTCAATTGACCAATTGAACGTTGTTATACATTTTAGTATGTAAGTAATATAGTTAAGGTATCTAACATTAATCAAAGTTTTATCATAATAATGCACAAATATTATCAAGGATAGCAAGGGAAGTAAGTATTGGGTGCAAGAAATACTTTGTTCCACAGATACAGTATATTACTTGCAATAAAATCGCAGCATCAATATTTTTTACTAATATTACAATACAAAAAATGGAGTTTCGATGTTGACGGCTGTAGTTTCACGAATTAAATTCCCCTAGTATTTTGAAAAAGAGGAAATTGTTTTGTTGCGAATCAACAATAACACTCAAATATATCCATATTCACGTGTACAAAGCAGTGACGTAATACACAATGTTTTTTCGCAAGTGCACATGTGTGTTCAAATATTCTTGGAGTAATGTTTTTCTCAATCTTTGAAACATTCGTTATCTTGAAGATAAAATTAATTTATACATAAAAGCGAACAACTTTCTTAGAAAAAGTATTGTATTGCCAATTATTCCCAAAGCGATTACAAAACGAGTATTAAACAATTAAACTGTATCCCTCCCACCCATGTCTTCTCATTATTGATATCAAACCCAGATGGCATCCCCTTCTTAATTTTGCATAGGTTACTCTGTAACTCGCTCCCTCGCTTATAATGCGGTCTGTGTCCTTCGTCCCCGTTGTGCGCGAGTTATTGAGGGAGAGGTGTTCATAGATTGAAGTTTATGAAATCTATGATGGACAAAAATTAAATCCATTTAGTAGCCAATGGGTGCATTGAGTTTAGTACTCTGTTTTTCCCCTCACCAGTAGACTGGTTCTCTGGTTGCTACATCTGATCACGTAAAAATAATCTCAATTCTGTACTTGGAAAATATCGATGTTAATTGTAGATTTGGATAGCTCAGATAAAGACGCAAATACAATGCGATGACAGGTGTACCATTTTAACCGCCATAATACAAATATACTCAAAAGCTAAAGAGTGATTTCATTCCCATTTGTATTGAGTCTCTCCGCACTAAATGACAGAATCAGACATTCTCTTCGAAGTTTATTTTAGAAGACACTGTATATTTATTTACGGAACAATCATATTGTTGTGTGTATGTGTGCGTGTGGTTATTATACAAAGGCATACTAACAGAGCCTTTTTAAAAGATCAGATGAGATTTTCGAATGTGCTCTCGTGAAAGACAAATGAGAAAGACTAAGTAGAAATTGTGCAAAGATATTCCTGTATCAGTAATCTTGCGCAGATTACACTTCCATTATACAAGAATGCAAAAAGAAGGATGACAAACTATGCTTTTGAAAAAAGAAGAGATTAGAGAAAGTACAGATTCTATGCTAGGGTTGTGTTTCTTTAGATTTCATGGTCTGTATGTACGTGTCTATATATGTGTGTCTGTTTGTATTACATGTATATAATTTCTCATCTCAACAATCAGGGGTTTTGTATGTTGAACAACTCTAGCTGGCTAATTTTAATATCTTCAGGAAGCGGACAAACAGAGATGTTGAGATACAGAGATTTACGTATGGCACAACTTGTACAGTAGATTAACTCTAGAGACAAATATTGTGGAATATAGTTCAAGCCATTAAATACGCTGATTTTTATTTTTGAATATGCATACACGTATGAGCCCTCTTTGAAAAGAAATAAGAGAAGTTTATATGACCCTTTCTAATTTCACTTTTATATTCTTTCAGAATGAAGAGCTGAGAAAACAAGTGAGTATTAACATGTCTACTCTCAGCCAATAGGTACAAAGTATATATGTCATGAGGTTATTATATGATTTGAAAAACGTGTGTATGTAGTAATAAATGACTTTTCATTTAATTGAGGTTATACTTTACCATGAAGTATAAAGACATAATTTGTCGCTTATTTTGTTATGCCATTTTGTTCGTACGTAAGATATCAAAGACTACAAAGTAGTTTTACTTTGATTCCAGCTTCCCCATAGGCATATCGTTTTCTTATCAATGATAATTTTCGCACCATGTTTCTGATATATTGGGAAAGACATGCTTAAAAAATTGTTTTTTGCGATCATTGTGATCTCTATTGATGTACTAGATTACTTCTTTAGCTGCAATACCCAGTATGCTACAACTGGTTTAATAGTATTTTTTCACTAAAGTCAAAGATATTTGATTTATCAAAACAAATTACATATCTAACGATAACTCGATCTGTTTAGAGATACTCCTTTTTATCTATATAGCCATGCATCTGTAGGTATGCGTAAATGCTTCTACGTGGTTTGAATACCAATAAGGTTTTGTGTGGTTGAGATATTTCCCTGCGTCGTCTATTTATCATTATCCTCAAAGCAAGATTGTAACATTTACTGCGAGAGACAAATAGTGTGGAATATAGTTCAAGCCATTAAATACGCTGATGTGTATTTCCTAATATGCGCACACGTATTAACCCTCTTTGGAAAGAAATAAGCGAAGTTTATTTGACCATATCTAATTTCACCTTTATATTTTTTCAGAATGAAGAGCTGAGAAAACAAGTGAGTATTAAAATGTCTACTCTCAGCCAATAAGTACAAAGTATATATGTTATGAGGTTATTATATGATTTGAAAAACGTGTGTATGTATTCATAAATGACTTTTCATTTAATTGAAGTTATACTTTACCATGAACTATAAAGAAACAAGTTGTCGGTTATTTTGTTATGCCATTTTGTTCGTATGTAGGATCCCAAAGACTACAAAGTAGCTTTACTTTGATTCCAGCTTCCCCATAGGCATATTGCTTACTAATCAAGGATAATTTTCGCACCTTGTTTCTGATATATTGGGAAAGACATGCTTAAAAAATTGTTTTTTGCGATCATTGTGATCTCTATTGATGTACTAGATTACTTCTTTAGCTGCAATACCCAGTATGCTACAACTGGTTTAATAGTATTTTTTCACTAAAGTCAAAGATATTTGATTTATCAAAACAAATTACATATCTAACGATAACTCGATCTGTTTAGAGATACTCCTTTTTATCTATATAGCCATGCATCTGTAGGTATGCGTAAATGCTTCTACGTGGTTTGAATACCAATAAGGTTTTGTGTGGTTGAGATATTTCCCTGCGTCGTCTATTTATCATTATCCTCAAAGCAAGATTGTAACATTTACTGCGAGAGACAAATAGTGTGGAATATATTTCAAGCCATTAAATACGCTGATGTGTATTTCCTAATATGCGCACACGTATTAACCCTCTTTGGAAAGAAATAAGCGAAGTTTATTTGACCATATCTAATTTCACCTTTATATTTTTTCAGAAAGAAGAGCTGAGAAAACAAGTGAGTATTAAAATATCTACTCTCAGTTAATAAGTACAAAGTATATATGTTATGAGGTTATTATATGATTTGAAAAACGTGTGTATGTATTCATAAATGACTTTTCATTTAATTGAAGTTATACTTTACCATGAACTATAAAGAAACAAGTTGTCGGTTATTTTGTTATGCCATTTTGTTCGTATGTAGGATCCCAAAGACTACAAAGTAGCTTTACTTTGATTCCAGCTTCCCCATAGGCATATTGCTTTCTAATCAAGGATAATTTTCGCACCTTGTTTCTGATATATTGGGAAAGACATGCTTACACAATTGTTTTTTTTTTGCGATCATTGTGATCTCTATTGATGTACTAGATTACTTCTTTAGCTGCAATGCCCAGTATGCTACTACTGGTTTAATAGTATTTTTTTTAGTCAAAGATTATTGATTTATTAAAAATTTATAAAGCAGATACTTCCCTGCGTCGTCTATTTATCACTGTCCTAAAAACAAGGGTGTAACATTTACTGCGTTGTGAGTGGGGAATTCTTCTTGTAGTAAATAGGTCCAAACGGCAACGTTTATCAATGACTGATTTATTACACTCATTTCAAAATGTGTGTATGATGGCTTTGTCTAACCATTCATATATCCATTTACTTATTGATTCTTCGACCTATAACATTACAAGCCTTGAAGAGATGTTCAATAGACTGTTTACCGATAGATTATGGTACTAGGCGTGCTTGTCATTCTTGAGCATAACTTTACAATTCAAGGTAATCATGTAATTGGTTGAATTATGTAATTATGTCATTGGTTTCAGTATCTGGACTTTTAACATTTGAAATAAGGACACAATCGTGATCATATTTAAGTAAGTTATAGGCCATGACTAGTATGTCTCTAGTACATGTGAACCCCTCAGCCTGGAAGGGATTCCTTCCAAAATCTTTCCTGGGTCCCGTTTCTTCCAACACTCATTGAAATACATCGCGTACTGAAAAGTATTATTACAAAACTCCTGGCACAGAAACTTGTTTTCGTTTTTCTACAGCTTGCTTCAGAGTTAGTGTCTTTATGGTAAAGACTTGCTGTTATCACGTGACTGTTAACTGGCGAATATTACATTTTAATTCCTTGCTCGATAGACAATGGCCTTAAAGTGATACATGGATTATATTGTGTATGGTTAGTAGTAATTCGAAAAGGATTAAAATCATAATTGGTTAGGGTTTGATTACCAGAAAGATCTCGTAGCAAAACACAATTAAAATTCATTCGATTATTTTGGTAGGATTGGTTTTACTTCGGTGTTTAACGTTTGTCGAGATAGATTATACTATGTGTGAAGAGAAGTAATATCACGGGAAATTCAATAATGATTACACAAAGGGCATATCTGTTATGTCGATTTTAAGAAGATAGTTACGTTGCATCATACGTAACTAAAATACAAAGTAAGGATGACATAAATTATACTTATGAAAAAGGCAGAGATTAGAGAAAGTACAGATATTATGCTAGGGTTGTGTTTCTTTAGATTTCATGGTATGTATGTATGTGTCTATATATGTGTATGTGTATTGCATGCATATAATTTCTCCCATCAACAATCAGGGGTTTTGTATGTTGAACAGCTCTAGCTGGCTAATTTTAATATCTTCAGGAATAAGTAAACAGAGAAATTGAGATACAGAGATTTACGTATGGTACAACTTGTACAGTAGATTATCTCAAGAGACAAGTATTGTGGAGTACAGTTCAAGTCATGACATACACTGATGTGTACTTGGGAATATGTGCACACGTATGTGCCTGCGATTGAAAAGAAAAAAGCGAGGTTTATTTGACAGTTTCTAATTTCACTTTATAATCTTTCAGAATGAACAGCTGAAAATAGTGAGTATGAACATATCTTCTTTCAGCCAATAAGTACAACATATATATGTTATGAGGTAATTACATGATTTATAAAGCGTGTGTATATATTATTAAATTACTATTCATATAATTGAAATTATATTTAACCATGAAGTATAACGTTGTCGGCTATTTTCCATCCCCTTTAGTTCTTATGTAGGATCTCGATGACTTCAAAGTAGGTATTCGTTTATTTCAGCTTCCCCACCTTGTTTCTTATAGAATCGGAAAGAGGTGCTTACACGATTATTTTCTGTGGGATATGGCACCAATATTAATGTACTGGATTATTTCTTTAAGTGCAATACCCAGTACGCTAAAACAGGTTTTACAGTATTTTTAAGATTAAAATCAAAGGTATTCAATGTATAAGGACAAATTACATATTATAACGACAAATCGATATGTGTATATATATATATACATAATCCTGCATTTGTAAATATGCTTAACTGTGTTTTCGTGGTTGGAAAAGCAATAATGTTTTGTGTAGTTGATACGTTTCCCTACATTCTATATCGATCACTATTCGCAAAAGATTACTGGTTACATTCTTTGAATTGTGAGAGGGCAATGCTTCTTTCAGCAAAACGGTCAAAATGGCTACATTTATTATTGAGTACTTTTTGCAGTCGTTTCAAGATTGCTGTATGACGTTATGGCATTGTATATCCAGCCATATATCTAATTACATATTCATTATCCGACCCATGACATTGCAAGCATTGGAGAGATATTGAATAGACTGTTCCCCAATAGATCATTTGACTAGGCATGCTTGACACTATTTGGCATAACTCACAATTCAAGGTTGTTGGTAGTAATATGTAATTATGTCATCCGTTTCAGTATCTGGACTTTTACGTTTGAAAAAAGGACACAATGCTGATCATATTTAAATACGTTATAGGCCATGACTAAGGTGCCCGTATGAATAGTTGCATTTGGTGACATGTATAGGTGTATAGTCTGTATCTCTTTAACTAGAAACAATGTTAAATACACTTTTGACCAGATATAGCTACTGACTTGACGGTGTGTCATAAACGATAGAGAGGCTGCACGCTCAAATTGCTAAGTCATTCCAAAGAAAACTTTTCCTTTCATCTTGTGTCTTACCCATGTTCTATCTTGAATTGAATTTATGGCAAAAATTCTACCAAGCTGTACATCATCAACACTAAATGGTGTGTTGTTTAATATATAGTCAGGTCCCTGGATGAAAATCAAGCTAAAAGCATTGTGTAATGTCTTCTCTGGCTCTTGCCAGTGTGACCTATTTCATATATAGAGGACAGTTACCACGTGGCACTGAGTTTATTTTTAGCATAAAAACTGTACAGTATCAGTATTTCAATGAAACTATCGAGTTCCTTAAGAAAAAAACATCTCTAAAATCTTCCACTACGAGGTATGGTACAAGACATGCAACTTGTAACAGGTAAAAATAACAAAGCAAGAAATATTCGACGCGCAGAATTGGGCCTTCTATTTCCGATCTCGTTCAAGAATAAAGTTAATCGTATACTTGGAAAAAGAAAATTTATGTCAATTGTATATTGAAATATCTTGGATATAGTTAAAAATGCTATGCGATGGCAGTCGTATCCTTTTCACCGCCACAATACAAATATATTTACCAATGAAAAATTTGTTTTCCATTTGTATTTAGTCCCTTCATACTAAATGACAGAATTTTTTTTGTACTTTATTTAATAAGTTACTTTATATAATTTTACGGGACAATGAGTAATTACGTACATATTACATAGATGATACACATTTCGAGTAGAACATCCTTATTTGACATATGAATATCAGAAGATAATGAGAATTGATTGCTTTTTTCAAAACAGTCGCTCTCAAACTATGACCTAATCAAATCAGTCTGGGTGCTTTTCTCAAGAATTTTCAGACAAACTGTTGATGACAACACTTTTCTCAACATTAAATGTTTTATTCATACTCTTGGCGGGTTTGGATTAGATGCGCCAATTATCATAGAGGAAAAGTATTATGCATGGTAACATGCATAGTAAAAGAATGCAAACGATTGAGGACTGAAACGATAATTATCGTTTTCAGACTATTTAACTTGTAAGATTCTAATTCCCGCGCGACTATCGGTCGCATATAATTTTTGGTGTTCTTTTGTCTTAATTGTACTTGGCAATTCCCTCACCCCCTGGTAGTTTTTTTACCCCACTTCTGTTTTAAAAAAGTGAAGAGCCTGAATCATTTGTTAAAAATACACAAAACGTTGCAATTTAATTCATTAATTTTTAATTTTTAATTTCTAATCCGATTATAACCAGAGGGTGTCATTTTCATCACCCTAAAGAACCAGATGGAAGTTTTCAATGTAAACGAAAAGCTTTCTCACGGTAAATTCCCGGCTCCTCGAAAAGTCTATTTTCATTGAAGCGGTTAGGCCTTTGGACTACACCTGTATAGAAGGTAAATGCGTCGTCTGCCTCCAGTATTTTTCATTTCACGCTGTAATATTTCCTCCCAAAAAATTGAGAGAAAAATAGAAATGGAAAAAGTATGCCATTAAATTTTAAAAACATGCACAATATGTAGTTGAAGAATTATTAATTTATCGTAGAAATTCATCAAAATAGACTTTCCCGCGCCCAGATGGATGGCCTATTAGCTGAGAAACTCCCTTTTGGTTTAATATGAGAAAATGACAATGTTAGGGACTCCTAGTCGACAATCGGGTTAGAAATTATAAATACATTTAATGAAGTAACTAAATTTTGTGTTGCTTCATCTCTGCTAGTCATAGACAAGAAAAGCTTATGGAATTGTATTTCGTCCGTTGTCCTCACGTCCGTCCGTTAGCACAAGTTTGTTGTCGCTACTTCTCCTAAACAACTCGGACGATTGCCATGAAACTTTAATCTAGTTGGGCCTAAATGATATTGAATAAAGCCGCCACAGTGGCCATCTTGAAAATCTTATTATCGCTACTTTTCCAGAATGGATGATCATATTAACATGGGATTTTCACGATGACCAATATGGCTGCCACAGCCGCCATTTTTAAATATTCTTATTGTTACACATCCAGAACAGAAAGTCATATTGGCATGGGAATTTCGCCAAAATACTACTTGTGATATCTAGTTTATCCTAATGCAATAGTGCTAGTATGTCATCCAATATGACCGCCTTAGCAGCGATCTTGAAAATCGTGCCATCATCTCTCCGCCTAAATGGTTAGGCAACTCAACATCGGATTTTCAATAAAAGACTTCTTATCCTGTCTAATTACTCCTAAATGGTGGCGATCTGATGTCCAATATGGCCAGCATGGCAGCAGTCTTGAAAATCGTGATATTTCTACTCCTTCTAAATGGAAAGTCATATTGACAAGGGGTCTTCGCCAAACGATTTCTTATGATGTAAAGCTGGTTCTAATTGAAAATGTTTCCAATCTGATGTGTAATATGCTCCCCACGGCAACCTTCTTGGAAATCTTGTTATTGCTACTGCTCTTGAATGGACGCTCATATAACACACGGTTTTCACTAGTAGACTTCTTATACAGTCTTCTTAGTCCTAAATTAAAATGGTGGTGATCTGACATACAGTCTTGAAAATTTTGATATCTCTGCAGGTGTTAAATTGAAAGTCATTTTGACATTGGGTTTTTATCAGAAGCGTTCTTATGGTGTCTTGTGGGTCCTAAAAGAAAATTACTGACCCTCAATACGGCCACCTTGGCAGCTATCTTGGAAATATTGTAATATCATTGTTGTAATATCAAATTATAGCCAATCATCAGTTTTTTACCAGACCCAATTTTTGCGATAATATTTACCCAAGTAATTACATTTATTATAGTTTTATTATTTTATTGTCTTTATTATTCTTCTTCTTCTTCTTCTTCTTCTTATTATTATTATTATTATTATTATTATTATTATTATTATCTTGTCCATTATCCCCCTACACAAGTCTCTTAACATATTTCCTTTAGAACCTTCGTGCCTAACTCTAACGGGATTTAATTTCTTTACCAAATCTTGTGGATGGCGTCGATCTATCACCACCCTGTGTTTCCGTCCTTTGTTCACAACCTAGAATTAGGTCAAAACATGCTGGTTTGCCATATTATAGACACAATAACCCCCCTCATTCATTACTGTTACAAAACTTTGTATTTTTATATCTGGTATTATATATTCCTCCTAGTGATTCTAATATGCCATTCAAAACCTTTGATATAACGGACATTTCAGTCAAATATATATGCAAATGTTGAATCTGTTAGCTAAATAATCAGGCGTATTGTGTGCTAGACAACACTTATAGCTTGTTTATATCATCCGGAATGAGAGAAACAGAAAAGCTGAGATACTGAAATTTAAGTACACCTCAACCCGTGGAGGATATTGGCTCAAATAGCAGCTGTTGTGGAAAACTCATTTCCAGTCATGACATAAACTTGATTTATATTTGAAAATAGATGAGTGAAGTTGATTCCATCACTTCAAATATCACTGGGTTTTTTATGTATTCTTTCAGGCAGCTCAGTTGTGTCGTGTAAGTACTAGCATGTCTAATCGCAGTCATTAAGTACAAAGTGTGTATGTCATATGGTTATTGTATAATTTATGAGACATGTACATCTATTAATAAAAAACTATTCATAGAATGTAGATCATCTTCAACCTAGTCTAATGTATAAAGAAATATTACAGTTTGACGCTCTTTTGTTCTTTTCTTATTCTTAGTTATGATATCGAAGCCTGCAAAATAGTTTTACTTCATTTCAGCTTCCCTTCAGGCATATTGTTTCCTAATGAAGGATATTTTTTACAATTTTTCTTTTATAATGAGGAACATATGCTTAGAAAACTGTTTGGTTTTTTTTTTTTTGTTTTTTGGTATTGCTACCAGTATTAATGTACTGCGTCTCTTATTCTGGTGCAATACCTACTATGCTACAACTGTTTTAAAAGCATTTTTCAGAATAAAATCAAAAGATGTTTGATTTGTTATGAGAAATTACATATTGTAAACATAAAATTGATCTGTTTTTAAATACTCCTTTATATCAATGTAAGTATGCACGTGTAAATATGCTTAAGTGCACCTACATGACTGGAAAATCAATTAAGCCTCGTGTCGTTTAAATCTTTCACTGTATCTTGTAGCAAGTAGCATTTACTCAGTTGTGAAAGGGGGATACTGAGTTCAGTAAATATGTAGAAATTATAAATTATTTAATGAAATGACAAGGTTTTGTGCCCTTTAAGCTCTACTGGTCATATACAAGAAAAACTTATTTTATGATATTTCTTCCGTTGTCCGTACGTCCGTCTATTAGAACAAATTTGTTATCGCTATGTCGCCTAAACTGCTGGGAGAATTGCCTTGAAACTTTACACATACTTTCATCCCATGGTCTATTTGGGCCAAAATGACCCTATACTATAGCCGCCACAGAGGCCATCTTGAAAATTTTGTTATCACTACTTCTCCAGAAACAACGGTCATATCAACATCGGGTTTTCACTAAAAATACCTTGTATGATGCCTAGTTGCTTCGGAATGAATGTGGTGCTGATCTGCTACAGCTTCCAACTTTAAAAATCTTCTTATCGTTATACGTTCTGAAAGGAAAGTCATATTGGCATGCAGTTTTCGCCAGAAGAGTTGATATGTTCAGTTGATCCTAAATGAAAAAAGCAACGATATGTCATATACTATGACCGCAATAACCGCCATCGTAAAACTCTTGCCATCACTTCTCCTCCTGAATGGTTGGGCAACTCAGCATGGGGTTTTCAAAAAGAAGACTTAGTATCCTGTCTAGTTACTCCGAAATGAAAGTGCTGACGATCTGATGTCCAGTATGGCCACCATGGCAGCAATTTTGAAAATTGTGCTATTACAAATCATTGTAAATGAAAAGTCATATTGACAAAGGGTTTTCACCAAAAGACTTCCTATGATATATACTTGGTTCCGAATGAAAATATTGCCAGTAGGATGTCCAATATGTTCGCGACGGCAGCCATCATGAAAATCTTGTTATTGCTACTCCTCCTGAATGGATGGTCATATCAACATGAACTAGAAGACTTCATTTGATGTCTAGCTGGTCCTAAGGGAAAGCGGTGCTGAAGTGGTGTCAAGTAAGGCCACCATTGCGTCCAACTTGAAAATCTTGATATGACTACCTCTCGTGAATGCAAGTCATATCAGCATGGGGTTTTCACTAAAAGAATGTTCTTATAATATCTTCTTGGTCCTAAATTAAAATGGTGCTGATCTGATATTCAGTCTTGAAAATATTGTTATCTCTACACCTCTTAAATGTAAAGATGTTTTGACATTGGGTTTTCATCAGAAGAGTTTGTATGGTGTCTTGTGAGTCCTGAAACAAACTGACTGACCCTCAATATGTCCAAAATGGTGGCTATCTTGAAAATAGTGTTATCTCTACTACTCCTAAATGGATGGCTTAATCAACATGGGGTTTTCAGCAGTAGTCTATGTATCATACCTAGTCGGCCATAAATGAAATTGATGTCAGACGTACATTCAGTATAACAGCCACAGAGGCTGTCTTGAAAATCTCATTGTCACTACTCCCAGTTAACCGATGCTCATGTTGACATGAATGGTCGTATTGGCAGAAGGCATTTAATTATGCCCACTTGGTCCTAAATGACAGTTATGCTTATCTGACATCTAGTATGCCCACCACAGCTGCTAATTTGACAATCTTATTGCTGAACAATATCAGAGATGGTTTCAACACTCATCAGTTAAAAGAAGGAAATGGTTTTATATTTAATTCCTGGAAATTCTTTTCACCCTCTAGAGAATCAATCCCTTCAAGGGACTCTTTGTTTTAGAGCCTTCCAGCTTATCGTTTGTATGTAAATCAAATGGGCGGCACAAACTGCGGATTGGGGGTTGCCAAATAATATAACAGTAAGTACAAACTGCAGCACAAGACTGTTGTATAAAGAACTGCATATACGTTTTTTTCAGGCTTGCCAATTTATTTTAAATTGAGTTATAATTTAAGCTGCACTGTTTATTTCTTTAATTTACAACAGATCGATGGTATCGTTACACTATACAATTTCTCCTAATAAATCTAATATCTTTTGATTTAAAAAAAAACAAACTAACAATGTATTTCAAATGTTGCAAGCATGTGTATTTGTTGGTAGAGGTAGGGCAAAAGAAATTTCACTTGATTGTTTGTCAAGTTTGAATTACAGATATTTGAGTGTTGAATGTTACAAATAAGAAAAAGGCAACAACAAAATCAGAATTACAGACACTATTTGATGTATATGGAGTATGTGTCTATTTGTTTTGTTCTTTTACAACGTGCCAGTGTTATCTGGGTGCATGCTTTTAATGTCGTGTTAAATGTAAATGTTTATCTATTGAAAAATGTGCGCTTCTAAATGTTGTTGTGGGCTATCATACCTACTCTATTTGCAGTCTATTGGATTACCAGACATACTAGTTAATTGCCACCCACCCCACCCTCGCCTCCCTGTATCATAGGTCAGTGTACCATTATATTGCAAAAGTGGATATATATATATATATATATATATATATATATATATATATATATATATATATATATATATATAAATCTTACATCGTGAAATTCTAACCGCTCTTGTTCGACGTTAACACGGCGGCCACATATTTGTGACATTTAATATAAGACCAATTAAAAGAGAAATAACAAGCTGTGGCAACAAGAAAACTTTAATAAGCCTAATTATTAGATGCACATAACAATGTGTCATGTTCAGTTCCGGATTTGCTGCTTCTTTATTATTAGTATTATCCTTCCATGATTAACTGGTTTCCTTTCAAACTAATTATCTATACAACTTTTTTTTCAGGAAAGTATACATTAGAGTTTCGCGTAACAATAGTATTGTACTCCACTTTACTGTTTTCAAACATTAATTATTAATTTACAACAAGCTGACGAACTACCTCGAAAATTAATTACACGTAACTAATGGCCATTTCTAGCAACGCCAGAAGTTGAGCTTTTGTTTGATCACGTCCACAAATTACTCTTCCCGGATAATAATATAAGTAACTTGCTGTTGCCTGTATATTTTCTTCTTTTAATTCGGGCCTAAGCTTCAACTATTTTGTTCTAAAGTTATTCCGTGCTGACACTCCTCTGGCACATATATCATGTGGAGTCATGGGACTGAGGGAACGTCAGTAGTACAGACGATGGGGCAATCGTTCAGATATGATGCTATTGATTAGTCCAGGAGAGTAGCATTCACACCTGTTTTCTCTTAAGCTTTTGTGACCACGGAATGCGTCAACAATTGAAAAAACGTTTTGATCAAACACACTTAAGTTGGCAACACATCTGTTGATTGTACATATAATTACCCGACATATTAGTGATTTGGCTCACACCCTCTTCCCATCTACTGTATCATGGGTCCCTGTGCCATTAGATTTCAGAACAAAAACATCTATATACGTATGTGTATATATATATATATATATATATATATATATATATATATATATATACACATACATATATATATATAGAGAGAGAGATTAATATATATATATATATATATATATATATATATATATATATATATATATATATATATATATATATGTATATATATATATATATTTGACATCCTGAAATTCTGCTGGCTCTTGCTGGATATTTTCTTCCAAAATTTCACGTGGCAACCATATATTTCTGAAATTGAATATAAAAACATTCAAAAGAGATATAATAAGCTGTGAGAAAAAAAGAAAACGCTAATATACCTAATTATTAATTGTATCGGAAAATATATCTTTTTCAGTTCAGAAGTTGCTGCTGTTTTGGTATTAATAGTATCTTTTCATGCTACAGGTTTTCTTTCAAACTAATTATATATAGAACATTTTTATTTATTTCAGAGAACTATACTTAAGAACTTCGTGCAACAATAATACTGTATTCCACTTTACTGTTTTGAGAAATGGATTCATAATTCACAACAAGCTGACGTACTACCCCAAAAATGTACAACACATAAATAATATACATTCTTGATAATGTCAGAAGGTGAAGTTTTATTTTATCAGGTCCCAAAATAACTATTCAAGAATAATATTGAAAGTTTGTTGTTGCTGCTCGTATCTTTTTTATTTTATTCGGGCATGAGCTTCACATATTTTGTTCTAAAGTTATTACCTGCTGACACTCTGTCATACAAACCATATGGTGTGATCGACTGAGGAACAGTCAGTAGAACATAACCAGGGAAAATCGTTCAATTATAGGGCTTTTGATAATTCCGCGAGATGAACATTCACACCTCTTTCTTCTTGTGATTTGTGACCATTGAGTATGTATATAATTAAGAAAATATAACGACCAAACAAGCTTAAATTTGCAACACATCTTTGATTGTTCAACAAGGAAACAAAGCTGTTAGCTATAAATTAAGCTTAGACTGCAACATCTTAATTGACCTTTTGACAATGAAACAACTTGTTCACTAGACTTATTCACCGTTTAATTTCACTAACTTAAAGGGTTTATTTTGCAGTGTAACGGATAAACAAATCAAAGACAAGTTGATGCAATGATATTTGAAGCCTCATGGCCGATGTACGGTTGCACAGAGTATGTTCCTCTAAAAACCATTAATATTCCGGACATGTCAGTTAAATATATATGCAAATTTTATATCTTTTAGCTAAAGGATCAGGCGGATTGTGTGGTGAACAGCACTGATAGCGTATTTATATCTTCATAATTGAAATAAACAGAAACGTTGAGATACAGAGATTTAAGTACACCACACACCGTACTGGATATTAGCTCAAAGGTAACCGTTGTGGAATAACCTGTTCAAGTCATGATATACACTTTATTTATATTTGCAAATATGTCCATGCATATGTACACTCTATTGAAAACAGATGAGTGACGTTGAGTTCACCATTTCAAATATCACTGGGTTTTTTTTTTTGTTTTTTTTTTTTTTGTTTCAGGAAACATTGATGAGTCAAGTAAGTACTAGCATGTCTACTATCAGCCATTAAGTACAAAGTATGTATGTTATAGGGTTATTATATAATTTATGAGACGTCTATATGAACTAATAAATAACAATTCATACCATGTAGATCATCTTTAACCACGAAGTCTGATGTATAAAGATATTTTATTGTTTGACGCATTTTATTCTTTTCTTATTCTTATTTTTGATCTCAGAACTTTGCAAAATAGTTTTACTTTTTTCAACTTCCCTGAAGGCATATTGTTTCTAATGAAGGAGAATGCGTACACGTTTTTTCTGTTATATTCGGGGAAACTTGCCTAGATCATTGTTTTCATTCGGTATTGTTACCCGTTTTAATGTACTGTATCACTTATGTGTGTTTGTGTGTGTGTGTGTGTGTGTGTGTGAGTGTAAGCATACATGTGTTGATATGCTTTATTGCATCTACATGTCTGAAAACCAATTAGGCCTCGTGTCGTTTAGATCTTTCTGTATATCGCGTATATATTGCTATCATCAGAACAGTGAGGTAGTATTTACTGAGTTGTGAGAGGGCAATAATGTTTCCAGTAAACATGCACAATAGGTGACTTTTCTTTACTACAAATGTATTGCATTAATTTCAAGATGGACGTTTTATGCTATGGCATTGACATCCAAGCCATACATCTGGTTAGTTACTGATGGTCTAGCACATAATATTGCAAGCCTTGGAGAGATTTTGAATAGATTTTTCTTCCCAGATATATACTGTTAGTAGGCGTGCTTTGACTTTAAGCGGTATCACTCACAATTCAAAGTCATAGGTAGGAATATCTAATTATCTCATCCATTTCATGGACATTAACGTATAAACCATGGACACAATATTGATCATATTTCACCAATTTGTACGCCATGATCAGAGTCTCTGTAGGAAGAGTTGAATATGTGTCCTGTATAATTGCACTGTTTGGAACTTTTGAAGTAGAAAAAAATATTAAATAAACTCTTCACCGGATAGAGATAATGACTTATCTGTGTGTCACAAAAGATTGTCAGTCTGTTTTCTCAAATTGCTAAGTGCTAAATCATTCCAAAGAGAACTTTTACTTTGATCTCTTGGCTTGCCCATATTCTACCTTGAATTGAAGTCATCGCGAACATTCTACCAAACTATACATTATCAATAATAAATGGTGTGTCGAGTAATATATATTCAAGTTCTGGATGAAAATGAAGCTAAAAGAATGATGCAATGTCCCCCCTGTCTTTTTGCTATGTGATCTATTTCATATATTAGGAAAGTTAACAAGAAACACTGACTTTATTTTTAGCATAATAACCACGCAGTATCAATATTCCAATGAACTTGTCGAGTTCGTTAAGAATAACAGATACAAAAATCTTCCTCTACAAGGTATAGAATAAGACATGCACAACTTACAACAGGCAAAAAGAAAAAAAGCAAGATATATTTCACGCGCAGACTTTTGTCTGCTATTTCTTATTTCGTAAAACAATAATGTGAATAGTATACTTGGAAAATAATTTATATCAATTGTATGTTGGAATAAATTGCCTACGGCCCAAAATGTTAGGTGATGGCAGTTGTACTCTTTCCAACGCAACAATAAAAATATATTAAAAAACCAAAGATTTATTTTGTTTGCCATTTATATGTAGTCTCTTCATACCAAATGACACAATTAGACATACAGGTTTTTTTATTTTAATATAAGTTACCTTATTTTACGGGACAATGAGTAATTGCGTGAAGATTACACACTTGATACACATTTCAAGTAGAATATCCTTAGTTGCTATATGAATATTAGATGACAATGAGAATTGGTTGCATTTATTTAAACTGTCCATCTTAAACTATGACCTTATCAGATCACTCTGGGTGCGTTTCTCAAGACTTTTTAGACAAACTGTTGATAGCAACACTTTTCTCAACATTAGATGTTTTATTTATATTTTTGTGGGGTTTAGCTTAGATGAGGCAATTACCGTAGTGGAAAGGTGCAGGGCTTTGTAACTTGCATAATACACGAGTGCAAAAGACTGAGGACTGAAACAATGCCTAAGAAAAAGACATTGATTCTAAAAAGGGCATATTTTATCATCAGGGGTGGACAATTCAACAGTCCACGTGCTGGGTACTACCAAATTGTGTTTTCAGACTACTTACTTGTGAGGTTCTAAAGTCCGTGGGACTATCGGCCACATCTGATTTTTGTTTCTTAATAGTATTCGGCAAATCCTACTGGTAGTTTGTACACAACTTCCAGTTCTTTTCAAAGCTTATCTAGGCACACACCTTATATTTATTTTATGAAACAGTCACATTTTATGTGTGTACGTATGCGTGTGGCTATTTTAGAAAGGGATGCTGCAAAGGCTGTTGAAAAAAGTCAGATGAAGTGTTCTAATGTGCTCTCATGAAAGAAACGTGAGAAAGACAAAGCAGAAATTGTACAAAGATGTTCCTCCATGAGAAATGCAATAACAGGATTGCTTAAACTATAATTAGTTCAAAAGGCAGATATTAGTGAAAGTGCTGATTTTATGATAGCTTGTGTTTTAAATGATTATAATGGTATATATATATATATATAGAGAGAGAGAGAGAGAGAGAGAGAGAGAGAGAGAGAGAGAGAGAGAGAGAGAAGAGAGAGAGAGAGAGGGAGAGAGAGAGAGAGAGAGGGAGGGAGGGAGGGAGAGAGAGATAAAGAGAGAGAGAAGCACAAAACAGATAGAGGGAGAAAGAGTGAGAGAGATTGTAATTATGTATTTTTTCACCTAAACAATCAGGCGTATTGTATGGCGGACAAAACCAACATGTTAATTTTAATATATTCAGTAAGGAGAAAAACAGAAAAGTTGAGAGCTACAGAGATATTATTATTGCAGTACAGTATATTAACTCAAGAATCAAGTATTATGGAATGTAGTGTATGTAATTACGTATACTGGTTTGTATTTGTCAATATGGGAACACGTATGTACCCTCTTTTGAAAAGAAAGTAAGCGAAGTGTATTTGACTATTCTCATTTCACTGTTTTCTATTTCTTTCAGGTAAAAAAGGCGGAAGAAGAAGTGAGTATTAGGATCTATACTCTCAGCAAATAAGTACCAAGCATATATGTTATGAGGTTATTATATGATTTGTTAAACATATGTATGTATTAAAAAATGAATATTAATATAATTGAAATTATCTTCAACCATGAAGTATAAAGTATCTACTTGCATTAAGAAATGAGTATTAATATCATTGAAATTACTTTTCACCACGAAGTATGAAGTATCAAATTATCGGTTATGCTCTTTTGTTCTTATGCAGGGTCTCGAAAACTGCAAAGCAGTTGTACGTTTATTTTAGCTTCCCCATAGGCATATCGTTTTCTAATCAAGGAGAATGTTCACACCTTTTTTCTGATATATTGGATAAGATATGGTTACAAAATTGCTTTATGTGGGCATTGTGACCCATATTAATGTATTGGATTACTCCTTTAGGTTCAATACTCAGTACGCTATAACTAGTTTTATATTATTTTTAAGATTGCAATAAAAGATATTATATTTATTTAGACAAATAACACAACATAGTTATAAATCGATCAGCTTAGAAATACACCTTTGAATCTATGTTATCATACATGTGTAAATATGCGTAAGTGTGCTACGTGGTTGGAATAACAATAAAGTGTTGTGTAGTTGAGATGTTTTCCTGCATAGTCTATTTATCATTATCCTCAAAATACGAGTGCAGCATTTACTGCATTCTGAGAGGGCAGCACTTCTTTCAATAAATACGTCTAAAGAATAACATTTATCAATGACTGATGCACTCATTTCATGATGATGTTGCTATGGACTTTTCCTCGATAGATTCTGTGACTAGGTGTGTTTGCCACTATTTAGCATTAATCACAATTCAAGGTCATCCGTTTCAGTATCTGTACTTTCTCGTTTGAAATATGGACACAATCCTATTCATATTTAAGTACGTTTTAGGCCGTTACTTGAGTGTTTATAGGAAGAGTTGAGTTGAATTTTGTGAACTGTCTAGAGTTTCAGTCTGTAGCTACTCATGAAGAAAAACAATAAACTTTTGACCACATATATATGTTGACTTGACAGTTTGTCACAAAAGATAGCCAGGCTGCTTGCTCAAACTGTTAAGTCATACTTTGATCTGTTTTGTCTTCCACACGTTCTATCTTGGATTGAATTTATGATACAAATTCTACCAAACTATACATCATCAGTACTAAATGGTGTGTCGTGTAATATGTAGTCAAGTCCCTAGACGAAAATTAAGCTAAAAGCATGATACAATTTCTTCCCTGTCTCTTTTCTTTGTGACTTATTTCATCCAGAAAAAAAATTGTACTGATCTAACGCCCAGTTTGGCTGTCTCAGCCACCTAAACGGAAAGTCATACTGGCAAAGGGTATTCACCAGAGGGCTTCTTATCATGTCTAGTTGATCCTAAAATAAAAATAGAGTTGATATGTCATCAAATATGGCCGCCATAGCAGCCATCTTGAGAATCTTGTGATCACTACTCTTCCTAAATGGTTGTTCAGATCAACATGGGGTTTCAATAAAATACTTCTTATCATGTCTAGTTAGTCCTACATCAACATGGTGGCGATCTGACGTCCCGTATGGCCATCAATGCAGTAATGTTGAAATTCTTGTTATTGCTATTCCTTCAAAATGGAAAGTCATATATACAAGCGGCTTCAACAAAAGACTTATTATACGGTACAAGCTACGGGGGGGGGGGGGGGCAGGGGTGCCAAATACTATTGCAGTAAGTACAAACTACAGACAAGCATTGTGGTATAACGAACTGCTGAGGATATTTTATCCAAGCTTACCGTCTTATTTTCATTTCATTTATAATTTAAGCTACACTGTTTACTTCTTTTATTGATTTTGCACAGCCTAAACATTTATTTATAATGTATCAAGCTTGTGTACCTAGTTGTAACCTTAGGACAAAAGCAGTTTCGCATGATTGTTTGTCAAGTTTAAATTACAGATATTTGAGCGATGAATGTTAAAAGAAACATAAAAAATCCATAATCCCATAAATAATTTTATGTAATTGGAGTCTTTGTCTTTTTGTGTTTTTCTTACCACGTTTCAGTTTTATATGTCTACATTCTTTTAAAGGTGCGTTAAATGAAAATGTTTATCAATTGAGAAATGTTTTGTGGGTTACAATATTTTTCTTCTGCGAGCCCATAGGGTTACCAGACATATTAGTGATTCCCCCCTCCCATATCATAAATCTGTGTGCCCTTATATTTCAGAGCAAAAAAATCTGTATATGTATCTTGGTCTTAGTATTGTCTTCTTTATTGTTTAACAGTTGTTTGTTTGTTCATTTCGCCGTTATATATATATATATATATATATATATATATATATATATATATATATATATATATATATGACATCCTGCAATTCTAATGGCTCTTGCCGTGAAATTTAATATAAAAACAGTCAACAGAGATATAGCAAGCTGTGACAAAAATGAAAACTTTAATATATCTAATTATTAATTACATCGGAAAATGTGTCATTTTCAGTTCAAGATTTGCTGCTGGTTTAGTATTAATAATATCCTTACATGATTCACTGAGTTTTTTCATACTAATTATTTATAAAACTTTTTTTCTTTCAAAAAGTAT
Source organism: Margaritifera margaritifera (assembly GCA_029931535.1). Classification (NCBI taxonomy): domain Eukaryota; kingdom Metazoa; phylum Mollusca; class Bivalvia; order Unionida; family Margaritiferidae; genus Margaritifera; species Margaritifera margaritifera. The sequence goes on from JAQPZY010000501.1 coordinate 69,799, forward strand.
ACTTTACAATTTCGCGCAACAATAGTATTGTATTCCACTTTACCTTTTTTAAAAAATGAATTATTCATTTACAACAATCTGATGTATTACTTCAAACACGTATAACACGTAGTTAATGGATATTTCCGGTAACATCAACATTTTTTTTTATCAGTTCCCCAAAAAACCCTTCTAGAATAATAATAAAATATAAGTGTTGCTGCTTGTTTTTTTTTAAAATTCGGTCCTAAGCTTCACATATTTTGTTCTAAAGTTATTGCCTGCAAACACTCTGCGACACAAACAATGTGGAGTGAGGGGCTAAGGGAACGTCAGTAGCACAAACCCTGGGCAATCGTTCAATTATAATGCCTTTGATAAGTCCAGGGGATAAGCATTCACACCTTTTTTGTCTTGCGCTTTGTAACCATGGAGTGAGTAAACAATGGAGAAAACATAATGACAAGCTTAAGTTGGAAACACAACTGTTAACTGCTCAACCAGGAAACAACGCTGTTACTTTTGAATTAAACTTAGACTGTAACATCTCTATTGCTCTTTTTACAATGAAATAATCTGTAAACTAGACTTCGTCACTGTTTAATTTTGCTAACTAACGGTGGTATATTTTTTTTCAGTGAAACTGATAAACATACCAAAGACAAGCTGATAGAATGATATTTGAAAACTCATATGACTGATGTCTAGTTGCTCAGAGTAGGTGCCTCTCAAAACCATGGTTATACTGGACATGTCCGTCGAATATATATGCAAATGTTGTATCTTTTAGCTAAACAATCAGGCGTATTGTATGGTGGACAACACTTATAATTCGGTCATATCTTCCCGAATGAGAAAAACTGAAAAGTTGAAATACAGAGATGTAAGTACACCACACCCCGTACAGGATATTCGCTCAAATGGAAGCTGTTGTGGAATACCCAGTTCAAATCATGACATACACTTTATTTTATTTTCGGATATGTGTGTGGGTATGTTCCTTCTATTAAAAACAGATGAGTGAAATTGATATCACAATTTCAAATATCAATCTTTTATTCTTTCAGGCAATGAGGCAGAAAACGGTAAGTACATACATATCTACTCTCAGTCAATTACAACAAAGTATGTGTTATGCGGTTTTTATACTATAACCTTTTATAAAACTTAGATCATCTTTTACCATGAAGTCTAATGCATAAAGATTTTGTGTAATCCTCTTTTATTCTTTTCTTATTCTTATCTATGATTTCGAAGCCTGCAAAATAGTTTTACTTTGATTTCATCTTTCCTGGAGGCTTATTTTTCCTAATGAAGGAGAGTGTTCACACTTTGGTTTTGTTCTATTGGTGGAAAAATGCTAGAAATATGTTTTATTTTGGTAGTTTGACCCGTATTAATGTACTGCATCACTTATTCTGGCGCAATACCCATTTTGCTACAGCTGGTTTTACTATAATATTTCAGACTGAAATCAAATATGTTTGATTTTTTAGGAAAAGTATATAACGTAACAGTAACATCGATCTGTTTGTAATTACTTCATATATCTATGTAAGCATGCAAGTGTAAATATGCTTAAGTGCATCTACATGTCTGGAAAACCAATTAGGCTCTGTCTAACATAGATGTTTCCCAATATCCTATATTTATCGCTATCGTCAGAAGAAGGAGTTTGCATTTACTGTGTTGTGAAAGGACAATAAATATATATCAACGGTAACTTTTATTTACTACTGATTTATTTCCCAAACATATATCTCTTTACTTATTGGTTGTCCAGCACATAACATTTCAAGCCTTGAAGGGATTTTAAGTAGACTTTTTCCAGATATATGCTTTTAGTGTGAATGCTTGACTTTATCTGGTACAACTCACAATTCAAGGTCATAGGTAGGAATGTGTAATTATCTCATCCATTTCATTGTTTGGACTTAACATATAAAATATGGAAAAAATAGTGATAATTTTTCAGCAAAGTACACACCATTTCTAGAGTGTCTATAGGAAGAGTAGAAACTGGTGACCTGTATCTGGGTCCAGTCTCTAACTTCTCAAGTACAACATTGTTCTAAAAATATGTTTGACCAGCTATAGATATTGACTTGACGGTGTGTCAAGAATAGTCAGTCTGTTATCTCAAATTGCTAAGTCTTTCCAATGAAAACATTTACTTTGATCTGTTGTTTTCCCCATGTTCTACCTAGAATTGAACTCATGGAAAAAATTCTACCAAACTATATATCATCAATACTAACTGGTGTGTCGTGCAATATATAGTTAAGTCCCTGGATGAAAATGACGCTAAAAGCATGATACAATGTCTCCCCTGTCTTTTATCTGTGCGATCTATTTCATATATAAAGAACGTTAACAAGAAGCACTGAGTTTATCTTTAGCATAATAGCTGTTCAGTATCAATATTCCAATAAAGCTGTCAAGCTTCTTAAAAAAAGCTCTAAAATCTTCCTCAACAATGTATGGTGTAGGACATATAACTTGTAACAGGCAAGTAGAAAATGCAGGAAATATTTGACTTTCAGACTACTATTTCTCATCTTGTACAAACAAAAATTATGTCAATCGTGTACTTGGAAAAGAAAGTTGATATCGATTTTATGTTGAAACATCTTGCCCTTCATACTAAATGACAAAATTAGTCCGATATGTTTTGTACTTTTTTAATAAGGTACCTTATAAGAGTAATAACGTAGAGATTACACACTTGATACACATTTCGAGAAGAAGATCCTTAGTGGATATATGAACATCAGAAAATAATGAGAACTGGTTACATTCTTTAGAACAGTCCATCTTAAACTATGACCTTATCAGATCATTCTGGGTGCGTTTCTCAAGACGTATTAGACAAACTGTTGATAGCAACACTTTTCTCAACATTGGATGTTTTATTTATATTCTTGTGTGGATTGGCTTAGATGAGGCAATTACCGTAGTGTAAACGTATAGTGCATGGTAACTTGCATAATACACGAATGCAAAAGACTGAGGACTGAAACTATGCTTACGATATATATATATATATATATATATATATATATATATATATATATAGATAGATTGTAGAAAGGTCAGATTTTGTCATCAAGTGGACAGATCAATAGTCCATCCGCTAGGTACTACCAAGTTTTGGTTTCAGACTACATAACTGAAGGTTCTGATTGTTTTTCTTAATAGTATTCGCCAAAATCCTGCTGATAGTTTCTGCCCCTGAATGCTATAAAAAATGTACAAAAGATAGACAAATCATTCATTTATTTATAATAATTAATTCCGTCTTAGCCAGGTGGTGTCTAACGTTGTCGTTTTCTTGACCCACAAAAACCAAAAACTGGAAGTTTTTAATGTAAACGTAAAGCCTTTACGCAGCAGTTTCCCGGCTCCTGGAAAAGTCCAATTTCATTGAAACGGTAGGGTCCTTGGACCACACATGCATACAAGGTAAATCCATAGCCTGCCTCTTGTGTTTTTCATTTCTACTTTAACATTTCCACCCAAGAAGTTGAAAAATAATGGAAATGGACAAAATATGCCCGATAATTTAAAAACATGCACCGTATATATTTTGTGGACTTGTAACTTTATTATAGAAATTAATCCAAATAGACTTGCAAATGCAAATATGTATGCCGTGTTAACTTAGAAGCTCCATTTTGGTTTGAAATGCAAAGATGACAATGTTAAAACCTCCAGGCGACAAGCGGGTTGGATATTATAAATAATGAATGAAATGAATAATTTTTGTGCATATTTAACTCTACTAGTCATAGACCAGAAGAGCTTATTGGATGGTCTTTCGTCGGTTGTCCGTCTGTATGTCTGTCTTTAGCACAAGATTTGTATTCCTACCCCTCCTAAACTACTTGGAATGGTCTAGTTAGGCGTAAAAATATGTACTGCTTTGTCATCGAATATCTTGTTATTGGTACTCCTCCACAATGGATGGTCATATAACCACAGCGTTTTATCTACAAAAACGTCGTGTCGTATAATGCCTGGTTGGTCCAAGGTAAAAATAGTGCTCATCTGACGTCCAAAGTCGTGTTTTCATTACATCTCCTAAACAGGACGTCATATTGGCATGGATTGTTTACCAGAAGACTTTTCATCATGTGTAGTTGCTCCTAAATGAAAATAGTACTGATGTCATCCAATATGGCCGTCAGAACAGCCATCCTGAAACTCTTGTTATCACTACTCCTCCTGAATGATTGGACAGAACAACATGTTTTTTTTCAATAAAAGAGTTCTTATCATGTCAAGTTGGTTATAAATCAAAATGGTGGTAATATGATGCCCAGTATGGCCACCATGGCAGCAGTCTTGAAAATCGTGTTATTGGTACTCCTCCTGATGGCAAAGTTATAATGACATGTTTGTTTTCAATACAATACTTCATATGGTGTATAGATGGTTCTGAATGAAAATGTTGCCAATCCGATATCCAATATGCTCACGACAGCAGCAACCTTGAAAAGCCTGAATGGATGGTCATATCGACAAGGATTTTTCACTAGCTGACTGATCTCTAGTTGGTCCGAAACAAAAATGGCGCTGAACGGATATCAAGTATGGACGCCACGGTTGCTAGCTTGAAAATCTTGTGATGACTACTTCTTGTGAATGCACGGTCATATCAGCACTGGAATGTCACTGGAAGATTTCCTATAATGTCTTCTTGTTCCTAAACTAAAATGGTGCTGATCTGATATCCAATATTGAAATTATTGTTTTCTCTACACCCCTTAAATGTAAAATCATTTTGACATTGGGTTTTCATCAGAAGAGTTCGTATGGTGTCGTGTGAGTCCTAAAAATATGACTGACCCTCAATACAGCCACCATGACGGCTATCTTGAAAATATTGTTAGCTCTACTCCTACCAAATGAATGGCTTAATCAACATGGAGTTTTCACCAGTAGACTTTGTATGGCACCTTGTTGGTCCTAAATGAAAATGATGTCAGATATATATTTAGTATGGCTGCCACAGTGGCTGTCTTTAAAATCTTGATGTCATTAATTCCTTTTAATGGGTGGTCATATTGACATGGATGGTCATGTTGGCAGAATACTTCTAATGATGCCTATTTGGTCCTAAATGAGAATGGTGTTAATCTGGCATCCAATATGCCGACCACAGCAGCAAATCTGACAATCTTATCGCCGAAAATATCAGAACTGGTTTCAACACTCATAAGTTAAAACGAAGAAATGGTCTTATCTAGAACTCCTGGAAATTGTTTTCGTCCAGTACAGCATCAGTCTCTTATTGGGACTCTTTTTAGATCCTTCAGTCTTTTTTTGATCAAAAGGGCTGTACAAACTGCCGAGGGGGGGGGGGGCATGGAGGGAGGTGTTTCCAAATAGTAGAACAGTAAGTTTAGTCTGCAGCGCAATATTGTGGTATAAAGAACTGCTTAGGCTTTTTAATGCAGGCTTACCATTTCATTTTCCTTTTATTTATAATCGAAGTCACACTTTTGATATCTTATATTTCTTTTGCAAAAAACCTATAAATAAATTCGTAATGTTTGAAGCGTGTATACTTTTTTTGTCACGTTAAGACAAATTCAGTTGCACGTGATTGTTTGTCAATTTTAAATTACAGGTATTTGAGTGCTGAATGTTAAGCATAAAGAACCCATAATTACATAAACTACTTTATGTACTTGAATTGTGTGTCTCTTTCTTTTTCTTTTCAATTGTTTCAGTCTATATGCTTTTAATGGTGCCTTAAAAGGAAAGCTCTATCCGTTGAAGAATATGCGCTACCAAACTTTCTTGTGGGCTATCATAGTTTCCTATCTGGTAGCCCATTGAATTATCAAACATATTTGTGATTTGACCACCACCACCATAAGTCGTTGCATACGATTCCGTGCCATTATGTTTCAGAGCCGGATATTTTTGTCCAAGAATTAACATGGCAGCCATATATTTGTGAGGTTTTATTTCTAAAAAAAAACATTCAAAAGTGATATAAGAAGTTGTTACAAAAAAACGTTTCATATATATATAAACTCCTATGACCGATGTCCGGTTTCCCGGTTCCTCAGAAAATGTGCCTGTTAAAACCCTTTGAAATACCGGACATGTCCATTAAATATACATATTCAAGGATCTATGATATATATATATATATATATATATATATATATATATATATATATATATATATATATATATATCGACTGAATTATAATCTCATGCAAGACAGGTGTAGTCTGTTATGGCATTGTCTGCCCAGATAATCTGGTTACACATTGATTGTGCGGCCCATAAAATTGCAAGCTTCGAGAGATGTTGATGGAACCTTTTTGCAGATATATACCCCTACGAGGCCTGTTGACGTTATTCAAAGCAATAGGAAGAAAAATGTCTTAGTGCCTACTGTTGCAGTGTCTCAGATTTAATGTTGGAAATACATAAAACAAATGTTCATCATTTTTCTTCAAGCTCTTTAGCACCGACTATCACTTTTGGTGAATATGCAATCAACAATGGCGCTCGCGGATAAAGGAATCTTTGAACCGTGTGATTTTCTGAGCATAAATGGATAAAGCATATACAGTTAATTCTTCAAAAAGGTAGGGTGATAGCATCAGTGACGTTAGAAATTATATAAACTGTCCTCTCCGATCAACACAAACAAGATTGGTTGTCTGTTGCAGAAAAATCGTCCAAAGGACAAACTTTTACAATGTATTAAATGGGTAGCCAATTAGAAAAATATTTAATCAAAATTCCCTTAACATGTGTACTTACCTATCTTGAAATTTAATACGTCCAACCATAAATTACCCGTTGAATCTGGTCAATGGAGTAAAATTCCATATGAAGAAATGAAATGTATAAAATGTCAAAATAATGTTTTGGATGATGAAATCCATGACCTCTTTAAGTGTGAGTTCTTTAGGAAGGCTAGACTGAATTTGATTAAGAAATATTATTAAATACGACCAACTACTTTGAAATATCAACATTTAATGACAAATGAGAATCAAATCTAGTAAACACTTTATGCATATTTCTTAGCAAACAAATGAACGTATTAAAACTGAATAGAAGACTGGATAGCTAACTATACTGATTTCACGTTTCAACCATTTGCGACTCTTTTAAATATTAAATAAAACATATCAGAAGCGTCTTCATTAAATCATTGAGCACTTGTCTTTACATCCTCCTCGGACTTGTAATATCTAGATAATCCATGTTCTCTATCTCTCTATCTCACTATCTCTCTTTATTTCTCTCGCTCTCTCTCATTTTCTGTCTCGTTGCTCTTTCTATCTTCTCCTTCTGATTATATTACACCATGATGGCGTCTTAACTTTGATTGTACTTGACTCATATGCCTTATATGTACGGCCTGAATATGATTTATTTTCAATAAAATCTTGTTCTGTTCTGTTCTGTAGCTCTCCAATTTGTTTTATACTTTAATCAGATTATCGATTAGTGAGAAGGATAAATATGATAAGACACCTGCAAATAGTTTAGCGAAACCAAAGGTGTAATTATTAGTGTCACTTTAGTGGAGTAAACCATTTTCCTTCCCCTTTTGATATCACAGGCTTATTGACATAAACCAGATTTTTCTCTGAAATGGTATGAATGTAATCATAGGTATATGAGCAAAAATCCTGCTTTTACAAAATAGCCCATAATAGTTCAGGTTTCTAAAGAGAAACGTTATTTATCGGTATTAAAAAAACTGTGTTATACGTTTTGCACAATCGTGTAAGGTAAAAATGCGTCCAGGTGCAGAACCTGAGTTTTTGCGACACTGTCTTGGCCACAAGGTGTTAAAACAATATTGGTTTCGTGGTTTAAGCTTTAAATAAACCATAGATCTATGCACTTTGGATATGCTTTCATCGGAATGTTTTCTCAATTGAGATTGGATCACTTTATCATCTTATTGTATTTTGGGAGGACAATTTCAACGATTACCTGGTAACACAGCGGTTATTTCTTGTCTGATCAAAATCAAGCGCATACACGCACCTTGCATTACAAATTGACCAATATCTTTCAAAGATACTTAGAATTAGCAACTGGTTGGGAGAGACTTGGTTTATCTTTGATATACCTGCTGGCTTTTTCTAGCGAAATCTAGGATAGCTAAATATATTTCATATTTTGAGAGGAAAGTCAAGTATATCAGATAAAAGCCAAATTCTTTTCTTCAAAAGCTAGATTAGCGAGAGAAAAGGCAAGATTTTCTAAGTTGATGCAAATTTGTTAGAAGATTTTTTGTTTTCATTGTATCCAGTATTTTGCTCATGAAACATATGTAATTGGGGAAAAAAACATGTTTTTCTGTACAAAACATGGAACATCTACAGCGAAAGAAGACTATCTTAATTTTCACGGCTTTTTCTGTACAACTTGGTATGTCTGGAGCAAAGTCAAATTAGTGTCTGCCACAGCACAGAAAGTCAGGAAATCTGCATTATCTTCAGCAATATAAACGTATTTTATCAGCAAATAATATGCAGCGCTATAGGGCGTAAGTGGTCCCAGCTTTCACCGTCTTCTCTTCGATTGATGTCGATTTGTTCTATATAGAAGCAGGTTTTTCTCTGAGGATTCTATTTGCAAAATGCACGATAATTAGAAACATCTGATAATATTAATCGAAACCTCTTTTGTTTTCAAAGAAAAATCTAGGTTAGAGATTTTATAATCCAGGATTTTATAATTATTGTTCATTTGGCTTGACATAAATTTGGATTCACATGATATGTACCGTGAGCGATATTTGTTCGCTCGTATATATCTGAGACAATGTAGTGATATTGACCTTCTGGTACGATAAATCTGATTCTACTCCCAGGTATATCCAATTCATTTCTGAATTTTATCATGTTCTCTTCCATCCGAAATATGTTAAAAATGTTATGTTATGAAATATGTTAAAAATCCATGTTATGCTCGGCAGGTTGTCCTCAGAACCATATCTAACTCGCATTTGTGATCGTTCCCTGACCTACTAGATACGTTCTTTGACTCATACCTATATATTAGTCCGTAAGGCCAGTCATGTCCAGTGAACAGTGTCCAAGTCCTAATTAATCCATGCAAATGCTAGTCCTAATTCTATCAAAATGTTCTTGAACCGAAAAGTTTAATTTTTGCTACCGTAAGAAGAACAATTTCTAGTGTTATGCTTGAAGAATTGAGACGGAATAGTGTTCTCTTTATCTAATAATATTCACCAATATTTAATCCTTAAAAATGGTGTATTGATAATCAGTGACATTCTACTTAGTTATCCATAAAGGCCAATCAGATTTATAAAGGTTTGTCATACCTAAAATTTTCCATTGCTTCAATATCTTGCGCTTTGTTGTACCTACAAAACTCTGATACCTATACTAAGATTGATCCAATCAGTGTCTCAAATACCTTATACATTTCACTGACCGATAAAGTTCAGGTTCAGACATAAAAGCAGCCGTTTCACAGGTTACATGAGCGCCCCCACTAGGAGAGAAAAACAGTTTGATTGTTTAAAGTTACTCTCTCCCTTGCCTGTATAAGGCCCCGGATAATTCTCTAACATGCCATTTATAGTAAGAAGCAGTAACACAAAAAACGACATAAATTCTCAAATTTACCGAAATTGCAAATTTTGATACAGTCAGAATTTCTTCTTTCAGTTACGTTAATTTGCGTGATGAAACCTGCAAATTCTCAGCCTCAGGTCACAAGGCTTACCCCAATATTCTCAACCGGCTTTAATTATTATCATTTATATATTAGAAAATATTGTTTAATTTGATCATAGAAAATGATATTATTACCAACTACAATATCTATTCTCTTTACTGAAATGTATAATTTACAATCTCTGTTATCAATTGGATATGAAACAATATATGTCTTTACCAAACTGTCCTTCTACAGTAATGTAACTAGGCTGTGTTGTTGCATAAGTTGGTTTCACCGTTAGGCAGTGGCAGATTGCCATTTAAGTATGGAAAATCCATTGCAGTCTTCTTGCCGTTACGCCCTTAGAACCGTTGGTTGTATCTGATATTAAATTCACCCTGACGTATTATCGCTTTATTCAGCATTTTATTGATACTATTCAACTTACTTATAAAAGAGGATTCTATCTCATACTGTTTTAAACCTTTATTGTATTATAGCTTCTTTTTTGAAACATTTGCAACCAACGCTAATAAAGTTACACCAAACCCTGTGCAGACTAAAGATATAGTAAATCATGTAGATACTCCTCCAGCTCTTAAGCTCGCAGCCTCAAAATCCATTCCACCGGAAACAATTACTATACCAACCTCAAACAAGTAAAAAAAGTAGAAAAACCCCACCTTATATGCTGTTTAAGAATTTTATCTTAAACCTCTGTAATGTTATATCTTTTTAACTATATCGTTCTTAATTTCATTTATTTTCATTGACCTCAACTTAATGTCATGAACTTTAGATAATTTCTCTACCATTTAAAGGGGATAGTTCATTTATTATTACTTTTGCTGGTAGTATCTCTTGTGCCATTATATTGTCAATCATAAAATGACTAAAATAAATAAAAAATAACCATTTTTTCTATACTTTTCCTGTACCCAAATTGGCTGACAAATCTGTTTTAAAATTAATATCCTTTTGAAACGCATATTGTAACATACTGTGATATTTGAAGTTAATTTTGCATGGTAAATAGTGTCAATTATTTTGTTCGACTAAACTGACATTTACTAATGTAAATGTTATGAATTTCTATCTTTAGTATTTAGTCTTCTTTGATCCACTTTGTTGCCTACGTCATTTCTGGTAATTGGTTTAATTTATTAAAATTACTGACGTTATTCACCGCCGTTCCTGATTTTAAATATATATATATATATATATATATATATATATATATATATATATATATATATATATATATATATATGTGTGTAACATAACATCTATTCCTATAGAAATAACAATAACAATGCAGTCTATCAAGCATTAAGTGTTGCTTGACCTTTGGATACGATATGATTAGGTTTTGTCAGTGTCAGATAACATTCCTTTGCACAAATTATTTTTCCGGCGTTTTGAGGATAGATCTCGCACCAAGTCGTATAATATTTACCTGCTGGGCAAGTGGTGAAACCAATTCCCACATAAATCCAATGGTCATGTTTTTAATGTACTTCCTATTGTTTGTCTTCCAGGATTCAAGCATATGACAAAGATCTTGTTAACACACAAACGAATCTTCCTGAATCAACTTGTATTTTATTGTTTCCTCTTTTTTAAACTTAGTGCAGTTTTCACCAATAATATATCCATACCTCAAACAAATTCATATCACTGTCATACAAACAAACCCTAATAATTTCCTACTGAGTTTGAATTTCAAACATCGCAATATATGTATGTCTTTAATGGTATCAGGCTATTCTACTTAATTTTTGTGTATGTGCATTTCAAAATATAATTTCGTCAAGAGTTAATCCCAAATGTTAAGGAGTACTGATATTTTAATTATTGTACGATTCATTAAATGCTGCGATGATATATATTTTCCCATTTTCTGGGTATATTCAAAGACATGGGTTTGTTTGAAGTAGATAGACTAATCACTGATTTTCTTCACACAACTTGATTTTATGTAGGTCTTCGCTAAAAACACCAGCAGCTAAAGTTGTATCTCCACAATCATTAATAAATACGTATCCTCAGGAAACAGTTTTTTACTGGAGTTAATGTCAGTGACAATATCGCTAACATAAGTTACAAATAAGAGTGGTCCAACTATAAATCGTTAAGGCACAGCAGGGTTGACATGTTGATAATCTGTAGTGTTTCTTTCTTACAATGGATTCATAATAAGGGCTTAAATATTGCTATGAATTATCTTCTGTCAAAATAATTGTTTTTAAATGGAAAATGCATTCATATATCCCAATAAACACGTAAGTGTGTGCTGAGTTATACCTTGAAATGATTAATATAGCACAGAGTTGATGTGAGTAACACATAAGAATCTCCAGGTGATAGCACCACGAACGCTGTAATATTGGAATTAATTCGAAATGCTCGACACGAAGTTGTTATATTCAAAGTGTTATTACTCATTATAATATTGCCTTAAAGTGGCTCTTTCGTCTATTTTGATTTCAGTCTGTGTGATCAAAGAGCTTTATGTTTCGTTACAACATACGAAACCTGCTTTAATTATAGTGTTTCTGAATGGTGATACAGCACTAATTGTATGCTTTCCCCTCCTTTCAGAAGGTAAGTGATACATTCACGACGAACGTATACCATGACGTTACGTAAGTAAATGTACCTGATCATTTCAGAAATTATACTTTGTTATGTATAATGTTTACATATTGAACTTTTGTCCTACATATTTAACTGTGTCCTTGGATACAGGATGTAAACAAGTTGTTTACTTAGAATTCGAGATCACAGTTGCTTTTGTTTACAATTATACTGGTTTTTCCTCTATAATTACTGATATTTGTCAGGTAAGCTATATGATTTTCTATAAAATTCTGTGTTTATATATAGGAAGTTTGGTAAGCAGTATTTCATTCCTATGCTAACTATCAGTCTTTAAGGAATTTGGTTTAATACTCAGATGTTTATAGTTGTGTTGTGAAAATCAGAGCAAATTCAGTGAGGAAATATTTATTTAAAATATTCATTGGAAATACTAAAGTGCTCATAGACTTTAGGACTTTTTGGAACTAATACATGACTTTAGGATTTTTGTTAAATCACTCAAAAATATTCTGAATTACATCATTGTCGTACATCAGGACATTCAAGACTCCTGGAAAATCAGGACATTCTAGACTACTGGCACGTCAAGACATTCAAGACTACTGGCATATCAATACCTTCAAGGCTATTGGAATTAATTCGAAATGTTCTATATTTTGAACTTGTGATTAGGATACTTAGGATTATTGGATTGTTTGGACTTTAATTCACATTATTGTAAGTGTCTTTTAAATTTTCACTTTAATGGTCTAAAAATAAGCTGCATGCTGATTTTATTTACATTGTTGGTTCCACTTTCTTTCTGTTACATCGTTTTAGGCAATAGAGACGTAATATAATCTAGGGGCTCGTTCGGGATGTGAATTTCATAAATTGCAATTTAAATTTATTTTGTTTTGGAATTTCAATTCTCCCTGGTAAAAGATTTGTAATTAACCCATTTGAGAAATCTTTAGTGGAATCAGCAAGCATTCACAATGTCATCCAATGTTTGAGAACTTTGTTTCAAGTCCTACCCAGAGAAAAGAATATTTTATTTCCATATTTGGTGGGAAAGGAAATTTTGGATAATAGAGTGCTTTGGGTTTAATTGGCAAGTCTGCATCTGGTTTTGATAGGAAATTAAGGGAATAACAGCTATGAAAAAAACCCCAGATGGAATTAGAATTAAGAAAGCTTCAGTTTCAGAATTAAATGATCGAACTACAAATTCAGAAAGAGGAGGAGAGGGAAATACATATGCAGAGAGAGAGAGAGAGAGAGAGAGAGAGAGAGAGAGAGAGAGAGAGGAGTGGAAATAAAGGAAAAGGAACTGCAGATGCAGAGAGGGAAAGAGGAAAGGGAAATGCAGATGCAGAGAGAGAGAGGAAGATGAAAGGGTTATACAGATGCTACGAGAGAGAGAGAGAGAGAGAGAGAAAGGAGAGATGCGAAAAGAAGAAAGGGAATTATAACACAGATTAAAAGATATAGAACTGACAAGTGGATCACTCTCCCCCCCCCTTTACACACAAGTTCAAGTTTTGATGTTACCAGCTATATTAGGTTAGTACCCCCTATTCAGGAGATAAAGAAGTAGATACATACTTTCTTCACTTTGAGAAACTTGATGAAAACTTGAAATGTCCCAGAGAGCATTGGACTTTCTAATTACAAAGTGTAATTATTGGCAAAGCTAAGAAGTCTACACTTCACTGTCAGTACAACAAAGCACTGATTATGATGCGGTTAACGAATACATCTTGAAGGGTTATGAGTTGCTACCAGAGGCAAATCGACAAATGTTTTATAATTGTAGAGAAAACAAAATGAACAAACTCATGTCGACTTTGCAAGAGAAAAAGAACAACTATTTGTTAGGATGTGCTCAGCCAAGAAGGTTGATCAAGATTATGATAACCTCAGACAGCTCGTATTAACTGAAGAGTTAAAGAGGTACATCCATGGTGATGTCAAGACTTATCTTGACGAGCAGAAAGTGGAAACTTTATAATATGCTGCTCATATGGATGATGATTATTCCTTGACTCACACAATTTCATTTGGCAATAAGTCTTCCTCTCAGCGGTTTTCTGATATATAAAAAACACTCTAAATTTCAAAACAATACAACTGTTAAGAACCAAACATAGGATAAGACTGATCAGAAATCCTTATCTCTTCCTGCGTGCACTTATTGTAAAAAGAAAGGGCTCGTCATTTCTGATTATTTCAGGTTGAAAAATAAACAACATAATACAGATAGAGCTATTTCAAATGCTCTAACTTTAAAGAGGTCAAGATCACGCCCTTGTATTAAAAGCAATACATTTGTTGGGTCAATCAAACCCTAGTCTGATTCTATTCTGCAGACTTATGAACCATTCATGTCAGAAGGTTCTATATCACTTATTGGTGATTATGGCAAACCTATCCCTATTAAAATATTAAGGGACACAGGAGATTCTCAGAGTCTTTTGTTATCTGATACTTTGCCTTGTGTCTCAGAAGTCTTCTTCTAGTGAAAGTGTACTTATTCCGAGAGTAGAGTGTGACTATGTAAAAGTTCCTCTCCATTGTGTCAATTTAACATCCGACTTAGTTTCTGGACCTGTGACTGTTGGGTCAGTGACTTTTTACCTATAGAAGATATCCATTTGTTACTAAGCAATGACCTAGGTGGAGATACGGTTGCGGTTAATCGACTTGTAACTGACAAACCTTCTTTGGATCAAAAGTTGATCCTATTGAGATTGAAATCCCTGATTGGTACCCTGCTTGTGCAGTTACCAGAGCTATGGCAAAAAGAGCTCTTCCGAATGATGTTGATGTGGCAATTATTCCTTTAGCTGACACATTTATTGGTCAGTCTTTTGATGAGGTCACATTCTTTCCTGATATTGATGAATCATAAGGTACTTGTTCACAGTGATCATCTTTTTACACCTCGTTTTCTCCACTCTAATCAGGGTGACAAAATAAAATCACTCGTTGTCGAAGAGGAACACGATCCTGAGATCTCCTGTTTGTTAGTGAAACATAAGCCACACAAGTTCCAGTGTGTTACTTTGTGAAAAATGGGGTCCATATCAGAACATGGAGACCACCTAAGGTACCCGATGGTGACGAGTGGTCAGTGAGCTATCAAATTGTCGTTCCTAAGTCATATTGACAAAACATTCTTAGTCTTGCCCATGAAACTACATTGTCTGGTCATTTAATAGTCAGTCAGACTTATCACAATATCTTGAATCATTTTTATTGTCCGAAACTCAAAAGCGATGTTTCTAAATATTGTTGATCTTGTCACACTTGTCAAATGGTAGGAAAACGCAACTAGAAGATATCCAACGGCTCATCTGCAACCTATTTCTGCGTTTGACGAACCATTTAGCTGAATAATGGAAGACTGTGTCGGTCCCTTACCTAAGACCAAGTCAGGCAAACAATACTTGTTGACCATCATGTGTGCGTCTACAAGATTTCAGAGGCAATTCCTTTGAGAAATATTAAATCTAAAACCATTGTAAAATCTTTAGTAAAGTTTTTACACTTATTGGCCTTCCTAAATCTGTCGAGTCTGATCAAGGGTCCAAGTTTATGTTTGGAATTTTCCAACAAGTTAAGCATGAATTAGTCATCCAATAGTATAAATCTTTCGCTTATCGCCCTGAAAGTCAAGGCGCTTTGGAAGATTTCATCAAATTTTGAAGAATAGTATTCTGTCATATTGATTTGATACAGGAAAGGATTGGGATGAGGGTGTTCATTTATTTGTTTTTTATTTTTTTATTTTTTTTGCTGTAGGTAATCAGTTCAATAGTAATTTTGTTTTAGACCTCTTGAACTGGTCCTTGGACCATTGAAATTATTAAAAGAGAAACTCTTTTCAAATGAAGTTTCAGAGATTATTCTTTTTTACTACGTCTCCGATTTCAAATATAAGTTCTTAAAGGCTTGTGAAGCAGCAATGACTAATCTTAACACTACTCAGTCAACAATTAATAATGAAATTAAGGTATGACAATCAACAATGAAATAAAGGTATGACAGAAATACACAGGAATGGAGTTTTAAGCCTGATGAGAAAGTTCTGGCTCTCTTTCCCATACCTCAAAATCCCTTTTTGGGCTAAAATGTATGGTCCTTATGCCGTTGAAAAAAAGAAATTAAATGAATTAAATTATATCATTATCACACCTGGTAGGCGGAAACAGAAACAACTTTGTCACATAAATATGCTAAAGGAGTATTTTGATAGAGATAACCCAGTTAATTATTCAACTTATATATATATATATATATATATATATATATATATATATATATATATATATATATATATGTATAAGGCACGAGTAAATTACACTGAAAATCGAAAAATACAAAAGGCGCATTTCATAAAAAAATTTCAATTTTATTGGGCATTAAACACAGTAATGTATTTTAGCGAACATACAAACATGCAGATTATGGTGTGTGAATATTAACAGAGAGGATGCGTGAGAATAAACAAAATTAATCTATTCGAGTGCATCACAGTAATAGCAACACAGCAAGATTGAAATGTCCATGCAAAACAATAGCCAATAACAAAAAGAGAAATCAAGAAAGAAATTTAATGTTTTAGTACTACAGTCTCTTCTCTTTGGAGACTCACTCAAACATGGACCTAAATTTTATACATTGTTTCTGTATTTTACCAAACAACATATATCTGATAAGAAAAGGAAACAAAATCTAGATAGTATACACACTGAATTAATAACCTGCTCTTCAGTTAGAAATAAGTATACAACTTAACATTTTTAAAGTGTGACATCAATTATGCATTTATGACATTTATATACTTATACATGGTACGAAATTAACGAAAGCCTTATATATCAGGGGTTCTATGTATGCAAAGTATGCAACAGACAGAGAACAACACCATACATACTATTATTTACTCACTTAAAAACTATGATAGCCTTTACAATATTCATGCGCTTGGCGTACGTCTTATTGTATGCAAATAAGCGTAAACAAGTGTAAGCAATACAAATACAAATGTTTAAAAAAAGAGCGGCACACACACGTACACACACACATAAAGATATGTGAAACCACACAACTTTCTGTCATCATACGGTGAATATGCCATGGTAGGCGGTAGATGTATATCCGTAGATCTTATTTTAAAGATGACAGTTGATAATTTAATTATGCAACATTTTTCAAAGATAATTTATAATCAGTTGAACCTTTTGCCAGAGAATAATTGAAGTCGAAAACAGAACAATATGTACATACTTGTTATGTGCAATGAACAAATTCTAATACAAGACCTACTACACGTGATCTCAAATGATATTTCTGATTTACGAAAAACAGTAAAATAAAATAATAAAAAGGTGAAGAAGGAAGTATTGGGAGAGAGAAAGATAAATAAATAAAGGTCCTATTTCAAACAATATAATTACTTTTCACAACAACACGTCTATGATGCAAACCAGGAATACACAGGGTATCCAAAATTATGTACAATAGTCATTAAACATCTATTACATTTTTTCAGAGCTTACTTGCCTTTGTTTATTTTTTTCTTCTGTGTGTTATAAAGTGTAAATTCCCGAATCAAACGGATTACATACTCCCATCTAAATGAGGTAAAATTATTTTAATCCCAATTCTAAACTAATTTACGTTTTGTGTTTAGTCCTATTTTTTTTCTCTCTACGTTTCATCTCTGGCCAAGAAACCTTGAGGCGCAATAATGCTCTCACTTTAATAATTAGCTTTGTTTAAGATCGAATACATTGCAATGACCCTTATGCAGATTTATATTTCTACCTAATTGAGAAATTGCAAATACAAAATGCCAGAAAAATATTTTTACATAGGTGAATAAATTTATCATATTTAAACCAAGAAGCTCGTTTGCTAGTTGGATAGGTTGCAAATTAGACGTCAGATGTTTATTAGGAATTCTAAGTGCGATTTTTCTTTAACCTACGCCGTAAGGGGTCAACTAACATTAGTCCTTGCACAGGGAAAAGTCAACTTTGATCAGAATGCGGACCTAATATTTATTTCGACTAGATCGTTTACACAAATCTGAATACAAATATAGCATAAACTTTCCCGGCTCTATGTATTGCATACAGATAAAAACACATGGGGAGAGAGAGAACACCGTGCTTTTTAGAATCGAATATGTTATATCTGAACTGGATCATGCTAGGATGACGACGTGGCGAGTTTGCTAAAGAGACACCTTCTAAGTGTGTATAGCTGTTCGAGTTGTAGTGTGTGCTAATTTCTTTACAAAGGACGAAAACATTTACAACAAGCTCAAGGCTATTAAATGTTTCTTTTCCTTGGTGGAGGTCAATGTCAAATATAAACTTCTTTGTAAACTTAAATTGATAATATCAAAAGTGCAACCCATTTTTTCATACTAAAATATGATCAAATCCACCGAAAAGAAGGAGCGCCTGTTGTTTACAACTATACAACATTACGGTCGCATCTTTTCGAAAACTGATTGTTCAAGTCTTGTACGACTTCAGGATAATTGTCGAGAAAACCTGTTTTTTCTGACTTATGTTTTTACTCTTTAGCCCGTCAACTTCAATCTTTTTTTTTTCTCTCTCTCTCTCTCTCTCTCTCTCTCTGTGTGTGTCTCGGTCTCTCTGTCTCTGTCTCTGTCACACTCACAAACACACACACAAACATACACTCACACAATCGAACATATACACAACACATTAAAGTTCAGCTTAAAATGATCCCCGGGTAAGTGGATATAACATATACTTCAAAGGCCCTGCAGGCAGTCCCCATAACATCCCATAAAGGAATCCCGATTCAGATTTAAGGAGATAACATTGCCATTCAATCCCCACAATACATTACTGATATGATCTGCAGACTATATGGAACTTACTGATCTAAATTGCGCATTTCATTGGTTTCAATTTGTTGTTAAGAAGACGACTCTATGCGTATGGATCACAAACATCGCTGGTTGGTTATTTGCATAGTTGGCTGGTATTTATGGCACTTTCATCATGTTATTGATTAAAACGTGCTGACGAAATCAAGCCTGAGAGTTTTTCCCCTGGCAGACCTAGGAGGGTATCGGGACTCTTTGATTACTGGTTCGACGCTTTACTAATTAAGCTACCTCGACTAGCCGCCATTTTCTTTCTTTAGTATTTTTAGATAGTTGGTCGCGCCTCAATTTTGAACCATGTGAAGTAGTTTCTTTTACAGTTTGATCACATGTATTAACAGCTATTCGTGTACACGTGGTAACTTTTTAACCAATTACATTACCCGTTTAAACCAAAAATTCATATGAAGTGTAGTTATTGCAAGTTTTACACTCGATAAAATGAATCACGTACCACTAAAATATACCTATTCATGGCCATTTGCCTTGTGTATCTAGTAAGGCAGAAGAGGTCCTAATATACATGAGCTTTAACATATGTTGTTGCAATTTTCATGTCTGCCTACATTGTTGTAAGAAACGGTCATATTTTAATAATACTGATTTTGAGCTTATCTTAACTTTTATAAAGTATTTAAATACAAGGACAATAGTTGTTTGGTAATGTAGGTCATCGGCCCATAATACTACAGATACATAACATTATTTCAATAATGTAGAGAACCATTTTACAAAAACATTAACACAAAGTGAAATGAAAAAAGAAGTCAAGCAACCACAATATGAATATGTAATATGAAGATACAAGAATAGCAACAGGTAGGGCCAACATTGTCATATTGCATATGTGTTTTAAGTATAATTGATAATTATTTAGTGTATAAATACGGCCCATGTGGTATGCGTGGATTTTTTATTTTACAAATACAGGGATATTAGTCTGGGAGAGTCCGGAAATCTTCTCACTGTTCGTCATCTGACTGGGGTGCAAAATTACCCGCCTCTAATTATCGGAACGTTTTCTTTTCTATAAATTAAATGGTACTATAGTGGACTTCAGTATTACAATTGTTTGCGGCATTCAACCTTACGAAAACAAACATTGGGCCAATGAAAGAGGTCGAGGTCGGGGAAATGCCTACTAATGTACTTGTTTTCATTAATGTCATGTGTAAACAGACAGCGATATTTTGGCACATCCGGTAACCAGTGTTTGTACCAGTCCACTTTAGATTAGGAGTTTTGGTGCTCCATGCTCTGTATGTTTTGTCTGGACACACTAATCGTTTATTAGTTTGTTCATCTTCTGAAACCTGCGACCCTATTTGTGTTGATATGAAGTAGTCTATGTTTGTAAGATGAGCTATAATATCGTCGTTGACCTATTATACCATAATTAAAAAGAAAAGCAGAAGCCGGTAGAATCAATTTGATGTTTGAGTGGCAGATCATTCAACACGTGAATAGAGCAAATAAAAGAATATGACCCCCTGTGTGTGTTTAACTCGCATACATTTGCATTCCGGATACTTGATTAAATACATGTGTTATAATTTAGTTGCATAATATTGTGCACAATTGTGTTTACAAACTGCTTAATTCATTTTTATAAATATTATGCATTAGAGATGCTAATTTACAAGGGATGAAAGACAAACCAAACACTCATAATAATAACTTTTCAAGTCATTTTGCAGCAACATTGTTCAAAAGTGCTGAGCGCAACCAATGAAAGAAGAATGGCGATAACATTTATTAGAGAGATATAAAATAGGAAAACATGATTTATGTCAAGGGACAGGAACCTATCAAGATGGAGACAAGTTTGAAGCCACCATTGCAACATCGTGTGGCAGCATCTAGAGCCGGTTCCAGGCTAAAATCTCCATGTTTTATTTTTACCGCTGAAATTACAGACATAGTCAAATCTTTAAACTGCATTAAACCTCCTACAAATCAAATTCTGTTATATTTTCTGATTCCCTTTCTACACTTAAAGCCTTGCTAAACCTAAAATGTGATAACCCATTATTATAATAAATGTTACAGTAAAAGTGTTCTGAAATGCTTGCAGCCTATTCACATTGATACTAAAATGAAGACCGGGCCACTTGATCAAAGTATTTTACCGTTAGCTACACAGCTTACTGTCTTTTGGAAGTGCAACTTAATTCATTGGTTGCCGCCCCAACGACTGCTATGTCTTTTAGTTGGGAAATCGCACCATTCCTTGATGGCATTATTGTTTCGTTTCAATGCATTCCTCCAAATATGGCTTAAATTAGAAGTACATATTTCCTTTACAAACGACGCTTAGTCCAGCAATGAATATTGTATTTCATTGAATGAATGGTGTATTCATGAATAACCAAATACAAACACGTGTCTTTTAGCAAAAAAGGAGCATCTACTTCCACTACTCTTTTCTACTTAGATAACCATTAAATTAATGTTCATTCATATTGATCCTACATTCGTCCGAAAAGTACACAAACATCTCGAACATTTAAATGCTGAAAGTTCAGCATGAGCATTTCTCAAATATACTATACTTGGAAGATAATGCATACTGACATTTTAACATCAGTGTTTAACATCTTTGTGGTTTGTTTTTTAAGAGAATAAAATAAAAGTCAATAGATTGTACACACTCACTGAAAACATTAATCGAACATCTTGTAGTTATGTTCATAGTTGCACACAAATATTTTGTCCCATTTATCTCAACTCATAAATAAATACGCTGATTTGGGCAAGCAATTTGATTTCATATTTTCTTTTTGCGGACATAATGGCAATCCCCATAGACGTGCTGGTCTCAAGTGTCAGTCACAAAAAGTATTTTAATGTGTGTTTGTTTCACCACTTGGTGCAAGTTACAAATGCACATTTCAAATACTGAAGTGGAACTGACTGTTAGGTACGGTGATAAATATAAAAATAAAAGTTGTCCATATACGATCTCGATCTCGATCTTTCGATCTCTCGATCTCTCAAATCGAGAGTGTGTGTGTGTGAAGTGTGTGACGGATGGATAGACACATTTTAGTTATATGAAATATAATAGGCCATGATGTGCACGATATGGGTTTTGTTTTATAAACTGTTATTTCCCTGTATTAATGCACTTTTACGTTTCTTTTACAGTGCCCTGTTTGTAACTTATTTGGTGTATAAAAGGTACGCAATTATAGTGGACGTAAAATTGGTTGCAGGATTGAACAAACAAAAAAACATTAAAGGGTGGACGGTCCAAACATAAGAATATAACAACATCATATGTGCAGATCCAATAGTTATGCATGTATTTATATGATTAATCAACTTAATTTGCTTATTTAGTATACAATTAGGTTATGCTTTATCAATGACTGATATCACTAAAATTAGTATTTTAGTTTTTTAAATGAAGACGGATTAAGCTAAATAGATTTTTAAGTTGTGTAGTAATGACCCGTGTTCACTTAAGTGAAAGTGCATACATGAGTTAAAGCTATATTTACTAGTACAGCGTATCATACTGAGATACGGACATGACATATATCTTACCCTGTTCTTATGAAAAATAATGAAAAATAGTTGCAAAAATGTTCACCATAATCATTAAACAAGCTGGGTTGGAGGATGGAATGGAAGACCTTATTGTCGGGCAGATTTGTTAATATGTGGATAAGCTAGGTTATATTTAAGTATATAACAAAATGTAACTGGGCAATCTGTGTGTCACTGGTGAGTCAATCATTTAAAACAGTCATAAAAACGTTTGCTATAAAATTCGTTTTGGGAGAAAATACAGCTTCAAGGATAAGCCAAACATTTACGAAGATCAGTGCGTTGAAATTAGATTGACAAACAAAAAAGCCACGAAGGCACATACAAAACAAAGAATGATGACTTTCAAATATAACGTGTATCGTATAAAATGCTACATTTGTAGAAAGATAACTATAAAAATATTAATATAGCCTGTCTCTAACATTTTTCTGAAGTCAGATCAGATGTACTTTGCTACCAGAAAAGTTCGTGATTAGATATTTTATTCTACCAATTATTACAAAAATAAAGCTGAGAGAAAGCATTTAACTAGAATGTTATATCAATCCCTCCAGAAAACTCAACCAAAGAAGAACACAATACGTCATACGTATTTTTTACGCATTTTGTCCCTGGAATACATAACCATATATTGTTCACACACATTCATACCAAAATTTACATCGATTATATAAGCCAAGACATATATTTTCCAAAATGGTTCACATGCCCTAATGCAGTCCAAACAACATTATATTTTAAGCAAATGTTAAAATAGGAATAAGCCATTTTTAATCTGAAACACGTTTTCTCTCTTTCTTTTTATGTTTTGCGGATGGTTCCTTGAATACAGGGCGAAGAGATTGTCAAAACAAAGATTCATGTGGTGTCAAGGAAAGCAAAGAAACATAATACTGTTTTTTTCCAGGTGTCAAATTGTTCATAATGATTTTTATTGAAGTTGATTGTGACTAATTCAATTTTTGATAGTGTTGAAAATTCATGTTCTTTATATACATGAAACTCGGAGGATAACAGCCTTTTATTTAATGGTTAAAGAATATTGTATGTTAGTTGTTCTGTCGCAAACTTAGTTTTAAAGATGAATCAGCGGAGCAACAGAAACAGAAATTTTTACCAATGTACCCACCAGGAATGTAATAAAATCCTCAAAAAAATGGTTATTCCCATTCTGTGACACTACTATTTAAGATTAATTAAAAGTGGTTATATAATGCACACCATAAAGCAGGTATATTTTATTGTTAGAAAACTGACATATCTTATAATTACATAAACTCTCTGATTATGATTGAAAGGTTTTAAAATATTAATTCCCTTTGTTCAATTTAATGACTGTATGTGTTATGAATATATACAATATTGTATCCACAATTGATCATAGCTAATGTATTTTACTTTTGCATACCACTTGAATGTTATTCCTGTAATCTAGAAAACATTACCTTCAAGCAAATGTTATTCGGTTACGTGTGACTGCATATATTTATTCAAGTTTTGAAAAAGAAGTATTAGTGTCAGATCATTTAAGAACGTGGATTTGTTATTATTTCTTTGCTTATCATTTTATTGAAACTACAATGGTAATGAATTGAATGCATGCTATTTTTTCATGTTGAGATTTGGCAGTATAAGAGTTTATACATTTCTGAATCCTTATCCTGTCATTTTTCGAGTGAAGTGGCAAATTATGTCATGAGTTCGAGCATTCAGTTCAGTATAAAGAGATATTTGAAACTAATTTGAGTAATCTATCTTTTCTCTGCTCCTTATGTTTTAACATTACCATTTTAGCTAAGGTTCTTAAAAATAGTAACAGCCACAAATCGCTGTTTTATTTTCATTTTGTCATATCTGTCTATTTCCTGTAAACAACGGCTCTCTCCCGCTATCAAATATAGAACATAGAATGGAGCTGGTACCCAAAACTCTAGCTATCACATTGACTACTCTTTGATTTTCTGACTCAAAACAGTAATATGATATGCCGTACATCATCTGTTCAGCCATCTATATACCTAAGTAGTTGCTAAATTTATAGGATTGCAAATCCAATTTAGTGGAGACTTATAAATAGTTTTAATTACATCTCAGAAATTAGAGGATTAGGAATGTACCTCTTGCAAAGAGAGAAGACTAAAACATTTTGTTTTAAAAACTGTTATTAAAGACTGTTATAATACGTTAAAAATGAGTAATGCTATTTTAAAATCAATGCAAACATGCATATATGTTTTATATATTAGGGATAAAAGAAAACATCTCATATTCTTCAAAACAGATTGCGAACGACTTGAAACATGAGAACAACATCCTTGTAAAAGCAGAAAACATAGTGTTGTTCCTTACCGATATGCTTCTATCATATGAAGGAAGAAGTATGCTATATATGACCTCATATACTAAGCTGATATACCAGCCAGAAATATGTCTACAGTTTGCAGAATAATACACAAGGGTCACAGTTTTGACAAATGTCGTCTCAAACAAGGAACAATACTTGATTCTATCTTAACATTATGCGAGGGGTATTTTAGTCTCATTTAGCATTTTATTATTATTGTACTACATTTACAAATTTCCAGATTATTCTCTGCCCGTATTTTCAAAAGTCTGAAATCCAGTTTCTATATACTGGCATATATAAGCTTCAACTAAAGAGGATAGGGTTGAATGTCTTTTGATATTATGAAAAGCACTTATAAATTCAGTTCTGAAAAAAAAAAAATATCAATTTGTAATTTATGAACAGATTTCAACTCCACTAAATACTTCTAATAGGGAAATTAATATTTTAAGAACACCTGTAAAATTATTTCGCTGTGAAATCCTTCCTATGTTAAGCTTGAAATTAAAAGTGAATATCATTATATCATATGAAATTGTAACTATGTAATTAACAAAACAGGAGATGACACACAATAAAAAGTAAATCCGGATTGTTTCTTTATTTATTTAACATATATAAATATCCCACAATTCTTCAGTATTCCCTCTGTTATTATCTATCTGTCTTTCATGACTTTCTTGGACAGAGATATCTGCACAAACACAGCACGCTCATTTCTCCAAATCTCTTACCCCAAGCCAGTACCAGGCTAGCGCAGAATTCGTTATGACTGTTTATGGAACCTGAAAAACTGTTGTAACAAATTGTGTCAAAAGTGGGATCGTTAGGATTTAAAGAGAAATGAAAAACTTGAAAATAAAGAGGATTAAGTTGAGTTAAGTTTTGAATATTTATTTGTTAACCTGGCGTTATTGGTAGAGCAAACATGAATATACATAGCAGAGGTAATTCTATTTAGAGTATTTGAAAGGTGATAGGGGCTGAGGTGGTCAAAGAAGACACAGGATGAAATTCTACCCAATGGGATTCTTGCATCGTCATTATGGTGAGCGGCATGGCAAACTGATCGAGTTCTGACTTGAAACATTCGCAAGAATCTCGGTGCTTCATTTTTTCTTTTTTTCAGTAAGTAATCAAACGCGTCCAGTTCTCTGGCCGCTCTTGTTCTTCTTCTTATCTTATTCTGTTCCTGAACGTGTTTATGAGATCTGAAGCGATTTCAACGGGTGTTTAGGCGCCACAAAGGTCCTTTCCAGTTTGAAGCAAAATATTTTTTTTTTGGTTGCTCTCATAAAGGCTTCGTTTTGGATTTTGTTTGTTAATGTGGAAGTTTTAAAATTATTTTCCTTGAGGTAAAGCTGCATCTTCTAAAGCATGCAATCCTCGAGTCACTGTCGATTTTAAGATGGATGCTACCGTACGAAAATCTGGTTTTAACATATCTCCTAAACCATGTCCTCGTGTCGAGCGATTCCTTGATACACAAGACACATCTGTTACAGTTCACTGAAGAATCTTTTTCGAAAATGTACCGTGACTTTTCCTTCGAGAATATAATATTTTGTCCAAGATTTCTCTTATACTAATGTTGACACTGTCAAAATATGATTTACTGACAGGAAGATAATGAGGATGTCCAAATTCACGGTGAACGTGACACGAGTTTCTATCTTGCTCGTAAGCAGCTATGACAGAATCCACTTTGAAAGGAATGACTCAGTAACGAGCAGCTGTGTTTCCGACCACGTTGTTCTCGACCACATCGGGATACACAAACAATAGGTTAAGTTCTTCGTTCAATTCCACTAGGTAACGAAAATACTTGTCGAATCGATCGCTGTTGTAAATGTCTTTCATAGGAACGATAGCAGTGTATCCACCAACAATAGAAAACAAACCGTGACAAAAACTATTGGACACTACTTTGCCGTCCGAAAAATGCATTTCAGTTGATTGAAATGCGATGGCAGCCAAGGAATGTCAAATTCATTTTAAGTTCGAGTATGTTTCTTTAACGAAACGAAAAAATATATTAATGTTCACGAAAGCGAATAGATACTTCGCCTCGTTAAATAAATATATATATCCTTTATCCGACTTCGGCATTCCTCAGCTCCCATCGCATTTCAACCAACTGAAATGTATGTCAACTGAACTTAAAAATGCGTCCAAATTATTATGTCATAATTTAATTCCATTACGAAAAAGACGTAACAGTAAGTATAGTCCGACTAAAGCAATTAGACTTTGATTTGTAGAACATTGTCAATATAGGCTGCCAACTGTGAGATATTCCTGAAAATTTGGCCTCTATCCCCTGTCAATCGACCAGGAAACACGCTACACAAAGCCGTTTATTTTGTCAATAAGACGTCCAACCAAACAACATACATATCAGGGTATACGTCTTATATTGTAGGACTACCTCAGGTATTGCATATTGATTGATAAAATCCTGCGACTTTACATAACGGAACTGTTTACGCTGTTCTGGCGATTTCGTTTTCTTTGGAAATTTGACTAAAATTTACAAAATATGAACTTAAAGGGTGGGACAAATAAATAAGATAATTCATTATGATACTACGTTGCAAATTAATATGCTATCTCTATTATGGTCAATAAAAAAAATGCCTTAGACGTGGCGATATTATCTTTTCTTAAAATATATAGTGGACATCGCGTCTATTATTGTCGCCCTCATGTACTTACGCGTTCAACATGTTTTAGACCGATTCGGATGCAAACGGAAAACCACCAATGAAAACAGAACAAAATGAAAAGAAAAGTTTTCGTGACCCAAGTGGGAAACATATACAGTAGTCTCTTTTTTTCCTGAAGTAAATTCAAACATATGAAAGCCATAAAACAGTCATAAATTGCAGAATACCACACATACAAACTGAAATGTAGCTATCAATAATATGCCAATATGTGCGACAACTTCAACATTAATCTGAGTAGGCAGTGTCTAACGTCAGATACGAGTTTGTCATCCATCGAAAGCGTATCGTATTTGTCTCAACACTGCGATCCACAAGACAGAAAAAATAAAGCACTTCTCAGTTATGCAAAAAATGTGTCTGACAAATTAGACATAGTATGTAACTTACTGCATATTAAATACAGGCGGTTGTCTGAAACTAGCGAAATGATCGAAGTCTTGATCAAGATTTGAACCGTGCAATGAAAATAAGCCGGTGGGTTCAGAAATGAGCCATTATTATTTTTGGACACGATCATTATCTGAACTCTGCAGCTGCAGAACAATATAAGAAGCCTGATATATATATATATATATATATATATATATATATATATATATATATATATATATATATATATATATATATATATATATATATATATAGTTGAAATGACGAACTACATACTTAATATACCAGACTAGGAGTAACTACAAAATACAACCGACACAAATACAATACAACACCCGTACGCCGGCATTTTATAATTTTAGCACACACAAAAAAATACAAATAATGCCTTACCAGACTCGAAGTGTATAAACGTTTAGAAATGTTATAATCTTCTAAATTATGCCCAATGCCTTGACTATCACTTGCGTGAAAGACAAGCGCTTTTCATATACAAGAATGGAACTAACCGAGGTGTTGTCTGTCCAAAAACTAGAGGCGGAATGCCAGAAGCTTTTGTTAATTTGGCTGGGAATCGTTGTTAGTACTCGTCAAACACAGGACTCATGCACCGCGATCGTTCGCTCACTCACTCATGACAAACACGCACATTGGTACACAACACCGGTCCTGGGTTACAGTTGTACAAGAACAATTTTCTATTACCATACTGAGTATATCTTTCTCATCTACCGTAGTGATACTACCGTGACTGATATAGGTCAGCCCCAGTGGTATTTGAACCACCCGATTCTTCTCGGAAGATCGCTACCATCACATGTATTCACCATTCCATAGCAATATTAATATATGACTTGGGTCACACACACACACACACACACACATATATATATATATATATATATATATATATATATATATATATATATATATATATATATACATACAGTGGAACTAAAAACTATACTGTTGACAGCTAGAACATGTTTTGTCTTCAAAGAAACACACTATATGTCCTCTGTTATAAAGCTTTACTGAACATTTCGAACAATAAATGTAATTTCAGACTTGTAAATCACAAGCTTTGCGTAAATTATCTACACGGTGGTCGTGCGAATATTCTTTCCGGATGATGTACACGGCGGTCGTGCAAATAGTCTTTTAGAAGTTTTCCATTAAAGGTATCACGGTACCAATAGTGCAAGCCTGGGGGGGGGATCTTAACGTGTAGGAACATTCTATTCAGAAATAAACACCAAAACTAGCTGTGATTGGTGCATTATATAAGAGTTGTAGTTTCTGTCAGGCTTTTAAAAAATTTGAGTCTCTTGGCAACATGTGAGATTATGTTAATTCATATATAGATAATACTTTGTATTTTTTATGATTTTTACAAATGTGATACACATCATTGAAAATGCCTCTGTTGTGTCTGGATAACTCTTACCCCTGTTTAGTTCCAGCAGAGTTATCTATCTTAAATGCAATGGAGTACCTGGTTCCAATCTGATTAAAATCAGATCTCCACTGTCCTAGGTGAAGATATGACCGCGACCGCTTAAGGGTATTGTCCTTGTGACCTTTGAATTAACCAATGAAAATGCAGCTTTCAGAAATCTGAAAGTGAATCAGATCATTTGGTATACATTGATGCTAATAGAAAATACCCTAGTAGATCAAATATAGCATACCAAATATGGCTGCGCCCATAGAACTCGCACAAACGCCAAAGCGAGTGTATTTTCTGGACAATATTTGCATTATTTGTGGATTTTCATTTGTTCAGATTGAAAAGAAAACAACGATGGGAGAAGAGGTTATAAAGAAATGTTCAAACCAAAAATTAAAACTCACAAATGAGAGACAAAAATCCATAGAATTGGGTGAAGTAGGTCAGAAGGGAGTTTGTTTTCGATGCTTCAGAAGAACAGAGAGGGTGCCGAAAATGGAGCAAGAAGTCATGCAATTAAAGAAACAACTGAAACTGTCCCTAAAATGAACAACTGAGACATTATCAGTAAGTTTATCATCATCTCGTCGGAAAGAAAATCGAAAAACGTTTGCTCAAATGTCTGAGTTCAGAACAGCCTACAAAATCACAAGTAATAGAGAGCGATTTTAAAGTATCTGCAGTCGTGCCAGTAATTATAAAGCCCTTTTCAGAAATCGCGAATCAGTATTTGAAATGGGTAGACTATCTAAATATGTGCATGAAGAAAGTACGGGCCAAGATACATTGGAAACCAGACAACCTGTGCGGAGATCACTGGCGTTCATGGAAAAATCAGAAACCACGTTGGATGGTGAAATAGAGGTAGTATTTCAAATATATTTAGCTGAGCTTTCATTAAATGAAAGTTTGACAGTAAATCAATAGACATTTTACTCAGAACTAATGTGAACTCTTGAAAATCCTGTTACATTGTAATATGAAAGTTTACAATCTCACTAAAATTTGCTTGCTCTTCAAGTTTAAGGATATCTATTCTCAGTCTGCACATCAGAACATAATACAAAAGCACTTCATTCTAAGAACTGGCCAATATATTTCTGAGATTAATTTAATATTTGATATAATCGTGAACATTTAGTAAACCTACATGCCCCTTCCCATCCCATTTTAGATAGTTTTCCATTTTGTTTGTGTCAGAGGAAACTCTAACTATTGTTAAAAGTACAGTTATGCAGTATTAATAAGGCAGTATTTCATCTGTTTAATGAGTATCTTTTGTTGAAGAAGCAATAAACAGTTTTGCATGACATTAATACAGAATCTACAATCTTATTAACATCAATTTTAAAAAGTATATGACAATTAAATTACAAAAAATGTTTGGTTTAGATTTAGGTTAACCAGGTAATAATATGAAGGGATTTCCTGTCAGTGCTCATGCCTTTTGCTTTTGGGAATTTGTTTTTGTATTTGAGTGGCGAGAATGGATGTTTCCTGAATATATTTGTAATTTTGGAAACTCAGCTTGATTAAAAAGATTTAAACAAATCTTTCCAAGTGAACATGGTCATTCATGAAAAGAGGTCATTTTTTTACATTATAACATAATCCCGCTGCTTCCATTTTGTGACCTTAACGCTTCATGACATGTTTATAACCTATCGAAAGTCAGTTAACAATTTCCACTATGCAGCCCATACTTAATTTTTTGCCAGTATCATTGAAGCAGAAATCTCAGATAAACCATTGGTGCATTTAAATAAAGTGATCTCAATTTTAAGCAGATTATTCATTGCAAACTTGATTAAACTCTCAAAATAAAGATTTGAACATGCTTGAATTTTGTGCATGTATTGTTTTAGTTATTTGTTTCATTACTAATATTAGTTTTTTGTTTAATTTACAGACTTTAATAACTCAGATTCTATTTCTTGTCTATGTTTGAGTGCATGTGTTTTTAAATTTACTTCCCATTTTCCCTTAGAATTAAATGTTTATTTGTTGACACCATTTCCATTTTTCAGATTATGAATAACATCAGACTTGTCTACCAATTCAGTTGAAGACAGCGTATCAGAGAAGACAAGCAGGTGAGGTGAGGGTGAACATCAAATACATGCAGATAGGTGTATGTTGAAACATTTTGCACCTTTTACTATCCCTATATTTTTAAAATGAGCTGGGTATGACAGCTCCCATCTGTCAGTCCAGTCAGTTCATAACTCTATCTTATCCAAAGCAACTGGATTGAAATTCACTAAATTTTGTTCATAGATCTTCAATGTGTGAAGATATACATAATCGTTTAGCCCTTTTATGTGGCCATAGGGATGGAGGGGTGTCAAATATATACAAAGGGCAATTATTGTGACATTTTTAACAATAAATTGTATAATTGCATATGTAGCAGGAGTGTACATACAATTTTTAATTGATTTTGCATTACAACGAGGCATGGTCCAAAATTGCTTGGGTATTGGAGTCGAAATGGTGGTGGTGGGAGGAGAACGACATATAATAAAAAGCTTCGGAATCTACCATTTCAAAACATGAAAGAAGCTGCACTTTAAATTTAATTTATTTTTAATGTACATATTTCAAAAAATATTTAATTGATATGCTAATTCACAGATAAATTATACTTTTAGGTAAAAAATGAAACTTTTAATAGGTCTTGTTCTTTGCAAGATATATCACATCTAAAACAAAATCAAGAAATTAACTGTTTGAATCCACTTGTGTCATATTGAACTTTAAATTCCACAAGTTCACTGTGTCATATATAGATCTGTAAGGGTCAACTATACACAGAACAGACCAAATTCTGCTGTCCTTTAATGTAATGATAGCTCTACGATTATACTGATAGTTTAGTCTATGAATAGTATACATTCTTATCTGGGTACACACTGCTTTAATTTGAGTGTTTTTTGTATGCAGTGTAAACACAGATAAATGCAAATGCCATACTATATATATATATATATATATATATATATATATATATATATATATATATATTAAATATATATAGATATATTTGTTTAGGTTGTTGTTCATTATCATAGTGGCCGTAAGTCCCGATTCATAGCCAGTGATTATCATAAAAAAACGTGCAAAGTTATCTTCCGAGGAAACAATGTTGAGAAGGGGCTTGTCGATTTGATCCAGTCAACCTACCCAGGTGAAGTTGTCACAGCAGCAGGAAGAATATTGTCAAAAGAATGCACTGATTTGTGCAAACGTACCTCAAACAGTGTACTACAATACAAAACTCCTGATGAAATCTTAAAATATACACGGGACATATTACACAAAGAACTCCAATTTCGCGCTCCAAATCTGCTAAGAGTTATGTCAGCCATTGTAACCGACGTACATTTAAGTATACCTGGGATGCCATTTCACCATGTAATGTTCTCAGTAGCCTTAGCCTTACATGGAAGGTCACGAGAGATAACTGTTTTGCAGTACTTGTCTGGCTTCATCATGCTGCATGGGGGATGTACACAGAAGGGAGGTATTTTAGTTATCAATACTATAGAATATATTAAATTGGTACAATGTCAAGAGGGGCAATATTTGCTCAGTGTTTGGACTTAACAGAAGATTAAATAAGGGACCTTAATATAGAATTTTGATTTTTCCGTGTTCCAGTTTTATGCATTAGTTGCAGATACTGAATACAAAGTTTTCCTGATTGCTAATGTTTTTTAAAAAATATGTCTTAGCTACTTCACTTTACTCCCGAGTCTATTGTAGAAAGAGACATACTATTTTACCAAAATCATTTAGAGTGATGACGTATATTGGACTATTACTGGACATTTTTTCATGCGAAACTATGATTATCTGCATGTTCGTGTAAATGTCAGTTGAGTGTGCACAGCTTTGCTTATTTGCCTTTATTCATAAACACTAAGATATAACTTTTACCTGAAGTTATCATCTTATATCAGCCCATGTCATGATATTGTTATCAGTGACTTTATCCTTGACAGTGACGAGCAAAAGGGAATAAAATATTAAAGTTATACAAGTCTCGTATAATACACTTACTTAACAGAATCCACACTTATTGGGAGAAACTGATGGCAGTTCTGCGCACTAAGATTAAATTGTGAAGATAAAAAAAAAATTATAAAAAAACATCAGGAAAATGAACTCTCCCAAATAAACATATAGTGTTACAAAAACAGTCTTCGTTGAGTTCGTAGCAAAAACCTTCTGTGTCGCAGGGTTGAAGCTGATACACTTGACATTAATGTCTTCCACTGTTAGAGGATACTGGTGGCAAAGATGCACACTGGACTATGTTCACCTTGTAGGACCTTGTTAAATTGTAAGATATTTAGAACCTCGTGTTCATTTTTGCACAATTTTAATTTTAACATATTATTATTTGATTGTTTTTTATGTACTTTTCAGGATATTGAGAGACTGGCAAAGGTAGAACTGAGTTTTGCTCCAGACACACTAAAGAAGAAACTAGCACCATGGCAGAATAATCTAGACATTAATTTAGTGAAGCTGAAAGACGAGTGGTCAAATTGTGAAACACAAGATATCAGTTTGTTGGTGATAATGGGACAAAAATATTCTTCCATCGTATAGAACTTCACAGCAGAAAACAATGTCACTGCACCTATTTAATGTAATAGGGGTGGTAGATCGAATTAATCAAGTCCAGTCAGAAATGGATTTCCATGTTGACATGGCAAACACAAGTGCAGTCGAATTTATTCCAAGTGTAGAAGACCAGACAATTCTTGCTGATGAGTTGACCTTCTTGGTAGCATCTTCTGTTATAGAGAATATTTACCAAATTAATGTTTTGCTTGGAAGCATTTATCCAAAGCACCTTGTGCATCCCTTCAGTGAATGGGCAGGATTAAAGACTAAACAGTTACAAAATAATGAATCTTAGAACTTAATTTTCAATCATGAATTAAACTACACAATAATTAAATGGAACACAGTGTCATGCTTTTTCTAGAAAATTCAGTCTGATGAAAGAAATGAGCATATTTTCCACTCTTATAACATTTAGTGTTGCAAGTTTCTTCACAATATCTGTTATATAGTCAAGGGCTTGCGCAACAATTAGACAATGTTGAATCAGACCATTCTTCTTCCCCGCCCCAAAAAGGCAAGACACAAAACACTTTTTACTTCATTAAAGAGGCATGAGAGGGGAAATGGTTTTTACCTTGGCATATTCAACTCCCTCTCTCTCTCTCACTTAGAAACTATATTGGGTATTTAAATCAAACTCATTGTTGCACGCACTATAGTACATTATGGTGCAGAGTTATTGGCTATGGAATTTCAGTCAAGTATTGTAATAATACTAATAATCAATTCTCATAGTCATGTTAGTTTATATTCCTAGTTTAAACTGTCAGTTGCACAACCTTTTTATACAAGTCACATTACGCTCTCTTGAAGGCACGTGTGGTTAAGGTGGAAGAAACTGGAAAACATAAAGAAAATCACGAATCATAGATGGGCATCAACTAACCCATGTTTGAGCTAGGGATTAAAACAGGGACCGCAGAAGTGCAAAGTGAGCAACTCAACTATTGTGTCATTTAGGCTCATTTTTGTATTTTTATCTAATTGATGAGGTTGAGTATTTCATATGGTAGTTCTCAAATTTGATGTTAAAATATTGCTCCTTACCTTTCAGCACATACTTCTATTGTTTGACTGCAATGAGAGCGAACTACATGATGTTATTAAACTTTTGCAAGAACTATCACTGAAGTATGGGCCAATGAAAGATGGAAATATTGTCGAGGAAGTATTTTTTGGAGGTTTGTTCCTGTTTATGTTTTAGTGACGATGACACTTAGAATTACTTTGTGGAATATAAAATATTTCTGCATCTAGTGCCCAATTCTTTTTTGCAAACCTAGGGATACCAATTTTTTACATTTCGGTGTTTCCATTTGCATCTCTGCCCTATTTGAAATGATACAATCTTACATTTACATTACAAGAGAGTGTGTCAAGTACCACAGTTCAACAAGTATTTCATCTTAACTTGATTTTTTTTCTGTCTTTATTGTAGCCAAATTATCTTTACATATGACATAGATATACATGTTAATTTAAATGGACACTTTGAACGTGATTACAAAAAAAACTTTCAGGTGACAGACTAACAGGTGAACGGATTCAAGTTGCTCAGCAGGCAATGGCTAATGCAGAGAGTGCGTCTGATAGACTGGAAGGTTTCATTTCAAAAATTGAAGACTTTCACAGATTCCTGAACTTTTTTGAGGCATTTTTTGTTCTAAAAGGCTCTATTCTCCTGGCCAATTGTATACAATTAACAACTAAAAATTAAGGAACATACAGTCGTTTGACCAGATCCCAAGTCCCATAATTGGCTCGATTGCAAAGCAATCCAGCATATAGATTAATCATACCAATCCTTAACTGTGTCTTTCCATCCATCCATCCATCGGGAATCAAAACTTAAGTTAGTGATTGCAGTTAGGCCATTTTCTATGATACTACCTCCTCAAATCCAATGTTCAAGTATTGAGTATTCCAGATGAGTTCCAGTGTGTTCAACATGAAGTACAATCTTGAATGTGCTGACGTGCCAATGGTATTGACTTTGCTAATATGCCAACAGTCTTGATGTTTCACAATGATATAATCCAGAATGTCTTTTTAAATGAATTCAAAATAATCCCAAATTCTATCAGCACTACGTAATTCCAACGAATAATTTAAATAGATCCTCCCAAATTATAACTGAGCACAGCCACAAGACTGATTCCACTAGTCAGATGTTAAAGTAGGAATGAGTAATTCTAAGGTAAACAACAAACTAAGACATAAAAACAGAACCAGGATGAGGGTCCTAGGTTTATTTCTAGAACATTCTAACTTGTAAACAAGGTCAGGTCCTTCAGTGAAATTATAGCAGCCATCCAATGAGAAATATGGTAGACCATAGAATGTCCAAATACACATGTTTACAAATAAAATTACATCTCAATGTACAAACCCACAAATATGGACCAAATTAGCTATTATGTTGTTTACAAAAACCCTCTTATAATCCATAATTATGAAGAAAACAAATTAAACACACAATATAGCTATACACGACAACAGTATTCATGATTTGCAATCCAGCCTTACCATAATTGGCAGTTTTGTTTTTGCATACTGTAGATTTATTTTAGGAACTACATCGATTCGACTCTGGTTTGCATTTTATTTCAGGCAATATGCAAACTGACATACAACACTGGATCAGGACAAGATAGAGGGACAGTCTACTATTTCAGAAATAGTGTGTATGCACGCAATGTGAAAGGAGAAGTAAAGAACTCTTACCGGCCATACAAATTATTATATCACACACTTTCTGATACAATGTGTAGCATTCCATTTCTAAAGCAGTTTGGATTGGACCATATGGAGACTGAAATTTTAATACACTCTGAATGGCAGACGTGGAGTGCAGAACAGCAAGTTTGATGGATGAATTACATTTGCAAGGAGATCGTCGATAAATGGTTTTTTGAAAATTCAGATTTATTGCAAGAATGTGACTTCAGATCCAAATCATGATGAAAAATACTGGGTTGGAAATGTCACTTATGATGGACAGTTTAGGTGCCATTATTGCCACAAGTCATATGCATTTGTTGGTACCCTTAAATCCCATGAAAATGTAACACATGGACACAACATCACTGCTGCAAAAAGGCCGTCTGACTCGGGTCATGACCAAGAAGATGAATTGTTCAACTATGTGATATCATTGTTTAAGCTGGTAGCACTGCACAAGAATCTTGATTCTGCATTTGACATGGGCGATGGCAACAGATCAGTACGTTCTGCCAAGTATGAAACCCCAATTTACAATAAAACAAACAAGACAAAATACCTGATAGAAAGTATTTAGCTGACAGGGTTAGTTTTCGGAACCCAACCTAAGCAACAAAGTCAGCGTATAATTGCCATCAGATTTGTAAACAT
Source organism: Margaritifera margaritifera (assembly GCA_029931535.1). Classification (NCBI taxonomy): domain Eukaryota; kingdom Metazoa; phylum Mollusca; class Bivalvia; order Unionida; family Margaritiferidae; genus Margaritifera; species Margaritifera margaritifera. Next base: position 107,463 of record JAQPZY010000501.1, read on the forward strand.
AACTTGGGGAAAAAAAAAACAATAATCTTGCATTAGATGAATACATTGAACTCGTACATAGAGACACTAAAATCACATGTTCAGGATTTTAGACCAAAGAGAGTATAATCAAGCATTACAAGGAATTTCCACACCTTATTGATGCTGCAAAGCAGTTTGATGCCATTTGTGAAGTGCGAGACAGGAAAGGCTCTCACAAGTTGCCATCATACAAAGCAGACGAAAGAACAATTGCTATATACTTAGTAGATATTCAAGCTTTCACTGAACATCCAGGACGACAGTTAAAGTGTCGAAGTATGTAACAGCTACACGCAGCTTGCTAAAATGATCTACAGACACAAACCTTCAATTCCTTTTAGGCGCCTTCGAAACTCAAGAGCGTAATTGTTTTTCCGGATATAATTTAAAGATAAAATATGTAAATGTTGTAACAAGAAAACCGGGTTGGATTTCGGATTTATAACAGAACACTTTTGATGGTGATACAAATGCAATGTTTATTGATGAATGACTTGAATGGGAAAAGGGTTATGATTAATACGTGCGTGTATAAGATCCAAATATTGGACAAATTAGCATAATCCAAACGAACCTAATAATGTAACCCAAATTTGAATACAAATAAATAACCTTACACAGTGCAAGGACAAAGGTTAATGATTCACAGTAATTTCAGACGACAAAAAGAATGATGTGTTTTACTCAAATAGTAAAAATGATGTACTTTACTCATATAGTAAAAATGTATACTGGTACTTTATTCAAATAATAGAATGATGAAAACAATGGGATAGATATCACACAAAATATCTTTACAATCCCAAACCAATGGGTGTCACAAACCCCAAAATTAGCCAACGGCTAAAAGATTACATGTATGGAGTAACACAAAACACTCCGTCACTGGCACACTTGGCTACCAGTCACACTGGTCATTCAAGCAGTCAGCATTACAGGTAGTCACCGACCACCATTCAATTCCTTGATCAATCAAGCAATCAGCACCCACCAATCGGTCAGCAACGCCCGATCACCTGCTACTCAAGCAACACACTGTTAATTCAGCTCTACGGCTGCTATTGATAGATTTACAGCTGCTATGGTCAACTTCTATGGTCAGCTCTATAGGTGGGACCTCGTCGACTCTGATCAGCTGAAAATAAATCTAACACCGTGTATTATGATTGACACGGGCATATACGATAACACGTAATGATGTTATATACGGTAAGTTACACAAATTACATTATCGGCACAACATTACAAAGCGATAAACAAGTTCACAAGCGAACCTACCCGTGTCCGATAAGAATCTTATGGTACTAAACGTTTTCTAAAAATGTCAATTTATATTGCTAATATAAAGCTCTTGTTAAGTCACAAACAAGATTAGAAAATATTTAAATGTAACTACGCAAGCCGAAGCTACATAGAAAATATACTTCAGAAATTAATAAATAATTTACATACCTCTACAGCTGATGATGTGCAAATCCTTAAGTAGACTGCTCACTGACAAGACGTTCCGTAATGTAAAGATTTAGTCTTACGGTGAGGCATTTATACACAGACGATGCAGCCTTACATCATCCCTGCTCTTGATGTATTCGGTTTTTCCCATCATCATCATCATCATCATCAATCTTTATTTCCTCTTTTCAGAGATAAGGATGCAGACAAATGAGAAAGAAAACAATGAAACAATATTGAAATGAATTGAATTAGTTATATACAATTAACAGAGGTATACATGAGAGGAATCTGTGAATTTTCCCTATGAGGATTCTTATATGAGGACACTATACTTATCAAAAGTATGGTGCACTCTTGCGCAATCCTTCAATGCTTAATTATTGTACACATCATCATTATTTTACAGAAAATAATATTGTATATGTAATATATATATATATATATATATATATATATATATATATATATATATATATATATATATATATATATATATATATACTTATAAAAGCATGCATGAAGACATGATTATCAAGATTTCAACGATCACATACTTCCAAATCTTGATAATCTGAAAATCGATCTTAGTATCATGAAAAGAATCCATGAATTACAGTTGCAGAGAATACTGAGGCAGACATTACAAAATTTCTCAGTATTTCAGGCTCGTCTAGGCCGATACCGTTGGGAAATTCTCTACCAAGGAGATGTTGAATAAATTCTTCATCTGATATATTATGAAGGTACACGCCAAGACGAATGTCAAAGTTATTTATAATATGTGTCCAAAATATGTCTCGTTGTCGCACAGTGCTCTGACAGGTAATAAATGCATGGATTATTACATCTGTGTAAGAGTAACTGCAGTGTGTACAAACTTGCATAGTATTATTTGGAACAGTTATCAGAACATTTGCAAGGGGTGTAATTAACTGTAACTCTCTTGTTGTTTTTGGAGTTGCCATAGAATTGAGGGTTTTATAGAAGTATGAACATTTTTGAATCTTTTGTAGGAAATGTCAGTATGGCACAAGTTTGTAAAGCGCTCGTTTTCATATTTGTGAGTAGCATGTTTTATAATTTGTTTCCACTGTATTTTTCCTGGAAATATTTTGTCTCTGACAAACATTTCAATAAATTCATAAATATTATATTTCTGCAAAATTCTACATATATCTGGAATAAAGCCTTTTTGTTCTGTGACATCTTTTCTAGAAAGATATAGATATAGTCTGAATAAAAGTATTCTTTTAGTTGTTACATTTTCTGGAAGATGGCATAATTTATCAAGAAAGTTCAGTTTCCTTTTATCAATTTGTGATATAATTCTCTTTATCCCCAGTAGACTTTCGCTCATTCCTGACCGCGTCTTTTGAGGAAAGCCTTGCAGAATTTTGGTACAATGATGTTGAAATACATCGAGCTTTCTCAAGTCTTTGAGTCTGATATTCGACCAAACTTCACAACCATAAAGGGCTGATGGTATTACAATTTTTTGGTACAAGCTGACGTAGGTAAGAGGATTGGATCTAGCTTCATTTGTGTCAACCCCTACAAGAGAATAAAATGATTTTCTGCCTTTAGTACAAGATCTGTCTACTTTAGTCAAGCATTTCATATTGGAACACACAGGAATTCCAACATGCTCGGTTTCACTTAAAATAGGTATAGTATGATTGCCTATTTTCCAGTTAAACTTCTCACATGTTGTTTGCTTATTCTGATTAAAAACTAATACACAGCTTTTACTAATGTCGAAGTCGAAGTTCCATGTTAGTGAGTATCTGTTACATATATCAAGCATTTTTTGCAAATGGATTGGTGTGTTTGCGAGCAGAGTTATATTATCGGCTAATGCTGGATTTCCAGACGGAGTGGACCCAACAAGTAGCCCTAATTTTGACTGATGTAATTCTTGTAAAAGGTTATTAATATAAACAAGATATAAACATGTTGATAAAACACCTCCCTGTCGAATACCCCGTTCTATTGGAAAAGGTTCGGATTTTGACTCGTTCATCAGGACAATGCTTTGAATATTTGTGTATGATTCCTTTAATACATATAAAGTCTTTCCTTGAATGCCCAGATTTCTGAGTTTTAGAAAAAGTCCGTCGTGATTCACAGTGTCAAACGCCTTTTTAATATCTAAGAAAGCAGCAAACACTCTTGATCCTAGTTCTAAAGTGGAAGAAACAGCTTCGTGTAGATTGAAAGATGCTGTTATACTACTCAGTCCCTTTTGAAACCCCTGTTGTTCAGCATATGGGAAATTATATCTAGTGCTATTACACCATGCAGTTAATCTATTGAATAAGCACTTTTCAAATAGTTTATATAATACAGGCAGCAGGGAAATAGCTCTGTAATTGTCAGGGTCCGTTTTAGATTTCCCTCCTCCTTTAAATATGGGCACAATTAACCCTACTTTCCATTCACACGGTATGTAACACTTTTCTATTACCCCGTTGAAAAGCATTGTAATGAATTCTGTCAGTCTTCTTCCCTCGCAGCGTAAATGCTCATTTTGAATACCATCAATGCCCGGGGCTTTCCTAAGTTTGAGCTGTTTTATGACAGAGGCTATTTCTTGAAAGCTAAATTTTACTGTAAAGATAGGTTCATCAATACAGAACTCGTCCGTTAGTGCATGATTTACAAATATGTCTCTAGATTTAGTGTACAATTTAGTAAAATATTTAGCAAACAGTCGAGATATTTCATCCGGAGCAGTCGCTAATTCACCGTCATATTTTAATTCAAAACAACATTTGGAATATTTGCTCTTGTTACGTTGTCTGTTGTACAACTTCCAAAAAAGCCTCACGTCTAATTCGGCTGCTTCATCTAAGTCTTTAAAAATATCTTCTTCATGAGCCTGTATCGCATATTCTTGAGTATTTCTAAATTCCCTTTTAGCAGTTTTATATTGCTTGTAAGATTCATGGACAAGCCTTCGTGGCCTTCCATTTTCTATCCACTTTTTCAGAAAGTAACGAGCTTTGTTATGAGCTTTCTTAACTTCAGGCGACCAATAAGGCTTTGTGTGAGGATTAAACTTTTTCGACGGTACGACCTGAAAAGCTACATCCCTCATTACAGAAATTAATTTACTATTAATGTTTTCTATTTCTTGGGGTGATTGGGGGGTCGATTCACAATCTGCCTTTAATAGTCTATCTACTTCCAGTTGGTAAGCTATTAGTTTCTCATCTCCGCATTTAGACCAAGATGGAGATGGAAATATAGGAAAACGAGAGTTACAATACCTTGCTGCTGCAAACGTAAGGGTGCTGCACACAACATGATGGTCTGAGGCTATGCACGTATCGTGATTTGTAAAAACCTCACAATCAACGACCCTATCTAGCATTCTTCTGTTAACAATTATATAGTCAAGAGTTGATCTGCATGGCTCGAACGTATAATTCAGTCCTTTATTTAAATTTGACTTGTTCAATGGTATCAAATCATTGTTTTCAACAAAAGCCGTGAACACGTTACATTTATACCATGCACACCATGATGATGGCGATTCTCTGTATCTGGCATTAAAATCCCCCATAATTATTACTTCACCGTAACACGAGTAATACTCATAGAGGGATTCAATTGAGTCAATACATTCTTGATATAAATTAAGATTTTCGTCAGAGGGTAGATACACACCAAATATAAAGAATGTGACATCTTTTATCGATCGTAATTCAATGCCAACAATTCGATCATTATTGCAATGTATTTCTTTTACTGAGTAGGCCAAGTTGTTTTTAATCATAATTGATACTCCACCTCTTCGACCTTTCAAGATTAAGCGGTTTTCAGTATTATCAATTTTTGTATAACACATGTAATCCCCATGAAGAGTATCTATAAATTTGCTGGTTTGTTTTGTCAGTTTGTGTTCACATATCACGGCGATATCACATTCTAATAGGTCAAGTAAATTATTGACACATAATGCAGAAGACATAATTCCTCTGACGTTCCAAGTAAGAATGTTAAGACTGTTGTTATGCATCAGTAAGCAAGCAGACATATACACCAACATTACTGCAGTAGTCATTAGTGACATTTGAACTAACATATTTTATATATGGTAAACAATACATGTATAATAATCAGAGCAGATTACCACTCTCTGTGATTTCTTCTCGAGTCATAGGCGTCAAAGCTGTTATGCCTATGATCGTAATCATAATCATCATGGTCGCAGTCTTGGTCACGATCATCATAGTCATCATCGCGATCATGTTCCATATATTTGTTCCTTCTATCACGTTTTAAGTTAAATCCCTAATTATTTCCTCTGAATTCATTGTCGTCGCGTTCGTGATTTCCGCTATGTATTTTATGTTGGTCGTATTTTGCACGCAACTGGTTTCTAGTGAGCCAGCGCTTACATGCTACACCATTCGGCCAAACAAAGTTTTTGCTTTCTATTAAGTTTGCTTCTTCTGCAGGAATATTTACCCTCACTATTAAGTTTCGTCCATTTCTACTTTGGAAAATACGAATCACCGTCGGATGTAGTCCTCTTTCTTCCAAATAGGAAATTATCCATGATCTTGTAGTTCGATTATCGATATTTCCTAGGTAATACCTGTACGTTTTTCTGCGCGATACTCCTATAAAGACTTCGCCAGTATCATCAGTCCTTACTTCGTTTGTATCGAAGTCTGGGCCTTTTTTATCTTGTCGATGATCATATCTTCCAGAATCAATTGGTCCATCGTTGCTCGTAATAGAGGAATTGTACTGTGTGTGGTTAGGACTGTATGTTACTTGACTGGTTTTGGAATTTCTATCTGTATACGATTGTTGTTGCTGGTCATGTTTTCGTTGTATTTCGTCAGTATGAGTGAATTTTCGTTGGTCTCCAGCTGACTCTTTTCTTTCTTGTGCGTATTGTTTTGTTGGTGTAATAGTACTCACAGTTTGGTGTTGTATGTTCGAGTCTCTATACCCGATTGGTACAGGTTGCGGACTCAAGTGTCTAGCAGTGGCTTCTGCATATGTTACGGCGACATGTGCCTTTCCGCTAGATTCGTTATTTTTGAAAGCGTAATGGTGGAGCGGTTTTTGGTATGGGTGAGCTGTTAACTGCAATAACTGGACTCTTGGGAGAATCAGTGTGACCACTTGCTTTCTCACTATGTGGTAAATGCGTTTTCATTTTAGTTGATATTTGCAACACTTTGTTTGACAATTTCGAAGCATTGGCTTCAATAGCATCAAGTCGTGCTGTGGAGCTGGCTTGTGTCTGCTCAGAAAGTGGGGTACAGTAATAACATTTCATACATGTAATAGCGTGTCTTACTTAGAATAAGATAGATGAGTTCGACTGTAAAGCTTGTGTGACATTAAATTTTGCATATTGTAAAGCCGATTACAGTCATGCAAGTTATGCCATATGGTGTATTGTTTATAAAATTGATTTTCTTGATATGACTATGAACAGTGGGAAGCATGAATTGGACTGCATGTTTGTATTGATATCTGTTCATAAAATTTGGTTTATGTATTTACTGATACATTTTGATCTTTCGCCATGACATTATAATTTATATATATTGTATGGATCTGTGCTCCATGTATGAATTTCTTGCAGAGGAGAGTGCAAGTGGTGCGGTGTTAGCCAAAGGGGCATTTTTGTTGAAACAATGGCATTTAAAACTGGTTTTTATTTTCAATAACAATGACTTGATGGCAATAATGAAATGCCAGATTTAATCTATTTTGAAATGGTAAAATAAGTCTATTTAACATAAGGGAAAAATACACAGTTTTAAGAGAGTGTTATAATCAGTAGAGGTGCAGTCAGGGGAGAGCTTTTGAAAGGCAGAGGAAAGGGGATAGAAGGGTACCCTGGAGAGAGGGAGGAAGAGTGTCACTTTATTTCTAATTAGCTGGAGCACTGCTGTATGAATGTATGTATGTATGTATGTATGTATGTATGTATGTATGTATGTATGTATGTATGTATGTATGTATGTATGTATGTATGTATGTATGTATGTATGTATGTATGTATGTATGTATGTATGTATGTATGTATGTATGTATGTATGTATGTATGTATGCAAGCATGTATAATAAGCAGAGCCTGAACAACTCCAACAATATCATACCTGTATTAATTTAATATTTTAATGATATTACACAAAGATTCAATTTCTTCTTTCATTTTGCATATAACATTATAGGCAAGTTACATACTACCGTATTTGTACATTCATTCCGGTATTCATGTTACATAGATTGACAAGACAAAATTCAATTTATGGCAGCTTGAGACAAGCATAACAGTTTGTAAACTAAATCTTAAGTCAGTTGACATAATTTCAGTTAAAATATCCTATAAAAGTTGGCTTTCACACCATTTCATAAAGTTTCTGCTTCCTGACATGGAGAACATTCTAAGATTTTTCCAGTCATGCATTAATGCACAGCAAGGAAAGTAGATGCAATTCAGTACACTTTAAATTTTTTAATGTACATAGTACATTTTTTAATGGCTTGAGACACACCAGTGCAATCTATATTTCACTGAATAGTAGCATAAAGAAAGGTGAAATTGAATTTATGTTTGTCATAAATTGTCATCTAAATAAAGATGTATCAATGCTATTGTTTTCTTCATATCATATACTATGTCATATGTACAAAATGAGCCAATCACACAAATGATGTTGTTACTAAATTCGTTAAACTACCCAGGGTCTAGAACTTAAACTGTATGGTGTGTCCAGAAGTAAATGACCAGTGGGGTGGGGTATGTTTCTAGATACACATTGACAGAAGCAACCCAGGTATAGTGTACAAGTGTTATGACTAGTTGGAGGAACCAAGGATGCGGATGATATCTATACAAAAGGTCTGAAGGTATCCCACCCCCATTAACAAAGCTAACAAAAAGATAACGTTTTAACAGATCAGGAAAAAAGTTTTAAATTTTAAATTTTGAAATCATACAAAAAGTAATTTACCCCAAATTAGAGAATTATCATCCTTGAAGAGACAATTATTTCCTTGAGCAACACTTACCCTTGTATACAGCACATCAAGCTGCACAGATCATACAATCAGATCTTGCATTGAATAATGTGATGGCAGATTGGGGCCTAACAAGGTGAAATTATTAATAGAAACAATTTGATATACCCTGATCTGCAGACATAATGTCACACCTTAGTCATTACAACTTGCTTAACCTCCTCACCTACATGACCCATTTGTTATGAATTGTACAAAATAATAGCAACAGCACTACCTCCATCGCGCCCAACTCTTCCAGTCGTCTGAAGCAAATCGACAATTGAATTTGGTGGCCATACAAGATTACACTGTAACAGTCTGCCACATCCAGCCCCATGCCAAGTGCACTGGAAGCAATTACAAGCCGTAAATTGCTGGTTGCACCCAAGAGTGAAACTATGCTCTTCTTCTTGTCTTCTGGGGTCTCTGAATGATACATTTCAACCAGATGAGTTGGTTTATGTGATTCATTAGTAATAAGATTGCATACTGTAGATACATCCTTTATTGAATTACAGTATATCAAAGTTCTTGGATATGTATCGTTCATGTTTTTGAAAGCCTCTATCAAGCAATAAAGAGCAGATTCGATTCCACGGTCAGTTTTACAAACAATATACTTAATATTACTCACTTTTGGTGAAACAGTTATTGTTACTGCATCCTCCATGTCTAAAACTGATAACACACGATTCTTTATTGACTTGGTGCATGTTGCACTAAGAGCAAGAAGTACAACTGATCGGAACATGGAACGCATCTCCCCAATGTGTCAAAACCATTTCCTGAAAACTGCATTTTCCACATCCTTCGCAAGTCCACCCCTGTAAAGAGTATACATACAGTATATATTTGAACAAAAAATATTACAGATTGCAAAACAGATGCTTCACCACCATAGCCAATATTCCAGATCTAACAATCAGATTAAAAACATTAAGTCTTATTACTAGAACAAATCAAAGCAGGCAGTATAAATTACTTTGCATCGATGCTGGATCTCACAAAGCCCCAGAACTTTTTAATGAACAAGACGTATTAATAATCATCTCTCCCTCGCTAACTCTCATATATATATATATATATATATATATATATATATATATATATATATATATATATATATGTGTGTGTGTATGTGTGTGTGTGTGTGTGTTTAAACAATTTGTGTAGGTCTTCTCTCCAGTATTTGTCACCTATCATAGTCTCTGGTGAAGAAAAAATGATGTCAATCTTTCCTTCTCTTATTAATTCATCTGTGTTTGTGTCTCCTCCTGAAATATCAATTTATTACTTACAACTCTTTTAGTGAGGTTGGAATTTTTAACCTTAAAATATCGTATTTAAGAATATATTGATTCTCATTTTAGGTTCTAGTCATACATGTAGTTCATCAATTAGTAAAGGAGTTATTTATTTTATTTTGGCATGAGTATCATTAAGTCCCAAATATGTCTTCTTGGTCCTAAACTAAAATGGTCCTGATCTGATAGTCAATCTTGAAAACATTGTTATCTCTACACCTCTTAAATATAAAGTAATTCTGAATTTGGGTTTTCATCAGAATAGTTTGCATAGTATATTGTGGGTCCTAAAAAATATGACTGACCTTCAATATGGCCACCATGGTGGCTATCTTAAAAATATTGTTATCTCTACTCCTCCCAAATGGATGGCTTAATCAACATGGGGTTTTCACCAGTAAACTTTGTATGACACCTTGTTGGTCCTAAATTAAAATTATGTCAGACCTACCTTTAATATGGCTCCAGTGTAACTGTCTTTATAATCTTGATGTCATTACTCCCCTTTAATAGGTGGTCATATTGACATGGATGGTCATATTGTCAGAATACTTCTAATGATGCCGATTTGGTAATAAATGCGAATGATTTTAATCTGACATTCACTATGCCGAACAAAGCAGCAAAATTGCTGAAAAATATCAGAACTGGTTTCAACACTCATCAGTTAAAATAAAGAAATGGTCTTATCTAGAACTCCTGGAAATTCTTTTCGTCAAGTAGAGCATCAGTTCCTTCGAGGGACTCTCTTTATATCCTTCAGGCTTTTTTGTTGAAAAGGGTAGTACAAACTGCCGGGGGGGGGGAGGGAGGGCGGGAGTTGTTGCCAAATACTAGAGCAGTAAGTATACTCCGCAACGCAACATTGTGGTATTAAGAACTGCTTAGGCCCTTTTATCCAGGCTTACCATTTCATTTTCATTTTATTTATAATCGAAGCCACACCTTTGATTTCTTTTATTTATTTTGCAAAAAGAAAAACAAAATTCGTAATGTTGCAAGCATGTATACTTTTTTGTCACGTTATGACATAATCAGTTTCACGTGATAGTTTGTCAATTTTAAATTACAGGTATCTGAGTGCTGAATGTTAAGAAAAAGCATAAAGAACACATACTTACATAAACTACTTTATGTACTTGGAGTGTGTGTCTCATTGCTTTTCTTTTACCACATTTCAGTTTATCAGTCTATATGTTTTTAATGGTGCGTTAAATGGAAAACTCTATCCATTGAAAAATGTGCACTACCAAACTTTCTTGTGGGTTATCTTGCTTTCCGATCTGGTATCCCACTGGATTATCAAACATATTTGTGATTTGACTACCAGCACCCCAACCCGTTTCATAGGACTCCGTGCCATTAAGTTTTAGAACCGGATATGTTTGTCCAAGAATTAACGTGGCAGCCATATATCTGTGAGCTTTTATATAAATAAAAAACCCATTCAAAATATATATAAGAAGTTCTTACAAAAAACCTTTCATATATCTAATTATTAACTTTGCCAGAGAATGTGTAATTTTCAGTTCCGAATTTGCTGCTGCTTTAGTATTAGTATTATCCGGTCATAATTAACTGGTGTCCTTTTAAATTAATTATTTTTAAAACATTTATTCTTTTAGAAACGTATACTTTAGAATTGAACCCAACAGTAGTATTGTATTCCACATTACTATTTTGAAAAATAATTATTAATTTACAACAATCTGACATACTACCTCAGAATATAGTGTAGTGCATTTCCGGTAACGTCAGAAGCTGAAGTTTAATTTGATCAGGTCCCCATAAATGTCTTCGAGGATAATAATAACTGTAGGTTGATGTTGCTTGTATCTATTTGTTTCTTAATTCGGGCATAAGTTTCATGTGCTTTGTTCCAGAGCTATTACGTGCTGAGAGTCTACGACACAAACAATATGGTGTGATGGACTGAGAAAACATTGGTAGTACAGATTATGGAACCATTGTTCAATTATATGGTCTTTAATAAGTCCAGGAGATGACCGTTCAGGCCTCTTTTCTCTTGTGCATTTTGACCATGAAGTGTGTAAGCAACTGACCAAATATAATGACCAAACACGCTTAAGTTGACAACACGTGTGTTGACGGTTCAACAAATAAACTACGCTGTTAGCTTGTAAAGTCTTTGTTGATCATTTGACAGTGAAAGATTATATAAACTAGACTTAGGCGCCGTTTAATTTTTACTAATTTAAAGGGTATATTTTGCAGTGCCACGGATAAACAAATCAAAGAAAAGTTGATATAATGATATTGGAAAACTCCTATGAAAAATGTCCGGTTTCCCACTTCCTCAGAGAATGTGCCTGTCAAAACCTTTGAAATACCGGACATGTCCGTCAAATATAGATATTTATTGATCTTATATATCGGTTGAATTATAATCGCTTGGTGTATTATATTATGGCATTGTCTGACCAGCCGCCAATCGGGTTACACATTGATTGGTCTGGCACACACAATTACAAGCTTTGAGAGATGTTGATAGAACTTTTCTGCCGATATGTACCTCGACGAGGCTCGTTGACGTTATTCAAAGCAATATGAAGGAAAATGTCATATTACCTACTGTTGCAGTGTCTGAAATTTAATGTTGGAAATAGAGACAAATTTTCATAGTTTTTCTTAAAGCTATAGGCCTTTTCGATAACCGATGGAAACTCTTTAGCACCGACTATCACTATCGGGGACTATGCAATTAAAAATGTCGCTCGTGGATAACAGAATCTCTGAAGTGTATGATTTTCTGAGCGTAAATGTATAAAGCATATAAAGATAATTCTTCAAAAAGGTGGGATGATATCATGTATAGTTCACTAACAGAAATGATAGCATCAGTGCGTTAGCAATTATATTAAAACCGTCCTCTGTGATCGACACAAACGCGATTGGTGGTCTCTTGTAGAAAAATCGTCCAAAGGACACAGTTGTACAATGTATTACATGGATATCAAACTGGAATAATATTTAATCAAAATTCCCTAAACATGTATACTTACCTATGTTGAAATTTAATACGTCCAACCATAAATTACCTGTTGAATCTGGTCAATTGAGCAAAATTCCATATGTAGAAATGAAATGTACAAAATGTCAAAATAATGTTTTGGGTCATGAATTCTCTGACGTCATTAAGCGCGAATTCTTTAGAAAGGCTAGACTGAATTTGATTAAGAAATATTATTAAATACAACCAACTACCTTGAAATATCAACATTTAATAACAAATCAGAAAAAAATATTAGCAAAAACTTTTAGCATAGTTTTTAGCAAAATTATGAAGGAATTAAAAACTCAACAGAAGACTGGATAGCTATATATGATGATTTCACATTTCAAACATTTGCGACTCTTTTAAATATTATATAAAACATATCAAAAGCGTTTTCATTTATATCAGTGATCACTTTTCTTTAGATCCTCATCGGACTTGTCAGATTTAGAGAATCCATGCTCTCTCTCTGTCTCTCTGTCTCTGTCTCTTATCTCTTTCTCGCTTCTCCTTCTGATAATATTATGACATGATGGCTTCTTATATAATAGAACTTTGATTATACTTGACTCATATGCCATATATATATGGCCTGAATATTATTTTTTTAAATAAAATCTTGTTCTGTTCTGTTATGTAGCTTTCCAGTGTGTTTTATACCTTAATCAGATTCTTGATTAGTGAAAACTGAACAGGAGAAATATGATAACACACCTGCAAAAATCATCAAATTCAATTTAACTTGTAGTACTTTATGTTTTCAGTCTTTTTCGCAACGTTTGATCATGAGCATTTAATTGTCACAGTATCTGAGCCACGTATACATGATGTTGTAAATATCATAACTTTTCCACGTACATTGCTTTGATCTTTGCGGGAAGGTTAATTATCATAACAAAACAAGAGGACCGACAATTGTCTTGTGATAGAAGCCCTTGCAATGTGATTCATGCAGAGTATTCAACTGCTTACTATAGCAATGTGACAGATTGCAGGTATCTGGATCAATAGTCCCCGGAAGTTGGTGTGCCAAGTAGGACATACGCACTGAGTGGACAGAAGAGTTCCAATTCAAGAGGAGTAACCTAGTTTCCGAAAAGGCCTGTAGGCCATGATTATATAGTCTATATGGTGATGAGACCTTTAGTGGAAAATATGTGTCCATGCAATAGTGTTTGAAGTAACATTCACCCATATGCACATAATAACTACTCGTATGTCACATAGATACTAACTTTCCCAAAACATGATATGCTTAAGCAAGTTTGGAATGTTCATTCAACTACTACTTAGCTTTTCCACTGTAGTTAAAAAGATTCTCAACAGTCTTAATATTGTAGTGTTGTGTTCTATTGCTACCTAGCATTTACACGCTAGCAGAACAAGTTCATCTACCTATCCACTCATGTTAGCATTTTGTCATGCCATTGCAGTTTATATATTGTCATATGCTTTGCTTTTTCATTGCACTTTAAAGCTGTTGTCAGTTAGCACAAGCCAGTATGATATGTTAACTGTACAATAATTAGAAAAACCTAACAGAGGCAAAGAAAACGAAGAGCAAAAACAAACTGTTTTTGATTTCAAATTATCTTTGAAAAAACAGTTTTTGATACTAATTCACTAGATATCAATAGTTACTGTGCATTTCAGAAATAAAATTATAACTGTTTCTTTTTGATATAGCGAATATTGAATAAAAAAATAAACTTAGGATATGAAGACATATACAGGTGTATTCCACAGAAAATGTAATATTTATAGAAAACTCAATTTTCACTCCAGGAAACCTGTTAAGTCTAATAAAAAACATTTATTTTGCAATCGTAGATTTCTTTTCAATTGCAAAACCTGGTATATCGAAATCAAACTACGATTTATCCCAGCGAAATCATGCCTTGCAAAGCAGAAAGCTTGTTTGTGTTCTTTTTGTAACATATATTCTTAAATGTAAAACGTAGTTTAGCAAAACCAAATATGTAATTATTAGTGTCACTTTAGTGGAGTAAACCATTTTACTCGCCCTTTTGATATCCCAGGCTTCGTGAGATAAAACAGATTTTTGTCTGAAATGGTATGAATGTAATCATAGGTATATGAGCAAAAACCTGCTTTTACAAAATGGCCCATAATAGTTCAGGTTTCTAAAGAGAAACGTGATTTATCGGATTTGAAAAAAACTGTGTTATACGTTTTGTAAAAAGCGTGTAAGGTAAAAATGCGGTCAGGTGCAGAACCTGAGTTTCTGGCTTGCGACACTGTCTTGCCACTGTCTTGCCCACAAGGTGTAAAAACAAGATTTGTGTCGTGGTTTAAGCTTTAGATAAACCATTGATCTACGCACTTTAGATATGCTTTCATTAGAATGTTTTCTCAATTGAGATTCAATCACTTTATCATCTAATTGTGTTTTGGGAGGGCAATTTCAATGATTACCTGGTAACACAGCGGTTATTTCTTGTTCAATCAAAATCAAGCGCATACATGCACCTTGCATTGCAAATTCACCATTGCCTTTCAAAGATACTTAGAATTAGCAACTGGTTGGGAGAGACTTGGTTTATTTTTGATATACTTGCTGGGTTTTTTCTAGCAAAATCTAGGATAGCTAAATATATTTCACAATTTTAGAGAAAAGCCAAGTATGTCAGATAAAAGCCAAGTTCTTTTTTAAGCTAGAATAGCGGTAGAAAAGGCAAGATTTTCTAAATTGATGCAAATGGCTTAGAAGAAATTTTTTTATATTTTAGTTTAGCCAGTATTTTGCTCATGAAACATATGTGATCGGGGAAAAATCATGTTTTCTATCAAAAACATAGAACATCGACAGCGAAAGAAGACGGTCTTAATTTTGACGGCTTTTTCTCTACAACTTGGTATATCTGGAACAAAGTCAAATTATTGACTGCCAAAGACACAGAACTTCAAGAAATCTTTATTATCTTAAGCAATATAAACGTATTTTATCAGCAAATAATATGCAGCGGTATAGGGCATAAGTTATCCCAGCTTACATCGTGTTCTCATCGGTTAATGTGGATTTGTTCTATATAGAAGCAGTTTTTTCACTGAGGATTATATTTGCAAAATCCACAATAATTAGAAACATCTGATAATATTGATTGAAACCTCTTTTGTTTTCAAAGAAAAATCTAGGTTAGAGATTTTATAATCCAGGATTTTATAATTATTGTTCATTTGGCTTGACAGTAAATTTAGATTCCCATGATATGTACCGTGAGCGATATTTGTTCGCTTGTATATAGCTAAGACAATGTCGTGATATTGACATTCTGGCACGACAAATCTGATTCTACTCCGATGTATATCCAATTCATTTCTGAATTCTATCATTTTCACTTCCATCCGAAATATGTTAAAAATCCAAGTTATGCTCAGCAGGTCGTCCTCAGAACCATATCTAACTCGCATTTGTGATCGTTCTATGACCTTGTGGATACGTTTATTAACTCATACCTATATATTAGTCCGTAAGGCTTTGCCCAGTCATGTCCAGTGAACAGTTTCTAAGTCCTAATTAATCCATGCAAATGTTAGTCCTAATTCTATCAAAATTTTCTTCAACCGGAAAGTTCAATTTTTGCTACCATAAGAAGTACTGCTTCTAGTGTTATGTTTGAAGATGTGATATAATTGAGACGGAATATTATTTTCCTTATCTAATAATATTCACCAGTATTTAAGCCTTTAAAATGGTGTATTGATACTCAATGACTTTCTACTTAGTACTCCATACAGGCCAATCAAATTTATAAAAGTTTGTCATACCTAAAAGTTTCCATGGATTAAATATCTTACGCTTTGTTGTAGCTACAAACCTCTGATACGTATGATGCTAAGATTGATCAGTGTCTCAAATACCTTATACATTTGACTGGCCGATAAAGTATTTGTCTCCCAAGGTTCATTTAAAAGCACTTTAAATGAAAATTCAATTTTTGTTGCTTTGATTAGGTTTCTATACTGTAAATATGCTCTTCTAATTCATCTACTCTTGTACGAAAATCCTCATTTATCATCTACAATTTCTTATTGGGTTTTTCAACAGCTTAAATTGCTCTATTTTCATTTCCGAGCCCAAGGTTTCAACTTTTTCTCTCAGTGTGGCAATTGTCGTATACATATTCATCATTTCACACCATACGCTCACTATAGTTTTAAGTAATTCACTCACCTCTGATTTCTCAATAGGTTCAGACATAAAAACAACTGTTTGACGGGTTACACAAGAGTCCCCACTAGTAGAGAAAAACAGTTTGATTGTTTAAAGTTACTCTCTTCCTTGCCTGTATGAGGCCCCGGATTAATCTCTACCATGCCATTTATAGTAACAAGCAGTAACACAAAAAACGACGCAAATTCTCAAATTTACTGAAATTGCAAATTTTGATACAGTCAGAATTTCTTCTTTAAGTTACGTTTATTTGCCTGACAAGACCTGCAAATTCTCAGAATCCAGGTCACAATGTCTACCCCAATATTCTCAACAGGCTTTAATTATTATCATTTATATATTAGAAAATATTGTTTAATTTGATCATACAAAATGCTGTTATTACCAACTATAATATCTATTCTCTTTAATGAAATGTATAATTTACAATCTATGTTATCAATTGGATATGAAAAAATATATTTACCAGACTGTCCTTCCACAGTAATGTAACTAGGCTTTGCTGTTGCATAAGTTGGCTTCACCGTTATGGAGTGGCAGACTGCCATTTAAGTATGGAAAATCCATTACAATCTACTTTCCGTTACGCCCTTACAACCGTTGGTTGTATCCGATATTAAATTCACCCTGACGTATTATCGCTTATCGATTTACTCAGCATTTTATTGATACTATTCAACTTACGTATAACAGAGGATTCTATCTCATCCTGTTTTAAACCTTTCTTGTATTATAGCTTCTTTTTTTGAAACATTTGCAACCAACGCTAATAAAGTTACACCAAACCCTGTACAGGCTAAATATATAGTAAATGATGAATATATTCCTCCAACTATTAAGCTCGCAGCCTCAAAATCCATTCCACCGGAACAGTTATACCAACCTCCATCGAGTAAAAAGAAAAATAGAAAAACCCCACCTTATATGCTGTTTAAGAATTTTATCTTACACCTCTGTAATATTCAATCTCTTTAACTACATCGTTCTTAATTTCATTATTGTCATCGACCTCAACTTAATTTCATGAACTTTAGATACTTTCTCTACCATTTAAAGGGGATAAACCATTTAATTTTTCTTTTGCTGGTAGTATCTTTTGTGTCATTATATTGTCAATTATAAAATGACTAAAATAAATAAAAATAGCCAATTTTATTACTTTCCTGAACCCACGTTAGTTGATAAATCTGTTTTAAAATTAATATCCTTTTGAAACGCATATTGTAACATACTGTAATATTTGAAGTTAATTTTGCATGGTAAATAGCGTCAATCATTTTGTTCGACTAAACTGACATTTACTAATGTAAATGTTACGAATTTCTATCTTTAGTCTTTAGTCTTCTTTGATCCACTTCGTTGCCTATGACCTTTCTGGTAATTTATATAATGTATTTAAATTACTGACGTTATTCACCGCCGTTCATGATTTAAAAAAAAATATGTAACATCTATTCCTATAGCAGTAACAATAACAATGCAGCCTGTCAAGAAGTAAGTGTTGCTTGACCTTTGGATACGATATGATTAGGTTTTGTCAATGTCAGATAACATTCTTTTTCAGAAAATATTTATTCCCGCGTTTTGAGGATAGATCTCGCACCAAGTCGTATGTACCTGCTGGGCAAGTGGTTAAACCAATTCCCACATAAATCCAATGGTCATGTTTTTAATGTACTTCCTATTGTTTGTCTTCCAGGATTCTAGCATATGACAAAGATCTTGTTACCACACAAATGATTCTTCTTGAATCAGCTTGTATTTTAGTGTTTCCTCATTTGTATACTTAGTGTAGTTTTACCAAATAATATATCCATACCCAAAACAAATTCTTATTACTGTCATATAAACAAACCCTAATAATTTCCTACTGAGTTTGAATTTCAAGCATCGCAATATATGTATATTTTAATGGTATCATCCTATTGTAATTAATTTGTGTGTATGTGCATTCCAAAATATAATTTCGTCAAGAGTTAATCCCAAATGTTTAGGAGTACTTAGTTTATACCTTGAAATGATTAATATAACAGAGTTGATGTGAGTAACATATAAGAATTTCCAAGTGATAGCACCACGAACGCTCTAATGTTGGAATTAATCCGAACTTGCTCGACACGAAGTTGTTATATTCAAAGTGTTATTACTCATATTAATATTGCCTTAAAACAGCTCTTTCGTGTATTTTGATTTCAGTCTGTGTGATCAAAGAGCTTTATGTTTCGTTACAACATACGAAACCTGCTCTAATTATAGTGTGTCTGAATGGTGATACAGTTCTAATTGTATGTTATTCCCTCCTTTCAGAAGGTAAGAGTGTACATTCACGACGAACGTATACCATGACGTTACGTAATTAAATGTACCTGATCATTTCATAAATTATACTTTGTTATGTATAATGTTTACATATTGAACTTTTGTCCTACATATTTAACTGTGTCCTTGGTTATAGGATGTAAACAAGTTGTTTACTTAGAATTCGAGGTCACGGTTGCTTGTGTTTACAATTATATTGGTGTCACCTCATCAATTACTGATATTTGTCAGGTAAGCCATATGATTTTCTACAAAATTATGTCAGGTGACCTGTGTTTATATATAGGAAGTTTGGTAAGCAGCATTTCATTCCTATGCTCTCTATCAGTCTTTAAGGAATTTGGTTTAATACTCAGATATTTATAGTTGTGTTGTGATAATATGAGCAAATTCAGTGAGCGGAAATATTTATTTAAAATATTCATTGGAAATACTAAAGTGCTCATATACATTAGGACTTTTTGGGACTAAAACATGTCTTTAGGATTTTTGTGAAATCACTCAAAGACATTCTAGATTACATCATTGTTGTACATCAGGACATTCAAGACTCCTGGTACATCAGGACATTCTAGACTACTGGCACATGAGGACATTCAAGACTACTGACAAATCAGTACCTTCAAGATTATTGGTATTAATTTGAAACATTCTATATTTTGAACTTGTGATTAGTACACTTAGGATTATTGGATTATATCGACTTTAATTCAAATTATTGTAAATGTCTTTTGAATTTTCACTTTAATTGTCTAAAAATAAGCTGTGTGTTCATTCTACTTACATTGTTGGTTCCACTTTCTTTATGTTACATAGTTTTAGGACATAGAGTTGTTAGGGGTTCGTCCGGGATGTGAATTACATTAAATTACAATTTAAATTTATTTTGTTTTGGAATTTTAATTGTTACTGGTAAAGATTTGTATTTAACCCATTTGAGAAATGTTTAGTGAAATCAGCAAGCATTCACAATATCATCCAATGTTGAGAGCTTTGTTTCAAGTCCTACCCAGGTAGGGTTGAGTCTATGAAGTAGGACGAATTAGTAAAGCTTGCCAGACATTATGATCCTTCTGAAGTAAAAGCGTCCTTGACAAAGCAAGAGATAAAGAATATTTTAATTCCATATATGGTTGGAAAGGACATTTTGGATAAGATAGTGCTTTGGGTTTAATTGACAAGTCTGTATCTGGTTTTGATGGGAAATTAAGGAAATCACAGCTATAAACCCCAGATGGAATTATAATTAAGAAAGCTTCAGTTTCAGAAAGAAATTATCGACCTGCATATTCAGAAAGAGAAGGAGAGGGAAATACAGATGCAGAGAGAGAGAGGGGGGGGGGAATGAAGGAAAATGAACTGCAGATGCAGAGAGAGAAAGAGAAAAGTGAAATGCAGATGCAGAGAGAGAGAGGAAGAGGAAAGGGTTATGCAGATGCTGCGAGAGAGAGAGACAGATCAGAGACAGATGAGAAAAGAAGAAAGGGGATTGTAACACAGATTAAAAGAATTAGAACTGACAAGTGGAGCACTCCCCACCCCCCTTTACACACAAGTTCAGGTTTTCATGTTACCAGATATATTAGGTTAGTACTCCCTTTCCAGGAGAACAAGAAGTAGATAAATACGTTCTTCACTTTGAGAAAATTGCTGAAAACTTGAAATGGCCTAGAGAGCATTCGACTTTCTTATTACAAAGTGTACTTATTGGCAAAGCTAAGAAGTCTACACTTCACAGTCAGTACAACAAAGCACTGATTGTGATGCGGTTAAGGGGTACATCTTGATGGGTTATGAGTTGGTACCCGAGGCATATCGACAAATGTTTAAGAATTGTAGGAAAAAAAACTGGACAAACTCATGTCGAATTTGCAAGGGAAAAAGAACAACTATGTGTTAGTTGTGCTCAGCCAAGAAGGTTGATCAAGATTATGATAAACTCAGACAGCTCGTATTAATTGAAGAGTTCAAGAGGTGCATCCATGGTGATGTCAAGACTTATCTTGACGAGCAGAAAGAGGAAACTTTATAATATGCTGCTCGTATGGCTGATGATTATTCCTTGATTCACACGATTTAATTTGGCAATAAGTCTTCCTCTCAGCGGTTTTCTGGTAAAAAAAAAATTAAAACATTTCAGTCTCAAAGGACTACTTATGAATTTCAAAAAAGCACAACTGTTAAAAACCGAACATAGGACTCATCAGAAATCCGTATCTCTTCCTACGTGCACTTATTGTAAACAGAAAGGGCTCGTCATTTCTGATTGTTTCAGGTTGAAAAATAAGCAACAGAATAAAGATAGAGCTATTCCAAATGCTCTAATTTCAAAAAGGTCGAGATCAAGGTCTTGTATTAAAAGCAATACATTTGTTGGGTCAAACAAACCCCAGTCTGATTCTATTTTTGAGACTTATG
Organism: Margaritifera margaritifera; assembly: GCA_029931535.1. NCBI lineage: Eukaryota > Metazoa > Mollusca > Bivalvia > Unionida > Margaritiferidae > Margaritifera > Margaritifera margaritifera. The sequence continues at coordinate 129,229 of JAQPZY010000501.1, forward strand.
AACCATTCATGTTAGAAGGTTCTATACCACTTATTGGTGATTATGCCAAACCTATCCCTATTAAAATATTAAATGACACAGGAGTTTCTCAGAGTCTTTTGTTATATGATACTTTGCCTTTTGTCTGAGAAGTCCTCTTCTAGTGAAAGTGTACTTATTCAGGGAGTAGTGTACGACTATGTAAAGATTCCTTTCCATTGTGTCAATTTGACATCAGACCTAGTTTCTGAACCTGTGACTGTTGGGTCAGTGACTTTTACCTATAGAAGATATCCATTTCTTATTAGGCAATGACCTAGCTGGAGATAAGGTAGCGGTTAATCGACTTGTAACTGACAAGCCTTGCTTGTATAAAAAAATTGATCATATTGATTTGTACCCAGCTTGTGCAGTGACCAGAGCTATGGCAAAAAGAGCTCTTCAAAATGATGTTGATCAGGAGATTATTTCTTTAGCTGACACATTTATTGGTCAGTCTTTTGATGATGTCACTTTCTCTCCTGATATTGATGAATCATAAGGTACTTGTTCTCTATTTTAATCAAGGTGACAAAAGACAATTACTCGTTGTCGAACAGGAACACGATCCTGAGATTTCCTGTTTGTTTCAGAGGGCTATTAGTGAAACTCAAGCCACACAAGTTCCAGTGTGTTACCTTGTGAAAAATGGGGTCCATATCAGAACATGGAGACCACCTGAGGTACCCGCTGGTAACGAGTGGTCAGTGAGCTATCAAATTGTCGTTCTGAAGTCATATCGACAGAAAAGTCTTAGTCTAGCCCATGAAACTCCCTTGTCTGGTCATTTAGGAGTCAATCACACTTATCACAATATCTTGAATCATTTTTATTGTCCGAAACTTAAAAGTGATGTTTCTAAATATTGTAGATCTTGTCACACGCAACCAGAAGATATCCTAAGGCTCATCTGCAACCTATTCCTGCGTTTGATGAACCATTTAGAATAATACTGGTAGACTGTGTCAGTCCCTTACCTAAGACCAAGTCAGGCAAATAATACTTGCTGACAATCATGTGTGGGTCTACAAGATTTCCAGAGGCAATTCCTTTGAGAAATATTAAAACTAAAACCATTGTAAAATCTTTGGTAAAGTTTTTACACTTCTTGGCCTTCGCAAATCTGTCGAGTCTGATCAAGGGTTCAAATTTATGTCTGGAATTTTCCAACAAGTTAAGCACGACTTAGGCATACATCAGTTTAAATCTTCCGCTTATCGCCCTGAAGATCAAGGAGCTTTGGAAAGATTTCATCAAACGTTGAAGAATAAATTTGGGTCATATTGCTTTGATACAGGAAAGGATTGGGATGAGAGTGTTCATTTGTTGTTGTTTGCTGTTAGGGAATCAGTTCAAGAGTCAATGGGTTTTAGTCCTCTTGAACTGGTCCTTGGAACATTGAAATTATTAAAAGAGAAACTCTTTTCAAATGAAGATTGAAGATTATTCTTTTTGACTATGTCTTCGATTTCAAATATAAGTTGTTGAAGGCTTGTGAAGTAGCAGGGATTAATCTTAACACTACTCAGTCAACAATGAAATTAAGGTATGACAGAAATACTCAGGAAATGAGTTTTAAGCCAGGTGAGAAAGTTCTGGTTCTTTTTCCCATACCTCAATATTCCCCTTTGGGCTAAATTGTATGGTCCTTATGCCGTTGAAAAGAAATTAAATGTATTAAATTATATCATTAACACTCCTGGTAGGGGGAAACAGAAATAACTTTGTCACATAAATATGTTAAAGGAGTATTTTGACAGAGATAGCCCAGTTAATTATTCATATATATATATATATATATATATATATATATATATATATATATATATATATATATATATATATATATATATATATATATAAGCCACGAGCAAATTACACCGAACATAGGAAAAAATCCAAAAAGCGCATTTCATAAAAAAGTTCAATTGTATTTGGCATTAAACTCAGTAATGTATTTCAGCAAACATACAAACATGCATATTATGGTCTGTGAATATTAACGGAGAGGATGCGTGCGAATAAACAAAATTAATCTATTCGAGTGCATCACAGTAAAAGCAAAACAGCAAGATTGAAATGTCCATGCAATAAAATAACCAATAAAAAAAAAGAGACATCAAAAAAAAAATTCAATGTTTTAGTGCTACAGTTTCTTCTCTTTGGACACTCACTCAAACATGGACATACATTTTTTAAATTGTTTGTGATTTTTACCAGACCACATATATCTGATAAGAAAAGGAAACACAATCTAGATATTATTGACATTGAATCAATAATCTGCTCTTCAGTTAGAAACAAGTATACAACTTAACATTTTTAAAGTGTGGCATCAATTATGCATTTATGACATTTCTGTATTTATACATGGTACGAAATTGACGAAGGCAATATATGTCAGGCGTTCTATGTATGCAAAGTATGCAACAGACAGAGAACAACACCATACATACTATTATTTACTCGCTTAAAAACTTTGATAGCCTTTACAATGTTCATGCGCTTGGTGTACGTCTTATTGTATGCAAATATACTAAGCGTAAACAAGTGTAAGCAATACAAATACATATTTTTAAAAAGGAACGGCACACACACACACACACATACATACACACACACACACACACACACACAAAGATATGTGAAACCACATCCGGTGAATATGCCGTGGTAGGCGGTAAATGTATATCTGTAGATCTTATTTTGAAGATGACAGTTGATATTTTAATTATGCAATACTTTTCAAAGATAATTTATCATCAGTTGAACCTTTTGCCAGAGAATAATTGAACGCGAAAACAGAACAATATATACATACTTGTTATGTGCAATGAACAAATTCTAATACAAGATCTACTACACGCGATCTCAAATAATATTTATGATTTATTAAAAACAGTAAAACAAAATAATACAATGGTGAAGAAGGAAGTATTGGAAGAGAGAAAGATAAAGAAATAAAGATCCTATTTCAAACAATATAATTACTTGTCACAACAATACGTCTATGATGCAAACCAGGAATTCACAGGGTATCCCAAATTATGTACAATAGTCATTAAACGTCTATTAAATTATGTCAGAGCTTACTTGCCTTTGTTTATATTTTTTCTTCTGTGTATAATAAAGTGTAAATTGCCGAATCAAACGGATTACACACTCCCACCCAAATGAGGTCAAACTCTTTTAATCCCAGTTCTAAACTAATTTACGTTTTGTGTTTAGTCCTATTTTTGTGTGCGTTTCCTCTCTGGCTATGAAACCCTTGTGGCGCAAGAATGCTCTCACTTTAATAATTAGCTTTGTTTAGGATCGAAGACATTTCAATGACCCTTATGCCGATTCATATTTCTACCTAATATATCATAAGAATTTTGGCCGCGTTTTGATTGAGAAATTGCAAATACAAAATGACAGAAAAATATGTTTACATAGTTGAATAAATTTATCATATTTAAACCAAGAAGTTTGTTTGGTAATTGGATAGGTTGCCAATTAGACGTCATATGTTTATTAGAAATTCTACATGCGCTTTGTCTTTAACCTACGCCGTAATGGGCCAACTAACATTAATCCTTGCATAGGGAAAAGTCAACTTTGATCAGAATGCGGATCTAATATTTATTTCGACTAGATCGTTAACACAAATCTGAAATACAAATATAACATAAACTTTACCGGCTCTGTGAATTGCATATAGATAAACACACCTAGGGAGAGATAGAAACCTGTGTTTTTTAGAATCGAATATGTTCCAACTGAACTGGATCATGCTAGGATGACGAGGTGGCGATTTTGGTAAAGAGACACATTATAAGTGTATATAGCCGTTCGAGTTGTAGTGTGTGCTAGTTTCATTACAAAGGACGAAAACGTTTATAACAATCTCAAGGCTATTAAATGTTTCTTTTCCTTTGTTGAGGTCAATGTTAAATACAAATTCTTTTTAATCTTAAACTGATAATACTAACAGCACAACCCATTTTTCGTACTAAAATATGATCAAATCCATCGAAAAGAAGGAGTGCCTGTTGTTCACAACTGTACAAAATTATGGTTGCATCTTTTCGAAAACGAATTGTTCTAGTCTTGTGCGACTTCAGGATAATTGTCGAAATAACCGGTTTTTCTGACTGATTTTCAATTTGTTAGCCTGTCAACTTCAATTTCTCTCTCTCTCTCTCTCTCACACACACACACACAAACACATAATCGAACATATACACAACACATTAAAGTTCACATAAAAATTATCTCCAGGTAAGTGGATATGACATATACTTCAAAGGCCCTGCAGACAGTCCCATTAACATCCCATGAAGGAGTCCCGATTCAGATTTAGGGAGATAAAATGACCATTCAATCCCCACAATATATTATTGATATGATCTGCAGACTATATGGAATTTACTGATCTAAATTGTGCATTCTATTGATTTCAATTTGTTTTTAAGAAGACGACTCTACGCGTATGGATCACAAACCTCGCTGGTTGGTTATTTGCATAGTTGGCTGGTATTTAATGGCACTTTCATCATGTTGTTGACTAAAACGAGCAGACAAAATCGAGCCTAGGTGCTTTTCTCCTGGCAGGCCTAGGAGGGTATCGGGACTCTTCGATTACTAGTTCGACGCTCTACATTCTTTTGTGTATTTAGATAGTTGGTCGCGCCTCAATTTTTAACCATGTGAAGTAGTTTCTTGTACAGTTTGATCACAGGTATTAACTTCTATTCGTGTACACGTGGTACCTTTTTAACCATTTACATTACTCGCTGAAACCAAAAATTCATATGAAGTGTAGTTATTACAAGTTTAACACTCGAAAAAATGAATCACGCAGCACTAAAATATATCAATTCATGGCCATTGGCCTTAGGCAGAGAAGGTCCTGATATTCATGAACTTTAACACATGTTCTTGCAATTTTGCACATCTGCCAACATTGTTGTAGGATACGGTCATATTTTAATAATATTGATTTTGAGCTAATCTGTATTTTTTATAAAGTATTTAAATACAAGGACAATAGTTGTTTGGTAATTTAAGTCATCGGCCCATAATACTACAGTTACATAACATTATTTCAATAATGTAGAGAACCATTTTACAATAAAATTAACACAGAGTAAAATAAAAAAAAGAAGTCAGGCAACCACAATATGAATATGTAATATGAAGATAAGGGAATAGCAACAGGTAGCTCAAATATTGCATATGTGTTTTAAGTATAATTGATAATTATTTAGTGTATAAATACTGACCATGTGGTATACGTGGATTTTTAATGTTACAAATAATAGGGATTTTACTCTGGGGGAGTCCGGAAATCTTCTCACTGCTACTGATCTAACTGGGGTGCAAAATTACCCGCCTCTAATTATCGCAACGCTTTCTTTTCTATCAATTAGATGGCGCTATAGTGGACTTCAGTATTACAATTGTTTGCAGTAGTATGCATCCTTCAGCCTTACAAAACAAACATCGGGCTATTGGAAGAAGGTGGGGTCGGGGAAACGTCTACTAATGTACTTGCTTCCATTAATGTCATGTGTAAACAGACAGCGATATTTTGGCACATCCGTTAACCAGTCTTTGTACCAGTCAACTAATCGTTTAGTAGTTTGTTCACCTTCTGAAACCTGCGACCCTATTTGTGTTGACATGAAGTAGTCTATGTTTATAAGGTGAAGTATAATATCGTTGTTGACCTGTTATACCATATTTTAAAAGAAAAGCAGAAGCCGGTAGAATCAATTTCATGTTTGCGTGGCTGATCATTCAACACGTGAATAGATCAACTAAAGGAAAATGACCTCCTGTGTGTGTTTCACTCGCATGCATTTGCATACCGGATACTTGATTAAATACATGTGTTATAATTTAGTTGCATAATATTGTGCACAATTATGTTTACAAACTGCTTAGTTCATTTATATAAATTGTGCATTAGAGATGCTAATTTAAAAGGAATGAAAGACAAACCAAACACTCATAATAATAACTTTTCAAGTAATTTTGCAACAATAGTGTTTAAAAGTGCTGGGCGCAAACAGTGAAAGAATTTATTAGAGAGATAAAATAGGAAAACATGATTTATGTCAAGTGACAGGAAGCTATCAAGATGGAGTCAAGTTTGAAGTCACCATTGCAACATCGTGTGGCAGCATCTAGCGCCGGTTAGGAGATAAAACCTTTATTTTTTATTTTTACAGCTGAAATTACATCCATACTCAAATCTTTAAACTGCATTAAAAACTCCTGCAATTGAAATTCTGTATATTTTCTGATCCCCTTTCTACACTTAAAGCCTTGCAAAACCTAAAATGTGATAACCCATCAATATCATAAATGTTACAGTAAAAGTATTCTGAAATGCTTGCTGCCTATTTACATTGATACTAAAATAAAAATTGGGTTACTTGATCAAAGTGAAGTAGAACTGACTGTTAGGTACGGTTATAAATATAAAAATAAAAGTTGTCCATATACGATCTCTCTCTCTCTCTCTGTCTCTGTCTCTGTCTCTCTCTCTCTCCCTCCAATATAAAGTGTGTGTGTGTGAAGTGTATGACGGATCGATAGACACATTTTCTTATATGAAATATAATAGGCCATGATGTGCACGATATGGTTTTGTTACATAAATTGTTATTTCCCTGTATTAATGCACTTTCCCGTTTCTTTTGCAGTGCCCTGTTTGTAACTTATTTGGTGTATAAAAGGTATGCAATTATAGTTGACGTAAAATTGGTTGCAGGATTGAACAAACAAAAACATTAAAGGGTGGACGGTCCAAACATAAGAATATAACAACATCATATATGATTGATCAACTTAATTTGCTTATTTAGTACAAAATTAGGTTATGCTTTATCAATGACTGATATCACTAAAATTAGTATTTTAGTTTTTCAAATGAAGACGGATTAAGCTAAATAGATTTTTAAGTTTTGAAGTAATGACCCGTGTTCACTTAAGTGAAAAGTGCATACACGAGTTAAAACTATATTTACTAGTACAACGTATCATATTGAGATAAGGACATGACATATATTTTACCCTGTTGTTGTGAAAAATAATAAAAAATAGTTGCAAAAATGTTCACCAAAACCATGAAACAAGTTGGGTTGAAGGATGGAATGGAAGACCTTATTTTATGGCAGATGGGTTAGTATGTAGATAAGCTAGGCTATATTTAAATATATATTAAAAAAATATAAACTGGGCAATCTGTGTATCAGTGGTGAGACAATCATTAAAAACAGTCATGAAAACGTTTGTTACCAAATTCGTTTTGGGAGAAAATACAGCTTCAAGGATAAGCCAAACATTTACGTAGATCAGTAAGTTTAAATTAGATTGACAGCCAAAAGAAGCCACAAAGGCACATACGAAGCAAAGAATTATTACTTTCAAATATAACGTTTATCCTATAAAATGCTACATTCTTATAAATATAACTCTAAGAATACTAATATAGTCTCTTTCTAACATTTTCCTGGGAGCAGATCAGATGTATTTTGCTACTAGAAAAGCTTGTGATTAGATATTTTATTTTACCAATTATTACAAAATAAAGCTGACAGAAAGCCTTCAACGACAAAGTTATATCAATTCCTCTCCAAGACTCAACCAACGAAGAACACAACACATCATAACTCGTATTGTTTTACGCATTTTGTCCCTGGAATACATCACCATATATTTTTCATACACATTCAAACTAAATTTACATCGATTATTTGCTAAGACAATAACTTTTCAAAATGGTTCACATGCCCTGCTGCACTCTAAACTATGCTATAAATTAAGCAAATGTTAAAATACAAATAAGCCATTTTATAATCTGAAACATGTTTGTTCTCTTTCTTTTTTGTTTTCCGGATGGTTCCTTCAATACAGGGCGAAGAGATTGTCACGAAAGGGGAAGACTATTTCCAAAATAAAGACGCATGTGGTGTCAAGAAAATCAATAATGATGTTCATTGAAGTTGATTATTACTAATTCAGTTTTTGATTGTGTTGAAAATTCATGTTCTTTATATAAATGAAAATCGGAGGATAACAGCCTTTTATTTAGGGATTTAAGAATATTCATGATAGATGTGCTATCGCAAACTTAGTTTTAAAGACGAATCGGCAGAGGAAGAGAAACATAAATTTGCAGCAATATACCCACCAGGAATGTTCTAAAATACTCACCAAAAAATGGTTATTCCCATTCTGTGACACTACTATTTAAGATTAATTAAAAGTGGTTCTATAATGCACAACATAAATCAGGTGTATTTCATTGTTACATATATTATATTGTTACATAAAACTCTCTGATCAGGATTGAAAGGTTTTAAAATATTAGTTCCCTTTGTTCAATTTAAAGACTGTGCATTTTTATATATACCATATTGCATCGACAACTGATCATAGCTAATGTATTTTACTTTTGAATACCCCTTGAATGGTACTCGTGTAATCTAGAAAACATTACCTTCAAGCACATGTTATTCAGTTAAGTATGACTGCATCCATTTATTGAAGTTTTGACAAAGAAGAATAATTGTCAACTCGTTTAAGAACGTTGATTTGTTATTATTTCTTTGCTTATCATTGTATTAAAACTACAGTAGTAATGAATTGAATACATGTTATTGTTCATGTTGAGATTTAGCAGTATAAGAGTGTATACATATCTGAATCCTTACCCTGTCATTTTTCTAGTGACTTGGCAAATTATGTCATACTCCGGCAGTTCGAGCATTCAGTTCAGTTTGAAGGGATATTTAAAACTAATTAGAGTAATCTATCTTTTCTCTGCTCCTTATGTTCTATTTTCATTTTGTCATATCTGTATCTTTCCTGTAAATCATGGCTCTCTCAAGCTATCAAATATAAAGCCTAGAATGGAGTTGGTACCCAAAACTCTAGCGATTGCATTGACTATTCTTAAATTTTCTGAGTCAAAACAGTAATATGATATGCCGTTCATTATCTGTTCAGCCATCTATATACCTAAGTAGTTGCTAAATATATAGAATTGCAGATACCTAGCAAATTCAGGTCTGGACAATTTGGACCATGATTTTCTCGAAAATTTACAAATACAAGATCCAATTTTGACAGTTGTTATGGACTGATTGAAAAGTAGCAGATACGCCTGATTGTCCGGTGATATGGCATGGTAGGATTGTTAGATATTCTAAATATGATGATAATCCATATGTATCTGTCAAGAACCATTACCTATTTCTAATTTTCCCTTACTCTGTTTGGCTTGTAAAGGGGTGAGTGTTGAACGATGTCAGTGAGTGATTGTCTGTCTAAAATTAGGAGTTAGTCGTCAATACTTTATCTGCTTACATTCCATCCTATATCTACATTTGTTTGAAGGTGTGAGTGTTGTCAGTATGTGTACATCATCGTCAGCAGGTGTTGGTGATGGTAAGTATGCTGAGTATAGGTCAGTTGATGTGGGGTGCTGGTCAGTAGATGTGGGTGTTGGTCAGTAGGTGTGGATGACGATCAGTATTACTGTGTTCGTCAGTAGGTGTGAGTGTTGGTCAGTACGAATAAGTGTGTGCTCGTTCAGATGGGTGCTGGTCAGTTAGAATGTGTATGTCAGTAGGTGTAAGGTGTTGGTCAGTAGGTGTGGTTTTGATTGGTCATTAAGTGGGGTTTATAGTCAATCAAGATTGGTGTTCATTAGTAAGGATGGGTTTTGGTCAATATTGCCAATGTTAAATTTCCCTTCTCCCCGTTCCCCCCTCCCCCCCCCCGTTACACAATGTTAAATTCCCATTTGTCCCCCATGGTTGCGCACAATGTTATACCTATATACGTTTTAAATCTTAAATTCCTCTTTCTCCACTATGGCGGAATCCAAGATGACTGGAGAGAAGACTTTTCTATTCCCCACCCTGCTTCTACTACTACCACTACTACTGTTTTTTTTCCGTCTGTTTGGCATGTAAAGGGGTGAGTGTTGGACGCTGTCAGTGAGTGATTGTTTGTCTAAAATTAGGTGTTAGTCAATAATGCCAATGTTAAATTTCCGTTCTCCCCGTCCCCCCTTCCCCGGTCCCCGGAAGGCCGAATGGTCTAAGGCGCTTGCCTTTATAAATCACTGACATCGCCCCTCTCTCCGCGTGGGTTCGAGTCTCGGGCTCGGGCAACGTGGTATGTGAGAAAGCTTGCCAGTAGTTTCCCGTGGGTCGGTGGTTCTTCGAGGGTATTTCTTGGGTTCTTCCTCCTCCAAAAATATACTGGCCGCCATGTATAGCCTAGCATGTGCTGAAAAATGGCGTTAAGCCCATAACAACCACAACAAACAACCAACCCCCTACCGTTACACTATGTTAAATTCCCATTTGTCCCTATGGTGGCGCACACTGTTATACCTATATACGTTTTCAATATTAAATTCCTCTTTCGCCACTATTGCGGAATCCAAGATGACCGGAGAGAAGACTTTTCTATTCCCCACCCAGTTTCCACTACTACCACTATTTCTGGGGTTTTTTCCGTCTCTACATCCACTATCACTAAACATGCAACACTCTGTAACAATCGTTTTCGGTTGGTGTTATTTCATTCTTATGGTACAATCAATTTTAAACAACAAAATATCTATAGATATGAAACTTCTTTTCTTCAGATTTGTGTGTGTGTAAAAATCAATTAATCTTTAAACTACATTAGCATGTAATCATATTTAATACTGTCTGTTCTTTTCGCAGAAAAAAAATTCGGATTTGTAAATGGTGAATACTCTTTTCTATTTTTTTTTTAATTTTTATTTTTTCGTTGTCCTTGGGTCATTTAGTAATATGTGTCGAGTTCAAAACGGGGTTTTATTCACTGGCATACTGACTAGTACAAATCCTGCCTATATTCATAAAATTATCTCCTTTATCTCAAATGGAGAAGTAAATTTCCCCTCTAAATGTTCAGGTTAGTAACGACACGATGGTTTTGATTGACTTTAGACCCAACTTCTTACCTTGAAGTTACATCACTCTCACTCTCATAATGTCAATCTTTATGTCGTCTATTTACAAAAATTAAATGTCATTTTGTTCATCCTTTTGGATGGAGAATCTTAATAATTATACTGCATGGAACTCAGTCTAAAAATCCTGTCTTTAAGAAAGTCGAAAGGGGAAGTAATTTGTTTTGAAAGGAATTTATGGTAGTAAAACTTATTTGGGGCATTCTAACATTAGGTTTATATATATTACAGTTTTGTTTACTTAAACCCTAAGTTGCAATAGTGTAATATTACGCGAAATATCTAGAACAAAAAGATTCTCGTTATGCAAATTATGAAAATCTTAACTTATTCTTCTGACAGACAGATTCACATAAATCAACCAATCCATGCATTCATTTATTATTTCATTATATTTACGTATTATAAGATATGATGTTAATATATGACAAAGTAACAGCAACAACAACAACAGCAATAATAATAATAATAATAATAATAATAAGTATAAATATAATAATAATAATAATAACAGCAACACCAACACCAACTAAACCTTGTCCAACATAAATAACAGCTGCTACTACTACAACTTTGACTAATGTATAGAGTCACTTCAATTTGTATCGTAGAGTATATATTATTTGATTAAATATATACAAGAGAGTTAAAGTGACATTGTACTGATCAAACACATTATTATCATTTTCTTCAGCATCATCTTAATTTCTCTAATATGCAAGAGGCTATATTTAAACATAGTATTTTTGTTTGCAATCTTGGTTCATCACAATATCCATGAAAACTGTATATAGACTTCTTTCAGTACTGATAAAAGAGCGGTTCATTATGGTAAACTACCTTGTTCACTACAGTACACTACGTTGTTCACTATAGAACGCTACATTGCTCACTATAGTGCATTGCCTTGTTTATAATCGTGTACTGCCTAGTTAATTATAGTGCACTGCCTTATTCACCACTGCGCACAACTTTGTCCACTACAGTGCAATAGGGTGTAAGTTTTCCTGTATGCGCAACTGTAACTATCATTGTCTACCCAGTCAGAGTTGATCTTACAACAAGAACTTGGTTTAAGGCGATGGACATAGGCGTGGAGAATTTTTATTTAATGTTAGTATTTCCATAGTACAAAAGCAAGAAACATTAGCTTGTCGGGGCTATTATCCGACATTAACAATTAAAATTAATATTAACTTTAGCATTATCTGGATAATCATACAATCTCTTTTTTAATTTTTGATTTGAAAGTGACATTGAAGAATCTAATTGGAAGCATAGTTCATGCAGATAAAACAAATGTACAAGAATAAATGTATAATTTAAAATAATATGAAAAAACTTAAAATAAACAGAGGCTTAGCATTTGTAAATGTATTGTACATTTCTTTCAGAAGTTAGATGTTAGAAAGTACCTACTTCGTATAAATGACGAAATAATAGAGACAGAGGTGCATGGACATAAAAGCATACTAGAAAGAACATATTTTTTTTACAATTATGACACATACATTAACACCATTGAAAGTGCAATTAAAACAAACCAAGATGTTGTTGTGCTTAAAATCTCCAAGGTGTTCACATATCAAAAAGAACAACAACAAGAAACTTCAAGACAGACAGCTTTTTCAAATCTTGAAAACTTTCAAGCACTATGGTCTTCAAACTTCGCATATCAAGAGTTGAAACATTGGCCAGATCATGTAGTTCGGAGTAATGATATGTTATATTCATTTAAAAAAAATTCTCAGAGGTCTTTCATGTAATTTCAGGATTGTTCGTATTAATGAGACTGCTGAAATGCCAGGTTGATGATCAGTAGTCTAAATATGGCATAATGAATGAATAATAATTTGGCAATCATTCTTCAGTAGTAAGATATTTTCTAATTAATATCAGTACATTTAGTTCTTGTTTTCGATAGATCTTAGTGATTTGCCGATCAATTTTATCATACATCCAACGTGACTCCCCCCCCCACGAAATTAAGCAAACCTTTATACGAGATATTGGTCTCAATAATGGAGAAAGCCTTCAAGAGTTCTTTATTTACTTTTCTACCTTGGGCAATATACTAAAACTTATCAAGGTTAGCTTTCATTTTTGATTGTCCGAGAACTACGTGATTAGATTTATGCAATCAGTGTCAAGAGCAGACATGTTATCACCGGCATAGTTGTAACGATTAGATTTATCTATATAAATACAAATGCAATTTATACAAATATTGAAGAATATGGGTCCAAGAATTGATCCCTGATTTACCATTTTATAGATTTCAGCCCCAAAACTAATAGAGTTGCATCTTCTTCGGTTTGAGTTTACCATAGTTGTTAGAAAGTCTGTATACTAACAATTTCTGGAGAAGGAGTTTTTTGCGGCCATATTTGAATCAAACATGAACCATTCGCAACATGCACACATTGTATTGTAACAGCAGAAAGTGTGATTGAGCCAGTGGATACTGTGTGGGGCGACTTTAAAAAGACATACAGATAGTAGAGTTATAAGCTAGAACACTTGTAGAAGAGAAATGTAAAGTTTTAATATAGTACTCAAATCGACGTTAAATAATAAATCTTCTCTTCTATAGTATGAATTATTCTAAAACAAGAACAACTCTTCTTACATACTGAGCTCATCGCTTAGTATTTATCCTAGATCATTTAAAGTTCCTCATCTATTAAATTCACAAAATTCTTTGCATTCTCCGTCTTGTCTCGAATCTAATCATTGATCTATTCAGTCTCTCTTTGCTTATACATATTCCAGCTATTTTTTAAAGTTGTATAATAATTCTAAAAAGATTTTTTTTTTATTTGTTTGCATGATGAGACTTACCAAAATGAAAACTATATAATTGTAATCTAACATTTTCTGCATACAGTGATAAATAATTACCGATCCAGTCAAGCAAAGATATGTAAGCAGAGGTATTTAAGCTTCTTCTAGTTGTATAGTCCCATGCCTCATTTAAAGGTTGGCTAATCAAAACAGGTGCTTTATAAATTGATTTCGAGAAATATATGTGTCAGCTTCGAAGCATGCACTTCGTAAGAATCTCATTGTGCCTAAAACGGTTATTTTATGTTTATAATCAATAATCGTGAAACGACATACTAAACTACTTACGTCGATTTCATTTTGGATGGAGGATCTTAGTAATTATACTGCATGTAATCTATGGCGATGCCAGATATCTAAGGAAATTGTGCATCTGACGATATAACGGCATAGTCCTGCCCCTTCTATTTAGTAAATAATACCCACCATACCCGACCTCTTCTCTATACACAAGTGCGATCGACATCCTGAACTTGTCAGGTCGCAATGACAATAACGATTTATAGTATTATGCTGAAAGATTAAACAAAATGTAGATCAAACATTACCATTTACTTTTTGTGAATACTGGCTGTATGTAAATATTGCATTTTCAGTAGAAAATATACAGAGAAAACGTACGGTTTTGTGGATATGAGAAAATATATTAAGACTGAAATGGAAACATTGGATTTTCACAAGCGGCGTCAGCCACGAGTATAAATGCTACATGTTTCCACTTTCCAACTGTGAAATATTTTCTTATATCTACACAAAAACTAGATTTTTTTCCTCATGTATTTGGCGATGAATAGGGTAATGAAAGAAAGAAAAAGTAAAGACCAAGTTTCTACGGGGTATTAATCGATCAGCTAAACATAAAATATAGTTCAATACAGAACAGGTCATTATAAATTTAATAACATTGATTGAAAAATATTGTACTTCCATGAAGAAAAATAAAATTTATATTTCTAACTCCACAATTTCAATCCAATAAATATTAGGAACGTATAACAGGATTTGTATTACATAAAAACCCGCGTATGAATAAAATGCGCTAATTGTAAGTAAATGCTTAAGAAACTCCGAAGACGAAACGAAGTAATAAAAATGGTTTATTGGTAAGATCAACTACAATGTCCACACTTAATTTCGTTCTACTGTATCAGTTTATAGTAATTGTTACTTTCGTTCACTGTCACTGTTATCATATATAACTCTGATTCGTTTGAACCGGCTAGAAAGATGTGACTGTCAGGGACTTACATTTCTGTTTACTCAAAGAGTTATTGTAGTCATACAAGCATTTAAGCATAATCTCTTGGTTTTATTGATCTAATGTCTCTTGCATTTGAGCCAGATCTTATTGTTGTTTGCCTTTCTTGTGAGTAAATTATGTATTCGTCACCATTTTTTATATTTTTTATCCAGGGAAATGTAAACCAGCACTATTCCAAAGAAGAGGGAGTGCGAGGACCTAGAACTCCGGCATTGTACATGATATCCTATTATGTTTCAGAGATGGAACCTGCTGCCTTTGGTTTGCTGCCTTTTCCGATGAATTTCTGCAGCGTTTGCTTACATTTTAGGATTTTTCTGGCTTTGGAAACTTGAAAAACTTTTATAATTGGAAACTAACAATTGTTTTCCCGCAAATTTCTCTCAGTAGATGATAAAATGAATGGAGTGCTGTCGGTTAATTTTCTAAACCATGCTTTTTCGAATTAAGAGTGCAACGTTTCTATTGTGGTGTGCAGTGTGGGAGTCTAAGATCATCTTCGGATTCCGGGTACTTTTTGAAAACTGTGACATCACCTTCAGTTTTCCTCTTAGTATTTATATTTTTTGACTGATTTATAAATTGTTCAACCTGCTCTTGGGGCACCTTTTAAGACCTGGTAACTGAAGTATTGCAATCTTCTAACAAATGAAAATAACCATCAAAGAGACTCTGCACATACTCGACATAAACCGCTACAACCTCAGATCATCCATATTTACTGTAGCAGGCGAAAATATAGGTGAGTTTATGAAAAATTGTTACCTATTTTTGTTTCATTTTCTAAAAAAAGAAGAATACCTGCCGTTTTGTTTATATTGTCTCGATGTTTCTTCTTCTAGAAGATCACTGATAAGGGGGGATAATTCATCAAAAGTAGTTCGCTAGTTCTTCGGGAAAAATAGTTATAAAAGTGATATCTCACCAATGAATGGTCTCACTCTGATACATTTCAATATAACAATATGTAATACATAGTAAAATATGCAGACGGGGGTTGAGAAGGATTCAAGTTCTAAAGCTAAAACAATTAACAAATTACATTGCAGTTTACAAATGGTTGCCTTTTTGAGTACGATTGTCTGTCAGATAATGACAATTTGTATTAGGTACAGGCAATATAGAGATATTGTCAGACGATAAGAACTATCCAAGGTAAATCATAGATACCTGCTGCAAAATTAAAAGAAAGTAATCAGTTAATATACAATTACAAGGAGGTAATATTACATTAGGTATAGATACTAAGTTTATCTGAAAAAACTATAAATTATCGGAATATTTGTAAATTTCGCGATCAATAATTAGCATCACCATATATCTGAGAAATTAAATAGATCAATCTGCCTTATCTTCCAATATGAATTTTCTGGGGATAATGCTATCTAGGTCTAGGTAATAAGCAATACCTGCCAGATAAACTAGTTTTATCCCAGGAAACTATATACTACCAGAATGTCTGCGAATTCCACTTACGTTTTAATTAGCATTACTGACCTTGAACTATAATTTATTTGAGGCAATGTTTAGGTATATGCCATATTATTATTATTAATTAGTTTCAGTTAAATGATAGTACCTGGAAAAAAACTAGGTATATCTGAATTAGCTCTATATTGCCTGGATTTATTTTAACATCACGAGCCATAATTGGCTTTTAGATCAGGTTAGTGTAAAATTTTCAGAAACAAAATATAGTTAATTTTACATTATCTGCCGATGTTAATTATCTGGAGATAACACTAATTAGGTCCAGGTAATATAGTGATACCTGCCAGATAAAATAGACTAAAATCAGGTAATTATATATTACATAATTTCAGTGAATTTCGCTTGTCATAGCCATGATTCATGCAGTTTCATATTCTTTACACATGAATGCAAGATACTTTGGTATTAAAATAATGTTTCTTTGATAAACTGAAGAATACACGCAAAAAGGATAATGGATTCTTTTTCACGTATAAAAAGACTATATATATATATATATATATACATATATATATACATGAATGTATGTATGTATGTATGTATGTATGTATGCATGTATGTATGTATGTATGTATGTATGTATGTATGTATGTATGTATGTATGTATGTATGTATGTATGTATGTATGTATGTATGTATGTATGTATGTATGTATGTATGTATGTATGTATGTATGTATGTATGTATGTAACATATTTGCATACACCTCGGTTACAGTTGACTGTCAGTATCCTGAGTAACTCATTGCATTGCGTGGCATCTGAGGACAAAATTATATTTAATTCACGAAACTATAATCGACCTAGCTATATTCCATATTAGTATCGTGGAAACAGAGAACTAACCACTTCTGTGAATGTATATAAAGATATTTGAAGTTTTCCCGCTTCTGCGACAATGCAGAGGAAATAAGAAACTTAGAGGCTTATTCTGGAAACATGTTTCCGTGGACAAAAACAAAATATGTTTCGCTGCCCCGGTAAACTCAGATATTTATTATATGTTGTCAAGATCAATAAACATGCATCGTTTACGATCAACAATAGATGTACAAGATATTTTTCAAAGAGCTAATAAATAAAGCGTAAAACTAAAAATATCTCGAAACATCTCTCTTTAACTCACTGTAAAACAGTTGATTGTCTAACGTCACTTTTCTTGCGCTAATTTTTTTATTGTTTGTTTTTTTTTTGTTTTTGTTTTTAATTGTTTTTTAGGATTTTGTTTTTCTCTCAGAAACTTATATGGTCACCTTTTCCAGAATAAATGATGGATTATTGATAGACGAAATAAGAAAAGGTTTACCGATTGTCGTCTTAGGCTACAAATGCCTAAATACAGATTTTTCCGCTGCACAGATTTCCATTATAGGGTTAAATCACAGAGACGTGAATTTGTCCTTGGGATAGACTAATAGATCAAAGACCGAAATCGCGATAACCAAGTTATCAGTCAAAGCTTACAGCTGTTGCGTTGTCAATCTACTGCGTATATACCAATAAATGTACCAGGACCAAAAGTGATAATTTTATAAGGCGCAGCTGCCGGAGTAACATGTAGCAAATGTTAATCGAATTGTGAATATCAGTAGAGAAATAGAACTGAACATACTTGTTAATACGAAAGAGATAGTTCCAACCTTTAGATGTCACAGTCAGCTGCCACGAAAAATCTACATGTGGCTCATATACACTAAATCTGCAAGCCTGTAGTGGATGTTCTACGGGAAGTTTTGTTGAAAAACTTAATTGTCACTAAAATGAATGGGTCTGGATTTTTGTCAATAAACATTTTTATTTTAGAACAAAAGTAGGGTTGGGTAGGTTCACCTACATATTGTTTCTTATATTGTTTTGGATTGAATAGATTGGCGAACTGGTTTGACAGAATTCTGGCGATCATAGTTATAATTTACAGGGAGTAGCTGATTGCAACCTTGGGAGTGACTCCTACTGCACAAACCATACATATTTGTTATAGTCTGTGGAAATTAATATCTGACCCAACCTCGGCTGTAAACTGCGACATATGGATGCTTTGTTTTTTATATCGGTTTTAACGGCACCTTTTAACACATTGTTGGCTGTATCATGCCGAGAAAATAGGAGCTAAGGACACACCGGGGCAACCGACGCTCTACCAACTGAGTTAACCCGGCCCGTACATATGGACGAAAAAACAGTGGATGGCATATTATAGGACTGGAAATGGGTCTTGGTTGTCAACCCAGGCATGTGCAGATTTATGGGTGTATTTACTTATTATGCACGCTTCGTTCTTTGAGCAAGATGTGCAACCCATATGGGTTTGTATATACCCTCTTCTTTAGTAGCTACATATACTAGAGACTAGAATAAAACTTATCTGGGATCCCCAGTGGTGTGCAGTCATCTATGTCAGTCTCTGGATAATTATAAAATATTTTGTTATTATGTTCGAAACTTTTAGTAGAAATAATATATTAGTCTCACTAAATCATCGGGATTCTGTCCACTGATATAAATTGCGTCTTTATAAAGATTTATATAACTTTCAGGATGCGGCCATAACTCTCCAATATATAATTTTGATCTGGTTAGTAGTGTTCTCATCATATTACATTTTTTTTTCTTAGAATAAATACCTTTCCCAACCCAAATATGAAAGGGTTAACGCAAAGGTATTGACTTGCATTGGATAATAAAGCGCACAATATTACTAGTGCATAGCACAGATTCATGCTATTTTCCATATATCAACCGGATGTGAATGTCCGAGTGAGGGATGGCTTGGTTTCGTCTGGTATTTTACGGCACTGCAACAGACGTAGTTTATTTAGTCCAGAGGCAATATGGGTCATTGGTATTGCCCAAGAACTCACCACAGTAGCCGGCCTTGGCTGATCCAGTTATATAATTCGAACCACATCATTTTGACTTTTGATCGTAAGTTCGGCACGCTAACCACTGACCCACTGCGGAGGTGGTCGGCAAACATCTTTCACGTAAATCGATTTGAGCGTGGTTATCTTCCGCTTGCCGAAGAGTTAATTTCTCTCTCTCTATCTCTATTGCGTACTTACAGAACACTGAATTACTCGGCATGTTTACCACATATAGGCTAATATCCTGATGGCTGAGCTATGGGAAAAGTCTGTGAAACATGTTTAATTATGGGCAACATAAAATGCTATATACAAGGCACTAAATTGACCATAATCCGCAAATCCAAGATCAATACATTTGCCGGTGGCTATCATAGGTTATCAAGTGATAGTGTATCTGATGAATCTAATAACATGGCATTCCCATTGACGAATACTATATATGTTTATTGTGTTGAGTGTTTGGCAAGAGCTGCATTTGACGAGCTACAATGAATGCAAGCAGATGAAATGCGATGTGGTATTCAATGCGTCCAGTCAAAACAGTCACCGCACACGCCGAACTAGATTGGCACCTTACCAAATGCACTGATGTCAATATTGACAATAAAAAATTCATAATTAAACTACAATTTATGTAAGATATGATCTATTTAGATGCTAGAACTCTGGATGCAGAGCTTCCGATATTAAAAGTAGGAATTTAGAATAGTACGATTTAGAAGGGAAGAAATCTTTAAAATCAAGCGAGGAGGTTGAACTTTTCCAGGCGTTCCGTAATCACAGACTATCTTGTATCAATATTTGTTCTTTCTGTTTTCCTCTTTCAAATGGTAGAGAGAGGAGCCGCGAGGTCCAACTTTCCATGCAAAAAGAGCCACCATGCAGTCATGTACCTTGCATACGACCTCTCTGTATTGGCATTTTGAAGATTAACTAATATTGCTACCGAAATGTATATACATTCTTCTACTGAAATTTAGGAATTATACCCAAAAAATACGTGTTGAATCAGAGCGCTGGGGGTACATATTATACGAAGATGTAACCTATTTGGAATAGCAAAAGTGTAGAGTTTCACTATTTGCTTGTCTATCTACATTTCTTACTACACAGTGTCCCTTACCTGGACTCGTATTTTGACATTAAACCAAATCTGATTTAGACTCCGGTAATGCTGTCCGCAAGATATTAAATCAAAGCTTAAGTATTTATCTAAATTTATTAAAAATCGGTATGAGTGAATATGTAATACTAATGTAGACAAAAACTTAGCTTTAAAGAAGGATAGTTGTGGTTTATTGTTTTCTCTATAGCATTATTCATTATTTGTACCTATATATATATATATATATATATATATATATATATATATATATATATATTCTGTGTTTCTTTTTAATGACATTTCTTATATCTAAGTTGTTACAACAAGTGACAAAACATAAAGAACACGGTTGTTATTTTAATTTCCTTCTATGTATGTTAGCTTATGCTTTTTACTATAAAAATTTTTACCTTATAAATTCACCATTCGTGATCTAATTTAAAAACATCAACATGGGAATCTTCCTAATTGACCATAAACCATTAAAGGTATGGTAGAGCCAATAAGTGCTAGGATAGATTTATAAACTTTTTGGAACGAATGAGTTTCACTTTACTCAACAAAGGAAACTAATCCACTACATTACATACGCTCTTAGTAAACAGGCACCCAGTGCAAGCTTGATACAAACATTGGTCCAAACCATGAAAATATTATGCTCAAAATGAACACAGCGAGTTAAAACACCTTCTAATACATGGCTTCTTAGATAAATAATAATACAAGTCAAGTAACGGTGAGGCCACTCTGCTGCACATTCTCCTTCATAGATGAAACGATCTTGATTGACATTTGACAGATTGTAAGTTTTCTTTGCATAGGAGAGGTATTCCTAATTTGTAAGAACTTGTAGTCCACCCCAGTGGTTTGGCTCTATTTGCAATACAAATATAAGTGTAAATCAGGACAATGCATCCAGGCAACCAGATACGGTTTAGATAGGTTGCCACATGTTCATGCATACGAGCAAACACTTAAGAAAGGTCAAGAAGTCTTTATAAACTGTATGAGCCTGATTATTACTGGAAAACCACCTCCATATAGCTTTCTCTGGTAGAGGCTCACCAGTGCCATGTTCACCTAGCCACGTATCACGCCGCTAGATTGCCAACTGTATTGCTCGGCTGCCCCTTATGTTGCCCAGTCGCCTTCTATGTTGCCCTGTAGCTAAC
Organism: Margaritifera margaritifera; assembly: GCA_029931535.1. Taxonomy (NCBI): domain Eukaryota; kingdom Metazoa; phylum Mollusca; class Bivalvia; order Unionida; family Margaritiferidae; genus Margaritifera; species Margaritifera margaritifera. Next base: position 150,997 of record JAQPZY010000501.1, read on the forward strand.
AATGACACCTGCTGCCAACTATGACAACCTGCCGCGACAACCCTATGGTTGTAGTATACTGTCTGTAAAGTAGACACTGCCTGACTAGATCTCCTAATCGTTGTACTAGCACATAGCACATACATCCTATGAATACTACCACAGCAAAAATAACAAGTACAAGAATCAGGGTTAAAGTTCCCGTGCACATCATGAAATACGGGTATCTCGCTGCGAGTGATCTACAGCGAGATGCAGCTATTACTCGATGTCTAGTAAAAAAAAATAAAAAAAATAAAAAAAATAAATGCACTAGGTAACTTTGTAAGCGCCTAAGATATATAATCATTCTCCTGTGACATCACACTATTGTATTGCCCTAATTCAGAAACAGTAAGATTGAAATAAAATATTACTCAATTTAGACTCTGAGTCTGAGCACGAAGTTAAGTTTTAATAGCAAATTGCATCCAATGTTGACTTCTTTAATTGTTAGAGCTTCTATCTTTGCTTAATCAGAAAAGGGAAGTTAGGTGCCTTTCTCACATGCTCAACGTGTTGAAACACAATCTCACAAACCTTCATTCCTGAGTCCACAGCACCAACCAATATAAATCTAGGCCATAAGAACGAGTTCGAAAACTCAAGCTGACCACTTGTAAGCTATATCGCCATATTGTCTTTGTTGCAGATATTCGGAAGGATAAATATCAAGTTATGATTATTTTCGTTCTTTATGATAGAAGCCAGATTTGATAAAATACGATTTATTTCGACCTTATTTCTTAATTGAAAATAATAAAATATGGGTGATGAATTACAGTCGATTAATTAATTCCGTATGCATTCCTAATTGATTCCCCAACTTTCCGTCATTTTTCTAACAAGTTTTATAAAAGAAAACTCCGCTTTAAAAGCGAATTTTCTTGTTTTCCAAAGTAAGGATGTTGTGCAAACTAGGCGTTGTCACACTTTAAAACTACATGGAATCAGAATAAGAATATAAACATACAATGAACGACGTCTATGGATTGTGCTATGACAGATTAATTCATGAGGGGTGAATCACTAGAGTAAGTCTATCAATATGCATCAAAGGCTTGGCTGTTGTCATAAAACTACTTCAAAATACAATAAGTTTTAAAGATTGAATGGAATTTCAAGACGTCCAGTGACCTAAATTTGGAACATTGGGACAAAATGGTACACTTTATTTTTCTAAATGTTATGTTCACTACCTTATTGAATGGTTCTGGTGTTATTCTTGTTCTTGTTTTCATTTGTTTAAAGTTGCAATTTTTGTTCTCCAAATTGAAGGTCAAATCTTTTAATAATGTTATTCAGTACCGAGAAATAGAAATATGAAACTGTATCAAGCCGAGAAACGACAGAGAAGCAGCGAAACTATGAAACATTAGTCTTTGTTAATAAGGCATACTGTCTGCTGTTTTGTCTACCCTAATGCCGATTTGAGTGTGTTTGTGTGGGGGTGGGGTGGGTGGGGTTGTTTCTTTTTTTCGTTTTTGTTTTTTTCAAACTCAGCGAATCCTAATATATATTTTATCTCTCTCGCGTGTATGAACACTAGAGCACATCTGCAAGAACACATTCAAATCATCAATCATATACTGTGTTATACAAACTTATTGTAGACATTGGGGGTGTTGAATAATCTATATGCGCCCTCTTAAGTGCTGTATGAAGCAAATAAACGAGGAAAACTTTTTGACCTGAGATAATGTTCCAGCTGAGAAGGTCTTGGTCCTTTTAGCAAAGAGCTGTTTATGTCTAGAATTTGATTTGTATTTTAAGGATGTTTCCCTTCTTTGTTTTTAACTTTGTTTGTATGCTAATTTATGGAACACCTAAACTTACTCGGCACTATATAGCTAGAATTGTTCTGACGGGCTTTGAAACCAAATACTTCTTTATACTTGATGAGACCTCTAGAAACGTTATTACCGAACGAAATATATCTCGAGAAATATATACATATACGAAGTTGAAAGAACCTGTTCGCGCTTTATCGCATATTTCTCTCTCTAAAGTTTATCCTTATTCGTTGGAAGCTTATCCTTCCTGTCTCCCCTAAAGGACATATTGTCTCCAACCTTTTAGAATAATGACGCCTTGGTTTATACCCCACATGTACCCATCCTCCATTGCCCTGTCTCGACAACAAATTCAAGATAAACTATGACTTATTATAACTATTTCTAGATATTTTCCGATTTTTTAAGAGTTAAAATATTGAAGACGCGTATGATACGTATCAAAGTTATTAAATATAAGCGACGATGACTTCTCCATGAGCCCAGAAAACAGAATGTCTGATTTAGTGCAATTCAAAGGGTTGCACCCTGTTACGCTAATGTGTCAGCATTATAGTTGTAAGTTAAAACTTTTAATACACCTAAGGCTAAGTACCATCACATGTCATATTTGAAACTGATGCTAGGGTACTTAAAAAAAATAAAATCATATTGACACTTTCAAAGTCGAGAATTCTCTTGGTGTCACCTACTTTGTCTTCTTGTAGATACAGCTTGATATTTGTGGTGTAAACACAATCTAAGAATTAAAACGCCTCCAACAAATGTACTTTTAAATGTATGTGCATAGTGAAATATTGTGACTGAGTTAATCCTCCGTTATCATATATGTTTATGTTCTTGTTTCTTTATTCATCATCATGTTATATTTATTCAACATGATATGACATTATAATCGCGAATGCTACTATTAGTATTATTACTGCTACCACTACTACTACAACTAGTACTACTACTACTACTACTAATAATAATAATAATATTAATAGTATAAACCAGAAATTCATTTACATAGTTCCATGAATAATAATAATAATAATAATAATAATAATAATAATAATAATAATAATAATAATAATAATATTATTATTATTATTATTATTATTATAAACAGGAAATTCCTTTTAGGTAGTTCGTATGTTTTGCAAATAACTGTGACAGGTTTTACTTGCGTTCACGAAACGCAGATACATATGATGAATTGTTATATGATTAAAGAAGTAATCTTGTATTTCAACTTGTTCCCATCATTCAAATTTCATATTTTGTAATGATACCGAATACCGTGTAAATTCCATTTGATAAAACGTTGTTTACATTTGATAATATTTGTGTGCAATTACACTTTTGACAGTTTGTTTCTTTTCCGAGGAAGGACTTGTTTAGACCTGAACTATATTGTGTGGTGAAGCTCTTCTGTGTGCAATACCCAAACTTTTCCTTTCAAAGATATATATCACATTGTTGAATATCCAACACTAAACTATTAATTTTACCCTTTAAATACCTACAATGAGTAACTTGCCCAGAAAGAGCATAATAGATCTAGTCAAAACAGTATGGATGCTTTCTAAGTAATTTTTATTTAGTATTCTTTTTGTTAAAAAAGAGGAAAACACGATTGCCATATTAGTGAACGAATAATGAAAAGAAATCAGTTTCATACATCTGCCAAAATCAAAACCATTGAAAGACTTAAACTAGTTCCAAGAAACTCGGGCGTTATGTTATCTTGACATGGGAGATGTCAGTTTATTAGGCTGGTGTAAATGAACCAATAATCAAATATGTATGCATCCGTTCTTTATAATTTTCCACACTCAAGACCATTATCATGCAATATGCCAAACCTGAATTTCTTGATAGTTGAACTGTTAGGGCAATTAAATATATTCTTGATCGTATATGTAATCTAATTCTTAGAAACATCCTTATATCAACATAAATACCCCATTCTATGGGACGCTGTACGTCCATATAATTAGTAGCATTGAGAGAGTGAGGGAATTACATATTCTTAATACGCTACTGGTACAAATGATCGAGAATCGTACACCATATTAGTGTGATTGTACACCTCATTTGTTGTTTAGTGCAAGACGCGAACTACCATCATAGTAGAGTGATTGTACATCTCATATGCTGTTTATTGCAAGACGTGAACTACCAATGAAATATTCGTACTTTAGAATAATATTTTTTTAGTTTGTACATAAATAGGAATAAATGTTTGAGGTATCAAAGAGTTTAATCCGAGAAGACATGGAAAACAACTTTGATCCAATAAATCGTTGGATATTTGTGGCCAGAATTTGTGAATACTTTTTAAGACATGAAGAGTGTTCTAAGCAACACGAATATGTCCAAATTTAAAAACGTACCCGATACTCGAATTTGACGAAGTAGAGGGACAAAAGCTGACTTTTAAAACATTGAACCCAGAATCTCTCAGACGTAGAAGAGAGTGCATCACCATGATAACTAGACTTCTGACATTGTTAGTTAGGGCACTTACATGATGATGCTTTTATCAAGTCTGAACCAAACGTTCAAGGAATCGGACAACTAACTATTTTACAGCCAGAGACCCGTTCTACTGGTGGGGAAATACAAAATAGAGTACTCAATATTGGGTAGTAAATGAATTTAATGTTCTTCCATTATACATTTTATAAACTTCAATATATGTACTATAATTAACAACAAAATATTTACTTGTATTTTTATATCCTGTATTTAATTTCGTACTGACAAAATAACATATGGACGTGCGAGGCTATGTTATTAGGTGCAGACCAGGGAGCCCCTGTTTAGTAGCACGAGGCTCAAGAAAATGCTGCGAAACACCTGCTTTATATGGCTGATTTGTTTTATCTAACTCTAACAAATCAAATCATGTGTGGTTTGTATGCCAATCGAATGAAGAAATTATTTTAATTTAATTGTTTAATATATTAACATTAAGTGCTATGGGAAATGAATTGGTGGTTCGATCCCTTCAAAAATCCTTCTTGAAACTAAATGATCTCTTCTTTGTCCTCCATTTGAGTTTGAACAAATGTTCATCGCTTGTATAAAGATTGATATTAAAACGACATAATATTAATAATGATGAAAACTTAGCTCTGTTGTATGATGCTACATATATAGAATGTTGGTTATTCATATAAATTTTAAAAAGAACAAAAATATATGCAGACGAAAAGCAATATAGTATTTATATATTCTCATCATGGTCTAATTCGGAGAGTACGTTTATTTTGAATTTCTAGTCAACTATAGCACTGTAGGAGTGAAATTATAAGGCAATGTGCATATGCTTTCTCTTAAAGTTGCATAATACAGTATACAAATTACTTGTATAGCTCCCTACTACGAAACATTTGCGTGCATTAGAATGTATAGTTTTAACGTGTATTATTACAGTCAACTTAGATTGTATGTCACAGCAGAACAATTCTCGTAGTATTTCTGGAATAAAACTGACCGATGTGAATTTTGTAATGTAGATTTCCATCCATAAATACCACATACAATATGATCTATAACTAACTAAATAAATAAATACATAATGGCTTCACTTGTTTCTAATTTTTACGAATAAATGAACAAGGGTTGGCGCCAAGCGGTTGGTAAAGTAACACTTGAAGATACACATATACATAGGTAGCTGGAGTGGTAGACAGATAAATAGGTACATAACTACGTTTATATATATATATAGTTTGTTAAAATCTTGCGCACCATATATATATTTTTAAAATATATACACTTGGCTATTTTTTCAATCATAGGACAGGATGGCAAGATTAGATATGAAGTGCACGAATAATAAGCAGTCAAGGTGAAATAAGGCTATTTTAAAGTGTGTGTGTGTGTGTGTGTGTTTGTGTTTGTGTTTATGTGTGTGTGTGGATTGTATATAATTGTCCCCGCATTTTCAATAGACAACAAGATCATCGTGATATTTGTATAATTCTATGGTAACATTCCTTTTACTGACAGCAATATTGACTGAAATTCCATTTTAGCCATAAACACGTGTATTATAAGTAAAATGTTATACACTATATTATCAATTTATGTAAGCCGTGATTTCTCTTTCATCAGCCTATGTGTCATGTAATAAGGGTTCTTATCCTGCAAAATTGCTTTCCTTCCCAATGCGTATCTAATTGGCCAGTGCGTGCTATTTTCCAAACAACGTGTTTGCTGCTACCGCTCAGTATATAGTTTGGGATTAATATATATATATATATATATATATATATATATATATATATATATATATATATATATATATATATTTAATTGAATTAACGCGGTCGCTGAATAAACTATTCAATCACTGAATGGATAAGCCATACGTTACCATATGTTTGTCGCTTTTGCTAGTAGAGCCGAAAATGCAACGAGAATGTATCGAAGAAACCTAATATGTCGTGGTGGGAGGGGTGTCACCAGATAAGGGGGACCTAATGCCGCTTTATACACAACGATATAGTATGCATGTTTTTATGTATGCATATATTATATATGTATGTATATGTGTAGACAACGTGCCATCAAGTAACACAGTCATAACCAGAATAGAAAAATGTCATCTATCTCATTGCATTCAAATTATGCTCTATCTAGTATGTTGGAGAGACACAATAAACAGGACAGTTGAAACTGCACAGATCTGACTGGAGAGACACAGTACCCAGGACGATTGAAGGTGCACAGATCTGAATGGAGAGACACAGTAAACAGGAGGGTTGAAGCTGCACAAATCTGACTGGAGAGACACAGTAAACAGGAGGGTTGAAGCTGCACAGATCTGACTGGCACAATTATAGACTTGAATGGCGAACAGTAGCAGATCCTACTTCGTTCAATGACTACAATTTCGATGACACTATCTACGCTAGTAGAGAATTGCAACCAGAAGACACATGGAAACTTATCTGATTGGGAGCCTTGCAACACCAATACCTGCTGGCTTGAATCAAAAGGAATAAAATTGGACAATATAAGCAGAGGAAAAGTCAAAACAATAACTCTACTAGATTTCGTGAAAGAAAAGATTCTCTTGAATACAAATTTCCTGGTGAACATTTTAGAGAAAAAGAATCTCATGATCTCTCATTTCGCAGGAGATGCCATATCCTCTCATACATATAAAACTTGCTTTCCATTTCTTCAGCTATCATAACTGAATGGCTGAATGGTCATGAGTGTTGACTGCAGTCATGTTCGCAAGATAGCAAAAACTGTCAGAGAAATCATTGTTAATACATGTCAAACTGATCTATTAAAAAAACAGACTTGAACTTAATATTTTACAGTTTTGGCATTATTATGTTTATTGAGCCTTATTTTTGAAGAGCTACTTTGGCCAACAAAATTTCAATGCTAAATCTCGCTTTCCTGTTCTAACTTTCCTATTTTTTATTTTTGTTTAAAAATGAACATAAGCATTTTTGTATGTATCACTCTTGATATCATAATTCAGATATATGATTCAAGGTATGCTTACACTTGAACACTTTTGTTACCAGTTCACCTGTGCCTTTATGAAAATGTTATAACTCTATTTAAGGTATACTGTCCAAACTGTCCACAACGCACTCATTTCATTTACTTTAATTTGGTCAGAAAAAAATAACAGACAGCGTCTAATATGAACAGAATTAAAGGCAAATATGAATGGAATCTTGCAACAAATATGGTACATTGTGATCGTAATCTTATCAGAAAAAGGCGTAGGGAGGGGTTCACCTGTAGTAATAACTAAACTAAAGACGATACTCTGCAATGCTTTTTGATATATACTAAAGACTCTAATTTGCAACATTATTGATACATACCATAGACGTTAACTTGCAAAGTTTATTGATATATACTAAAGAAGTTAATTTGCAACGTTTATTGATACATGCTAAAGACGTTAATTTTCAACGTTTATTGATACATAGTAAAAACGTTAATTTGCAACGTCTATTGTTATACATGAAATAATTCATATCGCATTAAACTGTAAAACATGATAGGCTATACTGACTAGCGTTCACAGATACCAGAGAGAGAGAGAGAGAGAGAGAGAGAGAGATGTTTGGATAGATTGATAGAGATCGTGAAAATAAGCATGTATGTATGTATTCATGTGTGTCAGATTTTCACCAAACAAATAAATAAAATCCAGTACGAATATTCTCCTTTTTGTGGAGAATTATTCACTCGAAAGTGTATACATCGTCAACTTGAAACTTGTACTCTTGTTGTCAGTTATATGCACAAGTACAGGTCCTCGTGGTGCCACACAGAAACAATCATAGATTATATTAATTAATCACAGAAACATGTCAACAATCAAACTGTACCCAAAGTTGTATCACATAAATGTAATTAATTCATATTTCACGGTTTTAATTGGCAGTGCCATATTGCAAACTCATAAGCAGTCAAGAGGGTTTGCAAATTAAATGGAGGGGATTGCTGGAATTTAATTGGTTGTTCTGTATTCATACATCCAGTTAAGTTTAGATTCATTTATATTTAAACCGTATACACCTATAAAGAAAACCATTATGACTTATTATATTAAGGGATAACACTGAGGTTAAAGTTACCAAAAAATTCAATTTTTTAAGTCTAATAAAATGAACCTTTTAACGGTTGATATTCACGTGTTACCTCCAATGATATCAAAGCAATTTTGCAAATGAAACCACATTATAGCTGACAAAATTATATTATGTTTCATCATGTACCTTTCTTCTTTTTTTTGCCTTTTTATTGTTGAGTTAACCATTAAGTTCTCTAGTGCGATGAAATGATGATGATCATGAAATTCTTTCTTGTTTATTGCAAAACCCTTTATCCTTTCTGCATTTTTAGGCCGAGGCTTTACCAGGCTTCAAGCCTGACGCCATCGTCATACTTTACTCGTAAAGAGGATGTAAAGTTTGTGCGCCATCGATCGGTTATTGGAATTTTTGAATATTTGTGTTTGTATGTGGGCAATAGTAGCATACGTGAATATAAATATGGCTTCAGACGAAATATATGCAGCCTTGATGCAATGGCAAGAGAAGCAGTACTCCAAAAGAAATCAAACCTCTCTCTCTCTCTCTCTCTCTCTCTCTCTCTCTCTCTCTCTCTCTCTCTCTCTCTATATATATATATATATATATATATATATATATATATATATATATATATATATATTGGGAAATAACTCCAACTAGGAAAGCAAGTCACGCTAATTTATAGTTGCACCCCTTTGTTTGCACAGAAATTGCATATGTTCATGATGGTGTGGGGCACAGGCATTCATTTAACCCAAAGCCAAAGAGTGTTTTGGAAACTTATGCGAAGTAAATGTTTTTGAATTACAATATATATATATATATATATATATATATATATATATATATATATATATATATTCGCATTGTGTCATACACTACATGTATGACCTATATATTTGCATTAAGCAGGCATGCATAATCTATGGGTACATGGATATACTACTGGATGAATGGAGGAGTGTATGCTCGAATTAATGAATCAGTCATAGAAACATATCTCACAGCTTTGTAATTATGTATGCAATAAATAATATAATGAATGAATGAACTATATCATTATATTTATATATCTGTATATCATGGGATACCACAGTGGTAATGATGGGGATATGCATCACTGCAATTCAGGGTTCCATTTCCCGTACTGCCATGTGCAAGTAATTGTAAGTGGGCACTTAGCCATGGTCGGTGGAGTTTTGTTTTACAACATTCTCATGTTTTCTTCAACCCCCGTGTGATACCACATTTCGCCAATATTTGAGCCGGCGAGAGGTCGCCGTATAAGCTGGTAGAAGGTCTTCGCTAATCGACATTCAATAATAAATTTAAACATATTACCTTTCATCTATACATTTACACATCCATCTATCCATCCATCAATCTATCCATCTTTCTATATAATCTTGCAACCATACAAACATTCATGTAAACTTTCTGTTTTGCATTTTTCTTCCTTTAAATGAAAAAAACAAATGTTCATATCCACGTTAGAAATGGCGTGAATGATTATCTAACGTTTACATCATGTAGTATGCGAACTCTATGATTCAGCAGCTAACAAATAAATGTGTACACAAAATTCTAGATCCAGTCAATTATCTTTAAAACCAGTCACCTTAGGAATTAACCGCTGCTACATTTGAATCCAGCGCTCTCTGAAAAACGAAAAATATCTTACCCTCTATATATCTTATAGAGGAAGTAAAGTTGCTCTTACATATTACCTCTCCGTGCCCCCCCCCCCCCCCAGTATGCTGCCCATATCTTGAATGTTTACAGCTAAAGCTTTTGCTCAAGAATGTTAACAGTACCTATGAAATCCAGTGTAATGTCTCACAATATTTTAGACAAACCAGAAGATAACAGTAACACAATGCTACTTTAAACAATTCTGATTTTACATCAATATATATTTGCAAAGTCTCCGTTAGGGACAACGAAACGTTTCTCAAATCTTATTGTCGTACCTATTTTAATTTACCAAGTGCATGTTGTGGTTCATTTTTTATACTATGCAATTTTGACCCTTTACTGAGTTTTAGTCAAAAGTAATTGATTATAAAAACCGATCCTCCTCTTACTATGTATTTTAACTAAGAAGTAATCAGCGGAATTAACAAGTGCATTGTATCCGATACAACTAAAGCACATATATGTCTCTGGATGTATTTTTACGGCTTATATTTCACCTAAGCACCTATGATATACTCGGTTCATTTTTATGTTTTGGACGGAACATGATATTCAATCAATAATGTAGAACGTTTGTGAAAATACAAAGATGATAAGTTTGGAAATCAAGTATATCAATGGCCGTTAGATAGTTAGTAAGAATGGGTGGGTACCAGTTTATGGTAGATTCTTCTTCATCTTGGAACTCTATTGCCACGAAGTATATTGTCGCTTTTTTTTTTTCCTTTTTCTTTCCAAGATCTCTTCCCTTTCAAAACAGACACCAGCACATATGACATTCGATCGAATGATATTCACAAAAATTATACTTTTTTGTAATTATATAAACCAGGTGCGCTGATAGAATTCGCTTTGCACTTGGTGTGCATCTAACATTGTCCATTTCGTCTATTTGGACGGACATTATAATCACTGTATTTTATGAATAAAGGGCATGAATGAATGCAATTGACAGCCTTGATATTCTTTAGAATGAGCAGAATGCACAGGACGGGGCACTGCAAACACAGCACACCCTTGATGACCTATATCCCGTGGTATGCCTGAATTAGCTATTAGATTATCAGCTCAACGACGATTGACGTACTTCATTTATCTGCGATAAACATGTAGCCAGCGTAAAGGTTACTTAAGTGGGGGCATCGTATTCCACACGATACACTCATTCTGATTTAAAGCTCCAAATTATCACTTGTTGGAACGTGATAGACTACAATTAGGACAACTAGCGTCTAACCAGAGTTCGGTTTTGTGATTTGTTTTTCTTCAAAATAATCTATTTCGAATGGTTAAGGTTACAATTTGTAAACAACGACTCAGTCCCCGAACAACAAATTAGTCCTTATTTAGATATAGAAACGTATGCATTGTTTTGATTACAATTGTTCTTTCTGAGGGGAATAATATAAAACATTATATTTTACGGAAAACCTGAGAGATAAATTACGTCACAAATTGCGTCCTCATGCCGGGCGCGTTGGCAAAGATTCACCCTTTCATGTTTTTTTTCCGAGAGTGTATAAGAAAAGGTATGTATAAAATTTAGTGAGATAAATCTGTGAAATAACGATATTGCTATTTCAACCTAAAATAATAAAAATTGTACATAATCACAACTATATTCTAGCATGTGGAATGACTATATATATATAGATAGATAGATAGATAGATAGATATATAGATATATAGATAGACATATATATAGAGTTGTTCAGTCTTTAAAAACCACATTCATTCCATATCCACATATCGTCACAAAGACTTAGAGCATCCGTCACGTTCTTCATCTAGATAAAAAACAACTATTAGTTCCAAATCATATAAATTTTTTTCAATTATGCTATACACATTTTCGAACTTTGATGCTGGTACAAGGGAAAAAATCATGGTTCTCAAATATTGCAGCACTAAGTTGAAATATATAAGTAATAATAAATTGATAGAATTTGCTCTGCAGTCGATGCCAGTCTAACGTTATTTACTTCCGTTTTGGACAGACATTATACTACTTATCCTTTATTTATAAAGAGAATGAATGCATGAAGGAATGAACGAAGCTTGAAGCCTTGATTGTGATTAGAATGCGCACACATACATTACACACTTTTTGACCTCAAACTTGTAGTTGCGTAACTCGCATGTTCGATTATCAGCTCAACACTCATTGAAGTACTTCATATCCCTGAGATAAATGTTGTAGACAGCACAAGGGTTAGATATGAGGGAGCAATTTTTTCTAAAGGATGTCCTCGTTCTCATGTATCCCGCCCATTTGTTGCTTGTTTTGAACTGTATGGTCTAAAGTTAGTGCAACTAGGGTCTAATGAGAATTAGATAGATTCGGTGGATGTTATGAAAAATATAATTTGGAACAGTTAAATTTATAATTCTAAGCTTGAACTTTTTTCCCCAATTAGGAAATTAGTCTATACTTTTATACAGAAAATGATGTATTGGTCTTCTTTCAAAATATATTATTCCTAATGGAATAATATAGAACATTTAAAAGTTAGAGAAACCTTGAGAAGATTTGGGATTTGACGCTATGTTCCTCAGGAACCCTGCACTATTTAGCCTGGAGACTGGAAGCTGCAATATATCTATCAAATTGTAACTTAAAGTCCCCAATGTATCTATCGACTAAACGGGAATGAAGGGGGGGGGGGGGGTGGGTGCAGTCGGGATGGAGGCAAGCTTTAATGTATTACAGACTGCTGGACCTGTTGCTAGCATTAAACCATTTTGTTTAGTATGTCTGATATTCAGCTGTGTTTTAATTTGTTTCTTCAGAAGCTTTTGTTTGTTTAAAATCTATTTTGTCTTGTCCGAGATGTTTGTTTGTTATTGCGTGCGGTAGCTATAACAGTCGGCCTCTTCTTATGCAACAGTAATTTATAATTTTATGTTTGTATGATTGTAACGGATATTTTAAACAGCGTATGTTAGTTAGTGTCGGCTTCGCACGTAAAACCGTCGCAGTTTGTTTGTTGGAGTTTTTGAAACTGCAATTCACAAACAAAAGTAAAAAAACCCCACAACATGACAAGATGGAGAGCTGGGATAAATCATAATGTAATCATGGTCAGGTATAATCACACTTCTGTTGAACTTAAATCGTGTTATTAATATTCCAGATGAAGGTCATACTTCCTGTGAATTTGTTCCTCCTGTGAGGCTAGAACAGTTTACCTGTTGAAGGTGACAGATATACAATTAACATGTATAAATTTGTCACCAGGGCGTAGATGTACACAAAAACTATAATTACTCCCTTTGAATGGATAAATTCACCGTCTGACGCCATTATAAGACGCTCCCAAAAGCGGAAAACACAGACGCATATCGGCCGTTGCATTATTAGATTGTATGTTCTGTATTGTTCTCTCCGCTACAAGCGAACAGCTTAGATCCTGATCATAACGTAACGGCAGAGTTATGTCTATACTGTTTGCAGGTTAGAAACTGTATACGCGGGTAAACACGGTACATTCTACATGATATATGAAATAAATCATTATTTCGTTTTTGTTTTAGCATCAAGTTTTACAATCTGTGTTTTCCATTTCTACATTTTGTTTTAAAAACTTTGTCTTTACTGTTAAGATAATGAAAAAGATAAAGGTTTGATTTTGATTGAAAGTGGGGGATGTGTAGGCTTTAAAAATAAGGATGATCGTCATAATTGTATTTTCTATCACTGTTGTACCTGCTAAATGAGCGTTGTTAATTTTACAGGGGAATTAGTGCGCGGCTGTTAAAGCAAGAGCTTAAATTTAAGTAAAATGAATAAATCCGTAGCTGTATAGCTTGATTTCCTTATATACTTTGAATCGCTTACATGTTCTGGCTTGATTGAATAGTAGGTGGCTCCAAATAGATGTTGTTACAACCTGACGATTCGGTAATTTTAAATTACATTACTCACATCATGTATATGTTGTTGGGTGGATGGATTCATTGGTTGCTTATAGGAAGAACGAAAACTTTTCGGTTTGGGATAAGTTAAACATCTGCCAAGCACCCACTCCGACGTGGAAATATGTCCATGTTATACCTTCACGCAGCGCAGGCATATCGTGTATTTGGAACTACATACATGATAATCGATATTTCGAAATGCACTTTTGTTACATTTATTTGTCAAGATATATCTCGAACATGTCATTATTAGGGTGTAGCTGCATGTGCAATCCTTATTAAAGTCTATAATGATAACACTGACTTAATATCCTTGACCGCAGAACGGCGGGCTCTCACTAGGCTTTACGGTAAGGATATACCAGCTAGAATTAGTTTACATTGTCCTATACTGATATCATGAATTATTAACAAATGAACCAAAAACTCAATACATTACCGGAATAATTTACATATATAGGCTTAATCGATGCAACGTGAAAATGCTAGTTATCTGGGTGTAGCTGCAAGTGCAATCCTTATTGAAGTCTAAAATGATAACACTGACTTAATATCCTTGACCGCAAAACGGCGGGCATTCACTAGGCTTTACGGTGAGGATATACCAGCTAGAACGAATGCATGTTATGAAGTGAATTTGGATAAATATATAAATGCTGAAAATATCTAGTCATTTTATTTTATATGGCAGAAAAAGAGGGAGGGGGGGGGTTGTTGGGCAGCAGCACCAGAAGACAAGTAGGGTTATGTGCCTCTGATGTCAGTTAACAATACTATTTTTTAGAAGTAGGGATCACTAGAAGTTTAACATATCACCCCTGTATCGTAACCATGGCATTTAAAAAAATGTTCAGGAATACTCAATCATAAGTATGCACTATCAACAGTCAGTACACGTGTAGCAGCAAGTGAAAACAGGAGGAATAACATTGTCAGGACACCGGTTACTGAGACACAAATCATTATCATAGACCGGGAAATAGCCATGAGAAGAACATCAGGTGTTATTAGGCAGATGTCGTGCTGAAACATGTCGCATGCATTATTATAACAAATTCAATCAAAGACTGCCACAGTGAGTGCTAAACTCGGTAGAATTGTCTTTGTAATTACAAACTAAAAACTATTGTTTAGTTGGTGTATAAAGAGGGTAGCTGATTTCTGGACAGAGATGTTAGCTGCACGTGACATTTGTTGTAAGTGACTTGATGTTCTGTTCGGGATATATCTTTTACACTCATTGGGTCATCTTATCGATTTAGGATGTAACTTTTAGTATAACAGTAGAAGCACCCGGGTGTCACTGGGTGTCACTGGGGGTACTGTTACATATTGAGCGCGGATATTACTAGGACAAGGCATATGCGAGACATGTTATATTAATACAAGCATATTATATTCCCGGCATATATCTAACAGTACGACAAAATCATCTTGTTTGTGTGGGGTTTTTTGGGGGTTTTTTGCTAATTGAACCGATTTATATTTACATGTGACATTTGGTTGCAATCAAACGTCAGACATTGTTTGTAACACAAAAAAAATAAATAATAATAAACTAAAATTTAATACATTAGCTTCACGTTACTAAATGAGTATTAATCCAAGTCAATCAAAGAGAAGGAGAGGTGTCACCAGTTATTGAGTTTTTTAAACGAAGAATGGATTGGGTTGGTTACATTTTCGACAAAGCTCATAAAACTGACATTGACTGACTATAGTGATTGCTTTGGTGCACTTTAAGAAATAGTGTAGATTTTCGAAATACATCGGCAATAAACTGTAACGGCCGTGTTGGTGCACAAAACAGTAACAGCAATAACAACTCAAAATAATAATAGACACGTTGGAGATGTTGGATAAAATTATGTCTGGTTAATTTATGAATAATAGTATTAAAGGCAGCATTAACGGTAGTAATGGTCGTGATGGTACTGTTTGATGAGATGTTGAGAGTTGATTTGATTGTAGTGGTAGCAATAGCGGCAGTAGTAGTAGTAGTGGTTCGTGTTGTTTTGTGGTGGTGGTGGTAGTTGTAGTAGTAGGATGGGGAGAAGGAACAGGGAACAGATGGTGAAAGATTTCAACTCATATTAGTAGCATCTGCCAGACTGACAACTAGAAAGAAAGAAAAGGTAGATATATAGATGGATGCAAGTTACTTATTTATTTAATTTAAATAAATAAACAGAAAAACATGCATGCAACAGCGGAGTTTTGCGATCATAATTTGATCCCTATTAATTTTTTCTTCTTATGTTATTTTACCTGCCTTAATTTACTTGAACAATCCGCATGAACGAGGTCTACACATCCCAACAGAATGTATTTAATCCTTGAAAGGTCCATTGAGTAATAGTTAGCAACAACCCAAATCGGCCTGGTAAAATAGCATATTCATGACCTAGCTTGTAGCTATACGCTTGCAAACTTCTCCGCATTGATCGACTTTTCTGGGGAAGGTAGAAAAATACCTATTTTCGAACAAGACACACGACATAATTCATGAAGGTTACATGTTGAGGATTTATATAAATTGCGTAAATATCAGTCTTCTTAATATCATTATAAATTATAAAGCTACACAAATGTACATTCATATTACCTGTGTTTAATGTGTGGCATGGGGGTGTGGGTTGGGGTGGACTACTATATGTTCAATGTATTTTCTAGGTATTAGTCTAACTACACAAATATACAGTCATATTACCCATGTTCACAATTACGGTATCTTCTATCTAGTCAATGGATTTTGCAAGTATCAGTCTAAACACACAAATGCACATTCATATTACCTATGTTCACAATTAAGGGAATTCATATCTAGTCAATGTATGCAATGCTATTGGAATGACATAACATTTGAAGGTATTTAGTATGTAAGATTAACACAAATACATACATTGTTTGTGTTCAGACTTCAACCATATATATAAACTACCCATCGCTTTGGTAGCGACTTCAGTGTAGGAAGGTAGTGACTATAAGAAGCACGCTGGTGCATACATTTGTTGAAATGCCATTAATTGTTTCAGTTTAATATTTTCGCGATAATAAATATAAGCAGAGTAAAGGACATAGTTTTGCATATTTCTACTAGAGTCAAATCTGCTTACCCTGATATGAAAGAAAGAAAATGACGATCTACATGCCTCAAATTGGTAATTAAGAAAATTACAACAGATCCACAAAAAAATAAAATGTATAAATATAAACTAAAAGCTTGCATCCATCGGACTTATTAAGTAGGTTTTTAATTTAAGCTTTCCTTGAGTAATAAACGATATCGTTTTCAAATACATGACTTAGTTAAAATTATGATGTAAGACACATTTTCTTCGGTAGCAACGTGATACAATTTCTTGTGACTATCGCGTACGGCTACACACGACTTGAAGTATATGAAGGTGTACGATGTTTAGCGTTCATTATTTCTCAAGGATGTGCCAGATTATGCTTAAAACTTGATTTCATCATGCGGTTTTATAACTGCACTCCTCCAAACGTATAATTTTTGTATGGAATTGTCGATTTTAGAATAAGTCCCTCAGGATGATACCTGACATAAGAACCAATATATTCCCTGTTCTGTGTCTGTAAATGACACATAACTTGAGATAAATGCGCCATCCCCTCGTGCAACTGGTATATCAACCTTACTACAAGAAAAAATACATTGATAATGTCATTATTTGAGTTTCTGAACACCTAAGTGCACAAAACGATCGTTGTCAGTGTTCCTAATGGACATAAAATAGTAGGTTATTATGTGCAAAAAGCAGCGCAAGTTAGACCCTTGTCGATCGTTACTGTGCCTAGATCTATGAGAAGATGGTGATTATGCTGGCTTGCCTTTATGTGTCAATTTAGGCCGAGTTTCTTCTGATCCTTCTAACCCCATGTTAAATTCAGACGTCGGAAACTTACCTTAGTTGACCCACCACATCATAACAGTAGAACTATTAATATCCACCGGAGGAACTCGAACTAAGATAAATTGTACTCGACTTCTCTTAGGCTTTAATAAATGTCTTTCTGTTCTATAATTTTCCATTGAAAAAATGCATGACTTTCTGTTCTGTTCGAACTAGTTTTTGGATACTGTTTTCAAAAGAATACGGGCTTATTGTGGCACAAAATGTTGAATAAAGATCATGGTCAATACAAATTGGGCTTTTGTAACTAACGCTAAATGGAGTAAACTAAATACTGCGAAAACAAACTCAGCGTGTTAGCAGCAGAAGAGCAGTAATGCACCATCCAAGGAAATCAGTAATCACATTCAACACACACATATATATTTGCCACATAGGATTCAACTATTTAAAGAAAGCTTGCAGCAGCATAGCAGGAACAATAATACATATTTCTTCGTGCTGTAAATGATCTATAACATGACATGAAAACTATTAGAGACTATAGAACTTTCCGACATTGCATAACTTTGTCATCAAATTGAATTGTAATTATAAAAATAATCGACTGACTTTTGAAAGAAATTTATAACATAAGTTTATATTGGAGGACGTTGAAGTGCGTAAAGTGTACTTGATATAGTCGCATTAGCCCTTATTATGTTATTGCTCTTACTCGAAGACCAGTGTTCTTTGTATTTACTAATTTATCTTCATGATGATATTGGCACCAAAGTGCTTATGCTGCGTGATAGGAAACTCGGGAGTAAGAAGAAAGGAATGACACAGCGCACGAACAGTAAGCTTCTTACAAGTCAATAATAAAGTTAATCTAATGCATGTTAATTTTTCTCGTAAGCAATATAGATTAGCATGTGTTTATCAAAGCTTGATTTACTTCCCTGATTCAAAATTAAAGTCACACTTATGTGCGCCAGTAGGCAGTAAGATAAGTACATCTTTTTTTCTCAAATACAAGATAAATAATGGTTTTTTGCTTAACTCTAAAAGTCACATATAGACCGTATGTACTTTTAATTCACTGAGTCTCCGATTCAAAGCATGCCGTATTTACTACAATCTGCTTACTTGTCTCCAACGAGATATAATTATATTATATGGCATACAGAAAAACGAGACTGAAAACGATAATAGTATTAGATAAACAATAATAGGGCAGACTATCCAACAGCGACATTTGTGTGAAGAAGGCAAACGATATTTGATGAATTCTGGTATTAAATAAGATACGTATTTGATTTGCTTAAGAATATGTATGGAACATCTTCAAACCTTCTGAAAAAGAAACGAGTATGAATCACACCCGGCTGCTCCACTGCAACATATGGGAACATTTTATTAAAACGTTTTACCCATGGACACACATTGACTGACCTGGGATGATCCGATATTAGGATTCGAATCTACATCCATTCGGTCTTGAGTCTCGCATGTTTACCACAGAGCCACTGCAACAACTGTCTCTGTTAGTTTCCTCTTACAACATGCAGAAGAGCACATATGGACCAGGATGCTCACTATGATTTGAAAAGTTTTAGTACAGGACTCCCAGACCGGAAAAAGTTGTAGTTCTGGATCAACAAGTTCTAGTTCCAGTCCTAAAAACAGGATTACCATGAATCATTATTTAGCTAAGAAATGTTACAGTTGTATAAGCATAAAGTGTAATGCACAAAACTACACATTACATTGACGTATTGTCAGCATTCTAAGTTAGTCCAATTAACAAATAAACTGAAATGAATAACCAGGAGCCAGTTAAATGACACCAAATCTTAGGAATGAGTCATCTTTCGAACTAAGAGCTAACAGTGCTAAGTTTGCAATCATATGTAAAATTGACCTGTCCTACCTCATGACACCACTGTACATGTATTTGCAGTATAAAACTAAGCATTATGAATAATGTTGATTTAAAAAAAAAACAACGTTTTAGTGATTTTATTCTTCACATCTTCTCACTTCAAGGACACAATTAATATGTATGGCATAAAATATGCATCATATGCTGTATCAAAAAGGAGAATCTGTCCATAACTTCGTCTATGAGTTTCATGTATGCAACTTCATAATCTAAAAATCCTTTTACACGTCTAGCATTTCCTATTGTATGAAATTATACTGGTAATTGGTCCTTAATCTTTCAAAACGTAAATACGTGTTTATTTTTAAGTAATTGACATGAAGTGTGTTTCGCAAGAATTGTATGTATCCTTGATACTTCCATTATGTGTTTGTATGTATCCATACAGAAATATATGCGTATTTATACACCACTTCCGTTGTAATGGAAAACCCTGGGACCAATTTTACATCACCGCGCCTGCTGGAATTTTCCGACTCATGTAGGTAGTCGTTTTCCCTGGAATGCAATCTGTGATGATGTTGCACGTTTTAAAAGAGTGTGGTTTATATCACATAACACATATATTGTGTTTTTCATAGGATGTATCCCATGATGATGTTCCAAATAAGAGATTAGACATTTGAAACGAATGTGGTTTATATAGACTAATGTTCACCTTGTATATGAAGGGTTTTAGTTCCTTTGTTGTGCTCATCTCTCTTTTGCATGCAGCATTTGGTTGTTTATGCAAGATAATTACCTTTTATTTATATATATATATATATATATATATATATATATATATATATATATATATATATATATATATATTGTTTTTTTTAGTTAGACAGGTTTGTCTTCCTATCTATTTTGGAACGGTTTTTTCCTCGATATTTTTGCTACAATGATTTACAATGCAAGATACAAATCAAATACAAAGTGTCAATATTTACCCATATTTAGGTTAATTGACGTGGAGGTCTGGATATTGCCCTTTAGGTAAAAATATAAGGACGTGATACATAAGGTTGATACGGTGGAACTATAATTAACAATCATATAGGCCTAACATACAATTTCCCACTTACTGATATATGGTTACTTGTCCTGGGTGAAAGTCCAGCAGTAAATTAAAGGTTAAATATATAGGTGTCTTTTTAAACTGATTACGCGAATAGCTTTAGTCAAAAGTATGACACTCACAAGAGGTGGCGCAGTTATTACCTGCCCTTGATATGTATGTTGAAGTGAGATGTAACTAGAGTAAAGAAGCTGTTCATTATACTTCCCAGTCTGACACAATGCCTATTTTCTGCATCTTTTTACATGTCACAATTGGCAGAGGAACATCACAGTCCTTTATCTACTTTCAATCTCAAGTTGTAACCATGTACTGAACCTACCAACTACAGAGAAACCCCTCAAAATCGAAAACCCTTGGAAAAAAAAAATATTTTTGGTTTTGAGACGATTTTTCGGTCTACTGAGGTTTTATGCAGATGCGAAAAAAAATTATTTTATCTAAGCTCTTATGTAACGTGAGAGAGAGAGAGAGAGAGAGAGAGAGAGAGAAAGAGAGAGAGAGATAATGTAATTATGTGAGCAACAGTGTCTATGTGTGTAAGAGTGCAGATAATTCAGAAAACTCTTTTATTTTTTTCAGATACATGTATTTAATGAAGAATTAGCTGGACAGTATATGTTCCTTCCGAACATCACGTCCTGCCACATCAATAAATACAGCTGTTAAACAGAGAAATACAACCCTCGTCACAAGAAACATCTGATGAATGAGATACTTTTATAATTTTACTATAAAAAAATCTTTTAAAAGTATGAATGATACTCCACAATGTTCAAATGCTCCGCATACTTCATAATGCTCACAGTTCAAAAGACTGGCGTGAGAAAGGCATGGATCATTGGCCTTTTTTTAATTTTTTTTACATCTTTCTTTAAGTAATGTGGCTTGTGTTAATGACTCTATTTCTTGTGCCGTAGACAAATAACGTTCATCCTCAGCAATCAAGAAGTTTTTTAATCTCTGTATAAGATTTAAAACTTCAGGATATGTTACTGAGTGGATCTGACTTTTAGAATACTGCTTTTCGTTCTAAAAGCGAGGCCAAATGCTGGTTAATAAAGCCCTGATATTTAATTTATAAAACAAGCAAACAATATTATATTGATCATATATACAAATGAATAGCGTCAATCAGATTAGATAATAAGCAGATAAACATAGTCTTTATTAAATGGCTTACCTATTGGTTATTAATAATGTACCTGAAAAACTGGCTCCTTTGTATGGTGCGAAGAATTCAGATTAGCCTATTGTCAACCCTAATCTGTGTCGGCGTGTGTGTCAAGTATTGCTTTAACCACTCCCACCCCCCACCCCCGTGTCCTTGGGACATTGTCCGGTTCTGTCTCTCAGAACAGTCCACTACAGTACTTGCTAACCGTAATTAATCTCTTCCAGCGTGTGTCAGGATTTAGCACATAAAATGTACTTTCAAGTTTGAATTGAATTTCGGCTTTGTGTGGCTTTTTTAAGCGTAAAATTGAAATTTGGGATCGAAATTTGTTACGGTATTCGATGTTGAGGGGTTTAGGTTTACTGGGAAAATGATGATATTAAAGAAGGACAAATTCGGGACTAAACGTAAATTAGGCCTTGAGGGGATTCCGGTATACTGAGGTTTCTGTTTTGAAGAGTTTCACTGTACCATGATGTATTCATTTCATATATACGTTTCTGGGAATGGACCGATAATATATAGAGCAATAAGTTACAACGGACAACCAGTTCTAATATTGCTTATCAGTACTGCACACAATGCGTCATTTGTACTAGAAATGACAGTGTATTCAATGCACTACAACAGAGTTTAGGGCTGGTCAGCTCATTCTAGAATGGTGTCACACATAACAGCAAACCAAGCCTTGGTCAGGGCAGGTAATGCAGTTGATAATTTTGGGCAGCCTAACTCTTCATTAATTTTAACATTAAATTGCAGAAATTCAATGGGAGAAAAGTGTACTGGATAAATGGATTTTTAATCTACACTATGTTCTACAAGAAGCATACAAAAACACTTTTTAAAGTTTGTCGTTATACTTGATCTTTAAAGTTTAATCGTGTTTTGCAGGTGGACTATATTACACTTGCAAGTTGAATTGTTATAGAGTATTGGAATTAAAGATCATGTGTCACCAAGAGAAAGAGCAGCTAACATTATCTATTTCAATAACTGTTAAGAGTGCACACATTCAAAATACAGTTTTAGCGCAGTTGATTTGCTTTTATGTTAAAATATCAGTTTTCACCGAGCATTCATTGCAGTAAGGAACCAAGGATGATGTACACTTTTATTTTGCAGGGAAACTCTGCATGAAATCTTGATAATTTCTACATGCTTGCATATAAGTCAGATGCAAATGATATTAAAGTAAAAATACTCCACTGCACTAATTGTAACTGAGACCGTGCATCAAGACGCGGATGTCCTAGAGTAATCACATTGTCCTACTGTCCATTACTATGTCTGTCCCACCATTCACACTTCTTGCAACCAATAAAGCTGTTCAACCCTCACACATATTTGCATGTCATTTGGTAGGTGTATTGTCTTTGCTAGATCGATGTGTCTTTTAAAGCTTGTTTCTTTCAAGACCAAACTTTAATGAAGATGTCTTTTCTTTAAATATATTGTACATTTCTATACAGCAGATAATTGGTACAAGCATAGCTCAGCCCCAGAAACCGTTCAACATATTTTGATGCAGTTTGGAGTGTACGTTGTTTCATAGACCTAGATGTGCTTTTGAAAGGCTTTGTCTCATCAACTCCATTGTCGGATAGAGTTATTGCCTTACAGTTAACTTGTCCTCAACACATATAATCTTGATTGTAACCATAGCAGCTCAAGTATAATTACAATACTGTGAAACACTTTATATTCTTGGAGTTCTAATTTTCGTTGGTGAGTTAGACCACGAATTTAAAGTCACAGCGAAATATCATCTAAGTGGCATGCACCCCCCCCCCCCCCACCCCGTCATATGGAATGGAAAGGCATCACCTGTTCCTTTCTTTGTTTTAATACCACGACTATCTATAGTGCTGATAATGTGAAATATACATTAGGATAAGTAGACGAATTACGAAGAACACTCAAACTGATTGGTTACAGTTTAATTCGATTGCAAAATTTCATGAGCACAAAAATTCGCGTAAGATTGTAACGAATCTAACTGATGTATAGTATAAATTCCGATTTGCTCACTATTTTTGTCCTTCTTTATTTTCCAGTGTACATATTATTCCCAATTATACATACATTTTTGCACATTTCAACTAACTGCTAAATAAACAATCAGTGGATTAGTCCCGCTTTATCAAAGTCCATTACAATCAAGCCTCTCTCAAGTGTTACTTTGTCATGTGTGCAGATAAGACACTTTGCGTGAATTGGCTTAAGGCTAGATCTTGCGACACCTGTTGGTATATATAGCCTGAGTAGAAAACTGATAGCGGTTACTGTCGATCGATACAGAGAGTACGAGGTCCAGAATTCGTGTGTCGACGATCGCGATCAGTAACTGGAACAAGTGATACAGGTATTGTATCATATTTAGGTTTATACATGTTTACACACATTACAACCACGTACATCAATATGTACATTAATCATAATTGCTTTTATTTCTGATTTATGGTTACACTTTGCGAAATATATTTAAATTTTATGACTGAAGTAAATCTGGTCAACAAATATCGAAGGCATATTTGATTGTACATTTGACACGATGTGTAAGTGACTTGGGTATTATTGAGCACAATCATTCCAATACATGCTTTTACAAGCTTGATTAGGTGATATATATTATTGATTCATCACATCATTTTCCTTTGTTGTGTAAGTGCCGTTGACTTGGGTACTGCACTCATTTTGAGTCGAGTTAAAGATTTTGAAAAGTTTTGCATTTGCATGGAACGTGTGCTTACTTTTTGCAGGCAGTTTGACAATAGATAGTTTTTCTGACAAAATACATCTTTTTTTGTCCCTGACCCGGTTTGAAAAGTAGGGAAACGTTTGATAAATTCCGAGATCGACCTTAGTCTAAGAAGAGGAGAACGAGTTTTATTCCTTTCCCAAAGTATATGTAACCTCTACACGTTATAAATTTAGTAGCCTTCCGGCTCAGGGGATCAGACATTTCTATATGGTATCTGATGCGAAGAAGTCTGATGTGTCGTCCTGAGTTTTGCAAGAGGCGTCTAAAAGGTTTTGGTTTGGCACAGAAGTACAACTACTTTATTAGTCATGGGAAAGTGGAGTTAAATCTCCTGCACAAAGATACAACATGGTAGCTGACTGGGGCCGATGGTATGATTCGAACCTGACTCCTTTCAGCTTCGAGTCTGAACTGTTAACCACTGAGGAACTGCAGCTCCTGTCTCCATTAGTCTCCTCTTACAACATGAAAGAAAAACATATAGGGCCTAGGGTTCTCAATATAGCTTCAAAAGTTCGAGTCCAGGACTCCCATCCTAGAAAAAGGCATGGATCAAACAATTGTAGTCCCAATCCTAAAATCAAAAATACTATGAATCGTTATTTAGCTATGAAATAATATAGTTGTATAGTCTTAAATTGTACTGCACAAAACTGCACAATATACTGGCATATTGCCAACATTTGTATTTAGTCCAGTTAACAAATAAATTAAAATGAATAATAAAAATAAACAGGGGCCAGGAGAATGAGGCCTTTCGAAATTAAAGTTAACAGTGCTAGGTTTGCTATCAAATTTTATATTGAACTGCCCTACCCCATAACAACACTGAACATGCATTGTAGTATAAAATGAAGCATTATTAAAAAGTGCAGACAACAAAATAATAATTGTATAATACTTTGTGTTCCTAAAAACAGCATCTCGCTTTAAGAGCACAACAAATGACATGTTACTATGAACATAAAATTGACCTTTCATTATTTTAAATTGCTATATTTTATTATTATTTAAAAAAAAACAATAAGCCAGCAATGTATTAATGTGATTTGCGAACTTATCATACCTTCGTGGTTGCATAATAAGATACCATATTTAAATTATAAAGTTGTTTACACACCTTATAATTGCTGTCCAGGTCTTTTATTAGGCTCGGAATATATAGGTTGGCACTAAACTTTTCTTAATGGTCACCAGATTTGGTTTCACTAAAATGATTGACATGTTGCAATATTTTTTGTAACAAAACAACTGACAGCACCGTGTAATTATCCGTTATAGATCTTTCTCTGATTTAACTTAAATGTTTACTCATTTAACTTTCGACTTATCCTATCTTTTGACAGTGTTTTAATTAATATTTCACATTCCTCTTAATTATTTTTATATTCAAATTAATTATTATAATTATATTAATTCTAATTTATTTATTTCTACAAGTTTCTTCCTTTAAAACTGATTACCTCATGTCTTCACTCCAACGTAAAAATACATGACAATCGAGGTTACTTTAGCAATCTAACTCACCTAACAGGACGAACAACTATGAATTTTCGTATTGCAAAACTTGTTGTGTAAGCTGCAATAAATCAACTACTTAAACAATTGAGCCTATTTGGCAATGTTATTGATCGCTAGCATGGCATAAGCATGCATCATATGCTGTATCAAAAAGGAGACTCTGGCCGAAACTTCGTCTATGAGTTTCATTTCAGACCGATGTATGTTATACTTTTCTATAATGGTATGCAATGACATAATCTAATGATGTTCCAACTTAGGCATTAGTGTTTTGAAAGAGTACGTTTCATATAGAATAATGTTGACCTTGTATGTGAAGGATTGTATTCCTTTGTTGCCCTTATCTCCGTTTTTGGAGTTTTTACAGCATCTTTTTCTTAGGCATGTATCATATATTTTATGAAATTAAACTGGGAATTGGTCACTAATCATTGAAAACGTAAATAGGTGTTATTGTGAAAGGATTAAAATGAAGTGTGATTTGCAAAATCATTGTAAGTGTCCTTGATACTTATATTCTATGTTTGTATGCATCCGCACACAAAACATGCTATGCATATACCATATCTGATGAAACAGATAACCCAGTAGCCTATTCGACTTCCACGAGCCAGCTGGGGCGGCGACTATTTATGGTAGCCTTTTTATCCTGGGATGCATTCTGTAATGATGCTTCAATTGTTAAGGTTTTGTACTTGCTAAATGCGTATGGTTTATATAATACACTGACTTTTTATTTTAACGATTTTACCCTTTTTGTGTTTATCTGTGTTTTATGTTCCATTTACGTGATACTATACGTATTCACCACGATATTGCTTGCGTTGTGCTGACGCGCTGTCAAGCCTTATACATATATACATACAGACATACATTCAAACAGTTCTCCCCGGATCACCCTTTTGTAGGTAGTGCAGTCATTTGTCAGTGCTTTAACATTGGAAGGATACAAGTATGAATTGATAGAAAGATTAAGACTAAAGAGATTACAGTACAAACACGTTAAATATAAAATATATCCCTGTCTCTGTCTGTTTCTGTCTCTGACTCTCTGTCTGTCTGTCTGTCACTTACCTTCTCTCCTCCCCTCTCTCTCTCTGCGCAAGCTTTGGGATGTAGAATTGACCCATATGTGTCCACTTGCATGTGAGTAGAGACAAATAATGCATGTATCATATTTTTCATGGGATGTATCCCATGATGATGTTCCAACTTAGGCATTAATTGACCTTGTATGTGAAGGATTGTATTCCTTTGTTTCCCTTATCTCCGTTTTGGAAGCTTTTGCAACATCTTTTTCTTTAATGTATCTATCTATTAGTATACATTTTATTTTTGGTTCGATAGGTTTGTCTTCTTGTGGATTTTGGAAATTTATTTTTCTTTTTCGTTTTTGCTTTTAACATTTTTGCGACCTAGCTTTGGCTGACACTATATAACCAGGATGTGTTGATATGCTGTTCTTGTAGGAGGTAATAACTGTTGACAATTTATTATAAAGTGCAATTAATGCTGTACAATCAAGCACACCTTGCAAAAAACTGGTGGTTGTAGGTAATCTTCTTCTTCGTATTTTTCTTCTTTCTCTTTTTCTCGGTCTCTGTCTGTCTCTGTCTCTGTATGTCTGTCTGTCTCTCTCTCTCTCTGTTTGATTTGTTTCCCAATTATATGTTTAAATCCTTTTTTAACAGAAGAATTAGTGATAATATGGTCACTAGTAATATGCTTTGAGGAAACAATTGCAATGAGCAGTAGCGACCACTTGGAAAGCTGTTCATAACATTTCCCAGTCGGACAGTATAATCAGAGAATCCCTATTGTCTGCGGCTTTCTTCATATAGAAATTTACAGTGAAATACCATAGCACATTTTCTGCGTTTGTTCACAATTTATTACCGTGGACTGCACAAAATGCTTCTTGTTTACTTTAAATGTCAGTGCAATCAATGCACTACCACATAATGTAAGGCTGGTCGGCTTACTCTACAGCGACGACACATATAAAAACAACCACAACCTTAGTCGGCGAGGTAATGAAATTCATAATTTTGGACATTCTAAATCTTCATTAATTGTATCAGCAAATTACAGAAATTCAGTGCGAGTATATTTTACCGGATAAATAGATTTTTATTTATAGGATACTCTTAATATAGATCATGTGTTGAGTTATTTATAAACTATCATGTTACCTTCAATTATATAACCACTTTGGCAACAAGAGTAAAAGCAGTTTACACATTATCAATTCCAGTAAATGTTAAGAGTACTGCTCAAATTACAGTTGATTTACCTTCATGTAAAAATATAAGTTTGCACCGAGCATTGATTTCTGTAAGGGACCAATGATAATGTACAATTATCTTGTGCAGGAAAAATCTGCATGAAATCTTGATCGAAAATTTATACTTGCATATAATTCAGATTCAAGTGCAAACAGTACAGACCATGATCTGCAATTGAATAATGTGCAGACCGATCAGGATAGGTCTTGTTTGTTCTACTGATTAGTTATTAGTTCTAGCAAACATTTTAGAGCTAGATCTGCTGTCGCGTTATGTGATGGCAGATCAGGGTATATGCTGTCTGCATTTGGATCTGACTTATATATTAGTATATACCGTAACTCATTGAAATTCTTCCTTTTTCCCTAAGAATCAACATCGTATAGGTCACTTCTCACTGCTCTTCATGTGATCGTTTGCAAGTCAAATGAAAACCTTGCCTTAATCTTGTGCAAGCTTAGCTAATTTGGTCAGTACATGCAATAATATGTTTCCAAAATCTATATACTAAGAATATACTGGATTGATCAAAATGCATCATGCACTCAGCTATTTTCCTCTTCGGTACAGACATGCACATTTTCTATTCACACAGTAGTACAATTCACGCAGCTAAATGCTGACTTTTTCATTAAAATATTTCTACATAAATGTAACACCCAACTAATGTTTACTTTTACGGAATGAATATAAGCACTGATTTCAAATAAACTACAGTATATTATGTCTAATGGCTATTAAAATCTATACTGAAAATTATATAATGTACACTCGGCATTGAATTGAACTGTGTACAGACCACATTTTGTAAAGATGATAAGACTCAACAACAGTATATTTTAACAACGTGTAAGTGCCGCCCTGCAACAAGATGTAGGAGTCCTATAATAATCACATTTTTCATTTGTCTATGATTATGTCTGTCCATCCTTTCACACTCCTTGCAACCACCAAATCTGTGCAACCCTTACACATATGTCCATGCCATTTGGCATTTGGTTGGTGTATTACTATTGCCATATAGATGTGCCTTTTGAAGCCTTTATCTTTCAGGTCCAGTTTAATGATGTCTGTTTTTGACCTTTTTTGCATCTTTCTACGCAGAGTCTTGTAACCAGCTTTGCTTAGACCTAGGAACCGTTCAACATATTCTGGTTCCATTTGGAGTGCACATTATCTCATAGACCTAGATGTGTCATTGGTTGGCTTTGTCTCATCAACTCCATTTTGGATAGAGTTATGTCCCTACTGTTAACTTGACATCTTCCCATGGCATGTTGCTTGTAACAAGAACAGCGTAAGTGCCATTACACGTAAATATATTCTTATAGAATGTTGTATGAACATCGTCTCATAGATCCAGATGTGCCTTGTATGGGTTTTGTCTTGTCAGCTTCATCTTGGATAGAGTAATGGCCATTGACAATTAATTCCATATCTTCACATGAGATGTTGCTTGCAGCCAACATAGCTCAAGAATTATTTAGCATATTTAAATGCAATTTGGCATAAACATTTTCCCATAAACTTGCATCTGGTTTTAGTCTTGCCTATGTCATTTTGGTCAGAGTTATGTTCCTTGTTGTGCATACCCTTACTGGATGACCCTGGCCAATAACTTGGTGGCCACTCAATGACTCATTGTACTCCTTGTGGCCGAGAAGCACTCTTGAGAAGAAAAGACCAGCTAAACTTAGATCTAAACTGTGTGATTCCTTGATGAAGTCGGCAATTCTAGATCTAAAGATTGGACTAGGATATGAAAAGCAGAGTCAAATTGTAGTTTCAGTTGGTTTATGAACAGTCATAAATTCAAATGACAATTACAATTCAAGGCTCAAATATTAGGTGCATCACTTCTATATAACGACTCAATGACTTGATATCACATTGGTAGCGTGTATTTGGACAAACATACAGTAGACTCTCAATTATCCGAAGTCTGGAGGACTAGACAAAAACTTTGGATGATACCGGGGTTCGAATAACCGAAGGCCATGAACGTACAAATGTACATCAATCCACAGAAATAAAATAAACAAAGTACCGTTTCAGTTATTCTTGTATTTTGTTTCATTATTACGTATCTAGGAAGCTATTCCATTGGCACAGCATAGAACAAATACAAAAGCAATAGTGACAATTATCGTTGTTATCATTATAATAATCTGCATGACATACAACAAAGACAAAATTATCGTTGTCATCATTTGCTTCAATATCCATGAAAATGATCGATATCGAACACATTTTAGATCTGATGACTCAATAGATCACTTGATAAGTTAGTTGTTTTCAAGTGATTTTCACATCTCTTCAACTGTTTTCTCATTTTTAAACAAGCTTAAAGAAACTTGTAAGTACAGTTTGTTTTGCACATTTGCACAAATCGTCTTTCATCGCATAATTACTAATTTTGCTAAGTCCTCCTAAGAGATCACGGGTATTTTCCAGCGATCCCATGTATGAGCAGAGAATGTCACATGAGTCTAAAGCGTTTTCAGTTGGGACCGCTTTGGTCTGGTTCTCGGTAATATAGGTGTTATCTTCGTCCGATTCACTGTCGTCGTCGCCGTTGATTTTATGTATTATATTGTCGTCGGTGAGTTCCATCATCAGTCGTAAAGAAGCGGTCCATTACGTGTCCAACCACTCAGAGAAGTACGAGACGAGAAAGTGGTATGTCATCATCCGGGTCCTCTTGGTCCTCACTTTCGTTAACATTTCCGTCTGATAATGTATGGTCAAACCACGCATACCTGTAGCAGTTTGCTATAATGGTTGCTATCACTTTTGACCAGCTGAATGAGACTCAGAGCGTACAGTAATGTAAGAGACAGTTCCTTTTTTTCTCCAAGGTTTTCAGGTAGCGAAAAATAACCCATTTCGGTACTGGCTCTTCAGACTCTGTATGATACCCTGGTCCATCGGTTGTGTCTTACTCGTAGTGTTTGGTGGGAGGAAAACCAACTTGATCGCTCTAAGACCCTTGATTTCGGATGAACCGGACAGTTGTGTACCACTAGCGATATGGGTTGTCTCTGTCGCATCATTTTATCGTCAAGTTTTTTAACCCAGTTCTCAAAAATCAGCGACGTCATCCATGATTTTTTGCTGGCAAGGTAATCAGTTGGGAGTGATTTAACGTTCTTAAGGGATCTTGGCCGCTGAGAATTTCCCATGATCAATTAGCGGTAATTTGTCATTTTCAGACATGTTTGCGCAAACAAAAGTTGTTATTCTTTCGTTGCTCTTCTTTCCACAATGCCAATCAAGATCTTTGAGTTCCAGCGTCTTGTCAGGTACAAGCTTGTAAAGATCCCGGTTTCGTCGGAGTTGCAGATCTCGTCTACGTTGTGTCTACGTTGTATCTGCCTTGTACCTTTCCAGGAGTGATGCACGTCTGTTCCGCCAGTCAGACATGTCTTGTGAATTCGTGTTCACAGCGTTTTCTTCTCCGCAAACATTTTTTAAAATAGATGCCATGTCTTTCGTTGAACCGGTCAAGTCAGCCTTGGGATGCATTAAATACGGGAATCGACGTTTTTTGAACGAACTCGTCAGCTTTCATCAAAAGCATAATCCCTGAGACGCGAATGTTCTTTTCCTTAGCAGCTTTAACTACTTAAGAGTTGCCTCTTTAACCTCATCAAAGGTTCCGGATTTCATTGCCTTCCGTTTCGGCACGAACTTCATGTAGCCATCTTTAATCGTTTCCTTGTTTTTCAGCAATGTTGATGGTGTGTTCGGCGGAATGTTATACTGCTTGGCGGTCTGAGATTTGCTTTTCAGACCCCCTTCTCCTTCAAGGTTGGCATTGTATTTGGTTTCTATACATTTTAACTCCCTCTTCCGATTTTCAAGACTTGGTGATTCAGATACAATGTGGTAAGCAAAGTGACTTCATATAGATATTTTGAAAAATACATGTATAGTCGAATTTAGCTTTCAAAGAGTTTATATGATTTTCCGACTTTCTTTAATCAAACCTTTACATAAAATTACTGTCATTAATTGAAATAATAACGGGGTTATACAAATGTGAGTCAATTATTGGGTTAGCGACAAACAATAAAAATAACCGTCTTTTCGATTAATCAGTACTCACAGTGTAGACGGACAGGTGTCACGATTCAAGAAATGAAAATGGCACTCATGACGGCTTTCACACTTCGTATAATGCGTCGCGATTTCAATAGGATTAGAGGATTTCGGGACGCTAAATTACTTCGATTAAGGGGGTGTACTCGAATAATCGATATAATAGATGTAAAAAAGATATAAACGAAGAATAAATTTAGCCGGGACCGGACGAATACTTCAGATAATACTGGGTATTCGGATAATAGGAGTTCGAATAACTGAGAGTCTATTGTATTTAATTTAAATAACTGTTTATTATGACAGAAAATGATATCAACATTTACAAAAATCAAAGTTTTAATTTTCAGATTTTATATGAATTTATTTGTTAGAGATAGACTTAGACACAATGGCTAAAATTTAATTATATTCATATGGGTTTACTTCAAACAGAGCCGTGAGAAAGACTCAGTGCAATAACGATAACAACTGATAACTTATGTACAAAGCCTAGAGAAACACTCAATCATCTTTAGCTGAATAGCTTATAAACAGAACCTTGAGAAACACGTAATGTCTCACAACCAAACTAGCAGTCATTATTATTATTAATCCCTGATT
Organism: Margaritifera margaritifera; assembly: GCA_029931535.1. Lineage (NCBI taxonomy): Eukaryota > Metazoa > Mollusca > Bivalvia > Unionida > Margaritiferidae > Margaritifera > Margaritifera margaritifera. The sequence continues at coordinate 184,306 of JAQPZY010000501.1, forward strand.
CTCTCTCTCTCTCTCTCTCTCTCTCTCTCTCTCTCTCTCTCTCTCTCTCTCTCTCTCTCTATATATATATATATATATATATATATATATATATATATATATATTGTTACGACTCTATGGTCTAAGAAAAATGTAACAGAAAGAAAGTGAAACCAACAAATCAAGTAAAAATCAACAATCAATTTATTACTAGATAATTAAAATGAAAAATCAAAAAGTCACTTACAGTAATGTGTTTTGAAATCCTAATAATCCAATAAGAATGATTGTTCTAATCACAAGTCCTAAATATAGAATGTTCCGAATTCACGGCTGTGTCCTTGAATGTTATGATGTGGTAATGGTCTCCAAAGTCCTGATGTACTAGAAATCTTGATGTGCTGATGTCAAAATGAAGTATTCCAAAATATCTGAATATAAGTTCACATAAATTCCAAAATCATCAATTAAAAATCCAAAATCCAAAAGTTTATGAGCACTGTTATAATCCAATGAATATTTAAACTAATTCCTCTCTTAGAATTTGGAATGAATTTTCACAACTGTAATAGCTCTTTACAAGACTGATGGTAATGTCAAAACTGAAAAAATGTCCACCAAACATGGCATATATAAAGATTGGTCACATGACAGAATGTTCTAGAATGTATGTCATCTTAATGGAATTTTACTTGTAAACAAAAATCCAACCTTGACCTTCAAATTGAGAAAACATATTGATCAAAACAACCTAATTCAAGGACACTAGTTAAACATGTTTTTCCTGATAACATTAAGATTTAAGCAAATATTAAAGTGAAGAAACATTTATAATTTCCTAAAATATTGATAATATTATATAAACATCATACATAACAATATATATATATATATATATATATATATATATATATAAAACTGTAATAAGTATTATTATTTGAATAAGCTTTAGAAAATAAGCTTGACTTGACCTCACATGATTGTTGATACACATGACATTTTAAACATTGAACGGCTGAAAGAAACTTTTCACCTCGCAAATTTTTACACGGCAGAATGCGAAAAATGAAATAGTTTGGGTAGTGTAACTATCTGTTTGATTTAGGTACATTTCTCATGTTTTCATCTATGACGCTTTTGAAAACCACTTATAAATTCTTGTTCCAAAACTCAAACCAGTGATGAATTTATCCCCTTAAAATGTGTTACAAGTGGATGTTTTTCTTCTAAACTTACCAAAATTTTCTAAAGCTGTTTATGAGAAAATAAATGTCTGAATCACAAACCTAGAACTTTCAAGACAAAAATGTTTCATACTACCTCCACCCATCCCACGCTACATATGCACATAAAAGGCAAATAACACTATATTATGTCCTAATCGGATGTATTATTCACACACAGAAAAACATAAATTCCTCACTCTTTCCCTTCAAAAAGTTTTTTTGTTTCATTTCGAAAAAAAAACAACTAAATAACAGATACAACTTGCCTACAATGAAAATATACCTCCTAATCATAATAGTCTATGTGCTTCTTGATTCTGCAATAAAAAAGAGAAGATATGCATTTCACTGCCAAATGTTTCAAAAATTATTCTCGAGTGTGACTTTCGGCTGGGAAAATATAGCACTGATAGTATATTTTGTGGTAGATATTAGCAATAATAATAGTTGAATAGAAATATTTTGATATATAACTTCTTATTTTTGTCATCTTGTTCATCTTAGCTTATCTATCCCACAATCTTTGTTGTCTTATTAAATGTCATTATACATTTTACTTGGTAAGACATTGTGTTAAGACTCTAAGTCTTAAAATATGTAACAGAAAGAAAGTGAAACCAACAATGAAAGGAATATCAACAAGCAATTCATTTCCCTATAATATAAAGTGAAATTCTAAAGATATTTGCAATATTGTAAATCAAATTACAAATAATCCTAAATGTCCTAATCACAAGTTCAAAATATAGAATGTTCCGAATGAGTTCCAATAGTCTTGAATGTCCTGATATAACGCAATGATACAATCCAGAATGTCTTTGAATGAGTTCACAAAAGTCCAAAGTAATGAATTAATTCAAAAGTCAATGAGCACTTTAGTAATTCCAACAAACATCTTAATTAAATAATTCTTCTCGAATTATATCCGATTTCAAAGACACAGTGTAAAATCTGATCTCAAATTGATTCCCACGGATTGATCTAACACAGTAATGAATTATCTGCGTACCAAATCCCTATTTATACTCATTTGCACTCGTCCTATATCAACAGAATGTGAAGCAATAAATTGGGGAAAACCCAGTCTAACTATAAATAGGAATGACCTTGAACTCAAATGCTTTTCAACATTTTGTTGACATGTGACCAGAATCTAAAGTACAACTCACTTTCATGGACAAGCATACATTATTGATTAAATATACATAGCACCTCCATAGTCAAGAAGATTAATATCTGAATCTTCATTTGAAAGAAGGTTCTCTCTCAATAACTTCAATGTCCCACGGATAGTAAGTCCAAAACCAGTTCGAAAAGACTAAATCCCAATGATTCTTGAACTGATTCCCTAACATTAAACAACAATAAATGAAGACCCTCATCCCAATCTTTTCCTGTATTAAACCAATGTGACCGAATCATATTCTTGAAAGTTTGATGAAATCTTTCTAAAGCCCCTTGACTATCAGGGTGATAGGCAGAAGATTTAAACTGTTGGGCGCCAAAATCGTTTATAACTTGAACATTCCAGAGATAAAATTGGACCCTTGATCAGACTGGACAGATTTGGAAAGGCCAACAAGTGTAAAACAACAACAACAACAACAACAACAAAACTTTACAAAAGAATTTATAATGGTTTTAGTTTTACTATTTCTCAAAGGAATTGCCTCTAGAAATCTTTTAGACACACACATGATGGTCAAGAAGTATTGGTTGCCTGACTTGGTCTTATGTAAGGGACCGACACAGTCTACCATTATTCTGCTAAATGGTTCGTCAAATGCAGCAATAGGTTGTAGATAAGCCTTAGGTATCTTCTGATTGGGTTTTCCTACAATTTGACAAGTGTGACAAGATCTACAGTATTTAGAAACATCACTTTTAAGTTTCGGACAAAACAAATGATTCAAGATCTTGTGATAAGTCTTAAATGACTAGCCAAGGGAGTCTCATGGGCTAGACTAATAATTTCCTGTCGATATGATCTCGGAACGAAAATTTGACAGCTCAAATAACAATCTGGGACTTGTGTGGCTTCAGTTTCACTAATAGTCCTCTAGAACAAACATGACATCTCAGGATCTAGTTTCTGTTCGACAACGAGTTGTTGTCTTTCGTCACCCCACCATGTATTAGGATAGAGAGAATGAGTAGTAAAAAGACGATCACTGTGACCAATACCAATTGGTGGATCAAAAAAAAAATAGAAAAAGTGACCTCATCAAAAGACTGACCAATAAATGTGTCAGCTAAAGGATACATTTCCTGATCAACATCATTCTCAAGAGCTCTTTTTGACATAGCTCTGGTAACTGCACAAGCAGGATACAAATCAGGGATCTCAATAGAAACAACTCTTTGATCCAAACAAGGCTTGTCAGTTACAAGTGAATTATCCAACACCTTATCACCAGCTAGGTCATTGACTAGTAACTAATGGATACCTTCTATAGGTAAAGACATATCTCCAGCTAGGTCATTGCCTAGTAACAAATGGATACCTTCTATAGGTAAAAAAGTCACTGCCCCAACAGTCACAGGTCCGGAAACTAAGTCTGATGCCAAATTGACACAATAGAGAGGAACATTTACCAAGCCGCACTCTACTCTCTGAATAAGAACACTTAACCATAAGAAGACTTCTCAGACAAAGCAAAGTACCTGATAACAAAAGACTCTGAGAAGCTTCTGTGTCCCTTAATATTTTAATAGGGACAGGTTTGGCAGAATTACCGATAAGTGATATAGAACATTCTGACATGAATAGTTCACAAGTCTCCAACATAGAATAAGACTGGCGTTTGTTTGACCCAGCAAAAGTATTGCTTTCAATACAAGACCGTGACCTTGATCTCTTTGAAATAAGAGCATTTGGAATAGCTCTATCTGTATTATGTTGTTTATTTTTCAACCTGTAGCAATCAGAATGGGCGTGCCCTTTCCTTTTACAATAAGTTCACGTAGAAAGAGATAAGGATTTCTGATCAGTCTTGTCAGATGTTGGATTTATAAAAGTTGTGCCGGATTGAAATTTGGAAGTACTCGTCTGAGACTGAGATGATTTTTTTTTACCAAAACCATGCTGAGAGGTAGACTTATTGCCAAATGAAACTGTGTGAGTTAAGTAATAACCATCAGCCATGCGTGCAGCATTTTCCGGAATTTCCACTTTTTGCTCATCAAGACAAGTCTTTACATCAATATGGATGCACTTCCTGAACTTTTCGATTAATACGAGCTGTCTGAGGTTATCGTAATCTTTATCAACCTTCTTGGATGAGCACCCCCTTTCAACTAGTTGTTCTTTTTCCCTTGCAAATTTGACATTGGTTTGTCCAGTTTCTTTTCTATAATTCCTAAACCCCTGTCGATTTGCCTGAGGTACTAACTCATAACCCTTCAAGATATATTCCTTAACCATAATCAACACTCTGTTGTACTGACAGTGAAGTGTAGACTTCACGAACTTTGCCAATAAGTACACTTTGTTGTAACAAAATCCAATGCTCTCTGGGACATTTCCAGTTTTCAGCAATTTTCTCAAAGTGAAGAAAGTATTTATCTACTCTTTCTTCCCTAAAAAGGGGATACTAACCTAAAATATCTGGTAACATGAAAACCTGAACTTGTGTTTAAAGGGGGTGGGGGAGAGTGCTCCGCTTGCCAGTTTTAATTCTTTTAATCTGAATTGCATTATCTTTCCTTTATTTTCCTCTCCTCTTTCTTTCTATGCATCTGCATTTCCTTTATTTCACTCTACTCTTTATCTCTTTCACTCTGCATCTGCATTTGCGTTTCTTTCTCCTCCTTCTCTTTAGGAATTTGCATCATTTCCCTCTGAGGCTGAAGTTCTCTTAATTCCAATTCCATCTGGTGTTTTAGCTGTAATTCCCTTAATTTGCTATCAAAACCAGATACAGACTTCACAATCAAACACCAAGCACTGTTATACAAGAGTTTCCTTTCCCACCAAATACTGAATTAAAATATTCGTTATTTCTAGCTTTGTCAATGACGATTTCGCTTCAGAAAGATCATAATGACTGGCAAGCTGAATCAACTCGTCCTTTTTCATAGACTCCAACCCTACCTGGGTAAGACTTGAAGAAAGTTCTCAACCTTAGATGAGATTGTTAATGCTAGCTCATTTCACTAAAGATTTATCAAATAGGTGAAATAAAACCCTTTACTAGCGACAAGGATAATTCCAAAACAAAGTCAACTTAAATTGTAATTTAAAGAAACTCACATCCCAGACGAACCCCCAATTTCTAGTACGATTCTAGACTTAAAAATATGTAACAGAAAGAAAGTGAAACCAACAATGTAAGGAATATCAACAAGAAATTTATTTCCCTATAATATAAAGTGAAATTCTAAAGATACTTACAATATTGTGAATCAAATTACAAATAATCCTAAATGTCCTAATCACAAGTCCAACAATATAGAATGTTCTGACTGAGTTCCAATAGTCTTGAATGTCCTGATATAACGCAATGATACAATCCAGAATGTCTTTGAATGAGTTCACAAAAGTCCAAAATAATGTATTAATTCAAAAGTCAATGAGCACTTTAGTAATTCCAACGAATATCTTAAATAAGTAATTCTTCTCGAATTATATCCGATTTCAAAGACACAGTGTAAAATCTGATCACTCATGAATTCCTACAGACTGATCCAAAACAGGAATTAATTATTTGCCTACAAAATCCCTGTTTTTACTCATTTCCACTTGACCTATATCAACAGGATGTGAAGCAATAAAATGGGGGAAAAAAGACAGTCTAACTGTAAATAAGAATGACCTTGAACTCAAATGATTGTCAACATTCTGTTGACATGTGACAAGAATCAAAGGTGCAACTCACCTTCATGGACAAACACACATTATAGATTAAATATACATAACAATTGTCAAAAATACTATATTTAATAAAATATAATATCAATATAAGAAAAAGAAACTTATTCCAAAGTAGAGGTATAAACCCCCACAATGGCACTAGGTAGACAAGACACAAATCAGCATAGAAGCTTCCAGTAAAATATACATAAAAATCAGTAAGGTTCTTAAACCATACATTGCTAAAAGGTTTGGAACCGTCTCCTTTACAGTGGTGCAAGTTTTCAGTAAATAAATGCACAGACGATATGAGAAAAACAGCATGGTATCATCGAGAGGTCATATTGCGAACAGTGAGAATCAGTTACCTTGTCTTAATTTTGGAGTAGGGGAGGATGTGAACATTAGTTTCCCCCGCCCCCCGCCCCCTGAGAACTGTACGATGAATAAATGTAATTATTTCCTCCCATTACAATTTTCTTGTCTTCACACAGGAACTTGGAATGACAGCAAATTTAGATCGAATTTGGAAGAACATTTTCTCTAGAACTAGATATGCATTTATGGGTTTTTGTCTTGTCTACACCATTTTGGATAGAGTCAAGGTCCTGACCAATCCACATAATGTTTTTTTCATGGTATTTTGCTTGTAATCAATTTAGCCCAAGAACCATTCAACATATTCTGGCGTAATTTTATACGAACGTAATTTCATAGACCAGTGTAGTGCCCCCTTCATTTTAAACTCAGTTAAGGCCCTTGTCGATCAGCTTCATATTGTTGTCTTTACATGGCTTGCATTTATGAGATGAGACCTTGAACGAGTTGGATTTTAAGCATTTCACATTATTTAGAGGAGTTATGGACCCTGAATGCACACCCTCTCTTAACATTGCTTTCCATACAAGTTCTTTTGCTGAAGGTTTTTTGGAATAAATTGCAGCAAGTGGGACACTTTGTGATGCACCGCTAATAGCGATAGTATGACTTCCACAGCAACCGTATGAAAACCTTTTTTCAGCTTCTCGAAACAAATGAGGCAATTTTAAGCCGTCTTAGGAATGCTTCTTTGGACAGGCTCTATGAAAATAGTGCCAGGGTTTCTCCCCTGTCATTGTTGTGGCTTTCACACGAACCATTTGGAAAACTTATTTTCAACTTTTCTCCAGAGTCAGTTAACAAATGTTATTCAAACTTGATAGGAATGCTTTTTAGCATTTTATTTCAGGGTGACTTTCCTAGCTATAGTGTGGCGTCCTTAGCAGCTAAGTGGAAAATATATTGTTTGACTTTCGAAAGTCTGAGCAAGTTTTGATTAGATTTGGTAGGAGCGCTTAATAGGATATTGTCTACCATTTTTTGGGGGGGGTGGGGGGAGGGGGTCCTTTATGTAAAAATTGTCTAAGTAACACTCCAAGCAGTGGTGTAGCTTCTATAGCAGCCATGCTCTTGACTTCTTCCCCAGAAATGTTTCTTATTATATGCTTTACCAAAATTGTGTTCTGGAAGTAATTCTGTCAATTCATGGCACCATTTGTGTTTTTATTAATGTTTTATTTTCAGAAAGACATTTAAAAATATTGATATCTTATGACAATGGAAGAGAGACGGTTTTGTGTATTTATTTGCAATTTTCTGGTTGTAATGACAGTACCTCCATACAATTAATCAAAACTTGATTCGGTTATTATAAGCTAGTAACTATCTGTCACATTTAGAAAGTATGACAAATACATCTTTATAAAGAGTAATATGAAACTCTGAGGTTCTGCGGAACCGTGCGTCTTGCCTTCTGGAGTTATGGGCTTATGCTAAAGCTGTTATATTGCCTTGGACAAAACTTAGCAGACATCAGCATCAATTCATTGTCTCACATTTGTCTCTGAAAAGTATGAGACAATATAGGGACAACTTCAGATAATCTTCATTGTTTTAGTCCATATTTCTGCACTGCATAGTGCTTCATATTATAAACTTAGCAGATAGGAGATTGTTCAGATATGTTACAAGCATTTTCATAGCCCACGTATTAGTGAAACTAGCAAAACATTAGATACAATTTTACTTCTAATAAAAATGTGCCAGTCACTCATTTGCAACAATTAGCAGTCTTTCATTACGCTGGACAAAGCTGTCACAGGTAATCAAACACAACTATACAATGTAAGTTAGTATTAGTAATAAGACTTGCTGTTATTGATAACTGTAAGAAAGCTTTCTCTGATGTCATTTCCAAGTGTATCCTGTATTTAAAAAAGACGGTCGCTAGTGTGACTCTATGGATATTTAATTACATTTTCTCTCTGTGTGTGGTTACCTTTTGCCAATCTGTTTAAGCCTTTGTGGACAGTCAGGCTGCTTTTTAAGATATATATGTCTCTTAGATTCAAACAGAACTCTTAACCCATGCAATCAGGCCCCTTAGTAACTATCGTACAACCAGGCCTCGTATTAATTACCAATACAACCACGTCCCACAGTAACTATCAATACAACAGGACCTCATAGTAACTAAACTTGCAGATACAGATGAACACATTCTCCAAATATGAACATTAGAAATCGTACTTGAAGTTCGTGGACAATTGTGAAATTAAGCAAAGACTTCAGAAAGAGAGAAAGAGAGATGAGAGAGATATAGAGAAAGAAGTGGGGAAAAAGAAAAAAGAGAGAAAGTGAGAAAGTCCGGTTGGTTAGTGTGGATAAGTTTCAGAGGTCCAATGCAGTCTGTTTAATTTCCATTTAACATGGCACCTCAAGGTTTAAGGTAATAAAGCTCTAAAGGAAGCCGCATCACCTAGTGGGTGAATCTGCAACATTGACTGACAGTCCAACAGGGGTTAGGACTGGAGAGTTGTTTTACTCTTAGGCCCTTGAGAGTTATTATCAATGTACTCACAGGTGTCAGAGAAAGCTGGGGTGGCATTGACTACCCAACCTATTTTGCTCTGATAACATGGTAACACACCTAGGACCCTTACTCGATATAGCCATATAAATTAGAGAGAGAGAGAGAGAGAGAGAGAGAGAGAGAGAGAGAGACCAGTTAGTCAGTGTGGATGATGTCTGAAGACAATACTCCTTATATTCTGATCAACCATTTTCAGGTATTTTTAGTTGTGTGAAGATTTCATGCTCTTTTATAGGTTACTCTATACTCACTGTACCTTTTGTGGGTTACTTGGGACTCATTGAACATAAATTCGTTAGCTTTAATAGAGATTGAAACATAACTTTCTGGTAAAGCATCAAATCACAGATTTACATTGTCAGGTATATTGCTGTAGTAGTGTTAAATGGGCACATCTCCGCTTCGCTGAGATTTGATGCTGTGCGCACCCACTAAGCTACTGTTTATGATGAATCTGACTGCTTTTCTGTGCTGCAATATGTGTGGCTCATTATAGTGTCTCAGGTGTAAAATACAAAGTTTCAGAAGCAGTTGAACAGTTCAAAACTATCTATGGTTGATTCGGTATTAAGCACTGTTAAGAAAGCCAATAGTTTTGCCAATATGACAATACAGTACTTAAAAAAAAAACAAACAGTTGAAACATTTTATTTTTATTTTGTTTCTTGATATAACATCAGAATGACTAGATTAACTTTGAATAATTGAGTCTTTATTGAGTTCTTTATATTGAGGTACATCATATATATATATATATGTCTATATATATATATATATAGATATATATATATATATATATATATATATATATATATATATATATATTATAACGCTGATTGGCTTCTTGAAAGTGTGCTGTGGGATAGGTGCAGCCGCCTTATATTGGGGTCCATCGTACTCAGTGCAGGGTGTCTCTCACTATGACCGTGTTCAGGTACAAGCGGGCTTTGATATAGGAAAAGTTGCATTATATTGCGGTATATTATGCATAGTATAACGATCAATGGCTCCAAGAAAGTGTGATGTGATATCGGCGATGTTGCCTTATATTGTGGTACATGGGATCCATGAATACAATAGTGTTATATCAGATGTATTCATCAAAATGACATTAACATTAGTATTTATACATATAACAAAATAATTAATAAAGAACACTAACAACATATACAATAATGTATCACCCTGTTTTACACTCATGTGTGATCCAAAGAAATTTCAACAATAGTTTTTGGTATCTTATGCACATTTAAACTGATTTATGGATAGCTTTAAATGTTTGAATCATTTTTTTTAAACGCTTCAAGTACATGTATATATTAGTCGGATCGAAAACCTGTCAAAATCGATAATTGCTCATTACAGTGTTTTCCTCGAATTAAACACTTCTGATATAACAGCATGCATGGGAAATTTATCCATTGGAAACCAACTTTTTTCGGTGAAATTAGTCCATTTTTGTGTCAACCAATTCATGAGCCTATCATGGATTAATTGTGAATATATTTTGGTTAGTACATTTACTGATGTGATTCTACTGTAATTGTGAACAAAATCTGCACTTCCTTTGTTATGTAAATGTCCTATTCTTTTCTCACTTTATTCTATTGGATAACTGTGCGATTTAAAATCAGATTTAAAAAAGTCAAATTGCTATTTCATTTCAAGAAAATAGGAGAAATGTTTTCACCATTTCTAATATCACTGTTTTATATTTTTTCAGACTGAGAGGATTAAATAGAAATGGTAAGTATTAACATACCTACTCTAAGCCTACAGGTACAAAGTATGTATGTTATACGGGTATTATATGATTTATACTACCCGTAACTGTATTAATATATAACCATTCATATAATTTAAATTACTTTATACCATTAAGTATAAAGTATAAAGTTATCAGTTATGTTTTTCATACTCTTTTTTTATATTTAGGATATCAAATTTGGCAAAGTAGTTTTACTTTATTTCATCTTCCCGTAGGCGTATAGGTTTTTAATCAATGAGAACCTTCAAACCTTATTTGTGTTCCTGTGGTGTAAACATGCTTAGCAAATTGGTTTTTTTATTGGGGGTGGGGTACTGTGACCAGTAATAATGTATGCGTCACTTACTGAGATGCAAAACCGTTTATGTTATAATACATCAATCTAATTACCAACAATCCTTTGTATCCATGGAAGTATGCGTGTGTAAGTATGCTTAAGGGAGTCTACATGTTTGTAACGCCAAGAAAACCTTGCCAAGGTTAGATATTTCTCTGCATTGTATATTTATCGCTATGGTCTGAAAAGTCGGTCGCATTTACTGAGTTGGAAAAGAGCGTTGCTGCTTCTAATAAATAGTACAAAATGACTTTATCGACAAATAAATTATACTTTCGTTTCAAGACAGGTGTATTATGTTATGGCATTGTACGCTCCTCCGTCCACAGGGTGACATATTGATTCCCTTGTCCATAGACTTACAAGCCTTGATAAAAGTTGATGGGACATTTTGCATATATACCTAAATACTTACATGCAGGTTACACACTTAGGCTATCTTGAGTAGAATATCTTTAGCGGATCTTCGAATATTAGACGATAATGAGTTTATCTCTAGCAAGGTAACTGTGAATGAAATCGAGTTAGTTAAAAACTTTAATGCTTTCAATTAGCAGGAATGTTTTTAGACTCGCAACATGTTAAAAAGGAAACCAAAGTATTGTACATTCATAATTGTGGCTGATCACGTAGATGAAATGTATGTTTTAAGTGTTCAGTACTTTTAGTAGCATACGGGTTAGTCTGTGTGTACATATTGTATGAAAGCGCTGTAGGATAGATTGCTCTCATTTTCATTGTTACAGTCACATTTAGTTGTTACCATAGTCACGTATTACCCGTCACGTGAGTATCTTAGACACAAGACAGTTTCTACCTTTGAATATTCATAAGCAAATAGTGAAGAAGAACTTAAAATGTTGTCACTTTAAAAGCAATGCAAACTTTAAATTAGAAAGTAAGGCAATCTTTTGCATATTTAGGTATAGGCTTTTTGTGGATATTTTTATGATATCAAAGCTTTGTTTGAGTGATGTCAATTAAGTTGAGAAATGCTATTTAAACAGTGCAATGGTAGATGTAGAGCCTGATTATATATATATATAATATATATATATATATATATATATATATATATATATATATATATTACATGTACATAAATCTCTCTCTCTATATATGGAAATATATATCATGACAAGCAGAATCTAAATTTAAATCTTGATGAAATAAATTCAGATTACGATTTGACTAGTTCTGTGTATCACTTATACACAATTTTGCAAGCTATAAGTAAAAACAAATATGGTGCAGTATATGTTAACGTGTATCATATTGACACAGCTCATTCAGTGGTTATGTTGACTAATCAATATTAGTTGTTTTTAGTTTTCTTCCAGCCCGGTTTTATCACACTCTGTTTGATTTGGTTCAATATTTAATATTAGAACTATCTATTTGTTATATTAGGCATCCATATCACTGTCACTGAGCCAAGTTTAATCAAAATTCACTTCGCCTAGAGAACTGATCGATTTAATTGCCAAATTAAAATAGTCTGTCAATTACACACAGTAAGTAAATATTATCGCTGAATATCTCCTGAAGTAGATACTTCACACCAAATCCATTTTGTATTTTTCCAGGTCTACAGGAGAGGGAGATTTTTTTTACCATGAGCTCCCACTTCTCCGTTGCTACCATCACTGGCGAGCTCCGCTTAAATTCCAATAAATCTACAACATATCCCGAAAGGTGCAGGATACATCCATATTTTTGTATAATTCGAGACAATAATAGTTTCTTATCATTTGCAAGTAATGTGTTTATGAAATAATATTGAGATATGCAAGCAGCCCCTGCCTACAATTATACAAGCTAAGCATTCCTCTTGATCTATATTTGCGTAATATTAGATCAATAGTATGAGAGATGATATGTTATTTCCTGTCTTGAAGATATATATAATCGAACAAACATAATAAATAAGCGCATCCGTAACCGAGGTTTAACAGGCCTTGTAAAACTCTCCATACACTATCACAGGCAAAGATAAGACTATCCTGGTTACTAACAATAGACCTCTACAACGTCATAAACACACTAAAGTATAAAACACATCAGTTCACATAGTAGAAACATATTCATTAAAAATGAGGACCTATCAATCTAACATACAAGCAGGGCTTTCAGCAGGAATATTTGCAACGTTTCTGACATATTTTCTTTTCTATTTTTATTCATTCAACATTACAAACAGAACGTTATTTACCTTGTAAAAATTAATCTCGCCGACCAGTGCAATTATGTGTTTGTGGGACACATAACAGTACATCAACTGCCCCTTACATTGATCACTGGACTTTTGTTCCTGACAGGAGAGTGTCCCATGCCTTTCCTGGCGATGTGAACTAGTCAGCTGGGTCTAACTATCACTCGCATAGCAGTATCACGAAATGTTTCAAAGACATCCGCGAGTAGCACACGTCTGTGAGTGAACACAGGTCGTTGATAGCCGCTGAGATTTTGGCAACCCAATGCGGATCATACAGTTTTTGCATGTTCATAGTCTTCTGAAATTCCATCGCGGGACAGAGACGAGTAAAAGGCGCTTATAGTCGGCAACTCTGTCTCATCAAATGTTCCCACCCACTCAGTACTGGTATTGGTACATTCCTTTTGTAGTTATCAACTTCATCTTGTCAGGGGTTATTGGTATCATATCGGCTAGTGATTTTTGAACTTGGTCATTTTTGCTTCCTACCGCCATGTTACTGACTAGCTTGTCGAGACTGGAATTCAAAAACTGAAACGAGTCAATGAATTGTAGCTGACCGATCCTTGAAAGTCATATATTTTTTCCATATTATTGCGGATGACACTTATTGGAGAATTAATCGCCGTCGCGACACCTTGCATAATAGAGGTGGCTATCGTAATCACGCAGGTTATAAAATTCCACGTGAATTCCTGTTTTGTTGGGTAAATACGCAACTATAAATTGCATGCGCTATTCGCTGCTCGTATAATATATAGCAGTAAATATGACAACGATCGGGTACTTTGGTATCAGATCCTAGATCAAGCAATGACTAGCAATGGAAAACTCATAATTACAATCTTTAGGTCATGATCATGTCGCGGGTGAGGAGAGAAGTTGCCAAATAGATTTCGCTGTAACCTCGTGCAAATTTTAAGGACAACTCTGCCGTGTCCTGGGTATGTTACACTATGGGGGCTCATACGCTCCCTCACATCTAACAACAATATAACCAAACTCGCATGGAATGTGTTCAACAACTGAATTGTATTTGTTATAGCCTCTGGAGTGTCCACGGGAAAATTCAAACATTTGAAGTCCTCATAGATGATGTAAGTACTTTCATTGTTCGTTGCACCGAGGTAAATTTTAAAAGGTTTTTGCCTGGTTCCATCGTGAATGTAGGCTGAGGTTTTTCACTAATTCTACCGCAGTAAAAGTCATGGTTCGCGAGCAGCTGTTGAGTGGTAAATAAATACAAGCACGTCTGCAGGAAACCTTTCACCCGTGTGCTTGCTATGTCGGTTAAGAAACCAGAAAAGATTCTTTATCTTATGTAATGAGATTGTGACTCTGAACCAGTCATATCGCTTATACACAGCAGATCAATCTCTGTCCGCCCATGTGAATCTTGATTTATATATGTGTAGGACAGTGGAAGCGGATACAAGCTTTTGTTCCCAAGCGAACACATTAACAGCGATACCCGGGTTAGAGTTCTTAAACTTTTTGAGTATTGCCAAAACTGAGTTCACCCTAGTATTGCTGGTATTTCCGCGGCCTGATATGTGTGATCGCTCGCCCATTCAGAACATCGATTTTGTCATTTTTTACATTATCACTGTCCGCAGGCGGAAACATATTCTTGGTGTTGGTATGTACTTATATATGGGGAAATATGTAGCTGAATTTCCGTCATCTGTCAAGAGCAATCCTGAACCTGCGGATGGTTTCATTTTTCCAACGTATGAAGTATCTATTCAATACCCTTATCGATTTCTTCATTGATAGCCCTCGGTGTCTTACGGTTTAGGATCATAAATGGGACCGCCCTGATCCACGTGGCTGTGTGGTTTGAAATCATCCTGTTCTAATAATTTGCGATTAAGAGGCATAGTCAAATGTGAATGGGTAACAATATCCGCTTTAACTCCGAGGTGCCAGAGTTCTATAGGCGTTGATACGATTCCAGGAATCATCGTTGATAAAAGTTTTTTCGCGTCTCTACTGGTTTGTATATGTGGGGATGATTGCCACATCATTTTTATAAATCACCCTTACGCTCATGAACCTTAAACTGTGGAGACTTCTTATTCACGATGTCGCGGTCTTTTTCACGAACACACACAGCAGGCCTCAGCGGCGATAGCAGCTGCGATATCGACGGCGGTCTTGTTCATCCTTGGGACCACATGTGCAATTCGGCTCTTGAAGGAATCACAGCTGGTAATATACCGCAAGTATCTCAGCTTTTCGCATACGGCTTGGTATTTGTATCCCACGCTGTTGCCGAGTTGCCTTTGCTCAATCATGTTTGGCATGCTTATATACAAGATAAATCATTGTCTAATTGCAAATTCCATCAATAAATGTTTACGTATTTTTACTCTACCAGGCTCAGAAACTGTAGTAGCTTCAATTCTGGCTATTGTTCCACTGATTTCGGCATCGTTTTCAACAGCGATGATGTTGACGTTGTTGAGTGTTTCCTCAACAATGTCGGGTATTTCTACAATAATCGGTTTGTTGGTGAATCTTCGCCGGCGTGCACTATAACACTTGCGAACAGATCCTCATGGTCGGCAATGCTGAATATACGACTTTACTCCAATAAAACATTTAAGACATGGTCAAGCACCTAGACCAACACGTATTACAAACAAATGTGATTTACATTGTTCATAATGTCATGTTCTGCAGCAGAGTTCACATTTCCTTTGCATTGATTGAGTCCAAATGTCATTCAACTTTTTATATATTTATAACTGTAGTCTCTAATAGACATATTTATCTAGCCTATCTAAGTCCTCTATTGATATCGAGTTGTAAATATAATCATCTATGTTTTCAATGATGTGTGTACGTAACTTGAGGCGTATGTGATCCTCATCGGATATACGGGGTTACTTGTACGATCATTTGCTGCAGAAGACTTTTCATCTGTGATATTAATTTCCAAATTCTTGGCAGTGCGTTGTAAACAAACTCGGGCAGCAGGATGCATCAACCGAGGATTACCATCAAGACACTTTTCATACTTAAATATAATGTTCCACAATTCAGTATTTGGACAAATCACTACATACTGATCAGTATCCTTGTATACTGTACCAATTCATAAATCACCGCCGTTTGTACAACGACATCCGCTAACATAAAACGTTTTGCACTGTGCTTGTACATTGAATACATAGTTTCTGTGTCTTTGCATGAGGATATCTTGGTGCGAAACTCCAAAACATTGCGACATTTGCTTAGACTCTTCATCTTCTACATTTTTGGTTTCTTCATTCTCTTGTCTTGTTCTTAGTTGAATGTATTATCTTATCTTTTTTTTTATAAAAAGGGGTTGATTGTCTCCGCCCGTTAGAGAGCCGTTACACCCTTAGACCAATTCATCTGCGTGAATTTTATGATAATTATCTCTTATCAAAGTAGGATTTTAAAATATTCTTCCTTTTTTGAACTACTACTGTTTGTAAGACAGCGATATAAACCGTCGTGGTCAGAATCAGAATGGTATAACTCATTTATATAATCAGCTTCGAATATTTGACTGAACATTTTTCCTATTTATATTATAATATCAAAGGCATCTCTCTGAATAATTTATTCTTGGTGATCTACAATTTTCGCTTGATGTTTCAATGTTAATATCGTTAGAGCATTTATTCGTTTCACTATCCGAGGTGGTCTACTCAACGTCAGTGATTTTGGTTTCTCTTGCACAATACCATATGATGTTTTTTCAGGTTTTTTCTTATAATATTTAGCAAGTCGACATCGCTGTAGTTCCAATATGATTCTAACTTGATTAATTTATCAAGATGCTCCGGAACGTTTTGAAAAGTCATACAACATCTTTGCAGACTTTTGAGAAATCGGTACGATGCATTTTAAGCGAAACCACGATTAATCTTTTCTGTAATATTACGCACACTCCATTGATCTGGCACATTTATACCAGACTCAGATATACTTATACATCTGTGTAGATTTTGCCATTTATATTTACCATCCGGTTCAATTGCACGCGCCGCCTTTAAGATAAAAAATATTCTCTTCCGTAGTTATTGTTTTTTTTTCAAATGATTATAATTGCAATTAATCAACAGCTAGCCGCCGCCAAAATCACACACGATAGCCGTTAGCAATGCAATTGATATAAAATACTCTGCCAGAAAATAACCTCTGCAGTATACAATATTTTCTGTCTCTGTTAAAGTAAAATTATTCTCTGCCAGTATAAAATA
>JAQPZY010000859.1:0-130000 GCA_029931535.1 Margaritifera margaritifera
CATCCCTTCCCTCGAAAAAACATGTATCACGCACGACGACTGCGGTCGTCACCGTTCTTTCACGTATTAGTCCCTGAATTATCACGCGGAAATCGCGCTTACCGCCCCCTGACCTGTTTTCGAGCGCGGACGGATCCGAGTTAGTCCCTGCTTTCGTATATTTGTCTACTTCTATTTGAAAAGTCTTTCCCAAACGCTCTCGTGATCTCCTCCACGATTTACCTTTATCCCTTGAGATCCTTCTATACCTCCCCTTTGCGAAATCTTCTTCCGTACCATAATCTACTCCTCATACTCCGTCTTAGGTCTGCGCACCCGTTTAAATCACGTTTTTTCATTTTGCGGAAAATATCGGTACTGACCACTGTTGTCAATCTCAAATCTTTTGAATCTTTTCTTCTAAAACTTTATCTCTCGCCCTTGTGAAATTCCACCTTTATTGTATTTCTCTCTCTGGTTCTGACTTTCCGATTACCTCTACCTTTACATTCTGCCTGAGATTCGAAAATCTTTTCCCACTTTTATTACTTTTCCCTCAAACCAATAAATCCCTAAGTGTTTAACATCTCAATTAACTTTTTTGTCTTCACATTCCCCTCTAATAAATCCTTCTATGTTCCTCCTTCTGTTTTACTATATTTAAACTTTTTCCCTTTCTAATCTTTCTAAGGTCTCATTAATGCTCTAGTTTTTCCTTCACTCCCTCCCTCTTTCCTTTCCCTGAGATCCTATCTTTTTTTCCTTTTATCATCGCTCAAACCTATGTCTATCTAAATCTTTCTTCTCTCTTCTCTATTATCTCTCCTCTTATCTCTAACTTTGATTCTTGTTCCATCTTTCTTTCTATTCAAATTCCTTCTATGTTCTTTCTCCTATTCCTGCTTCTAACAATGGCTTCTAATCCTCCTTCTAATTTTCTTTCCTCAATTCTTGTATTCTTTCCCTTTCTGCTTCCCTTTTATCCTTTTTCCTTCTCTTTGTGAATCTATCTTCTCCTTCTCATATCTTTCTTCTCTATGCTTTTAATTATTTTTCTCACACACCAAATGCCTCCCTCTAATAATGCTCTCTATAACATGTCCAGGTCATGATGCATAACGAATTTCTAACTTATACCCAAACCGTTTACCCAACTCCACTAGATCTTTAGTGACGACATGATAAATACTGTTGATAAGATCACCAATCCTAAGTGCACTATCATATAACACATACAATTTTTAGGACTACACGAACCAACCGTATATCCCTTCTCCAAATATATGCAATATGTATATATGACAAACAAATGGTGAATTAAAACAAAATATGAGTGAGGTATTCACTCACCCGCCCTGAATTAGTTCCTTGTCAGGAAGGTCACAATCTGAAATAAATAAATAAAAAAAAATCTTACCGGAGTCAAGACCTATGCAAACTAACGTCCGTGTTCCCACTAATCCAATGATCCCACTTCTGACACCATTTGTCACAGGATGAAGCCGGGTTGGGACTGGATTAGTGAAGACACCGAAAGCAACTGCGTTAATAAGATGTTTATTTATAAACGCAATTTAAAGATGAACAAATCTGACACCATTATAACAAAAAGATAAGGAAAATTATAAAGTTCCTAACATGGAACTATCAACAACAAGTAACACAACGAGAAAAATCAAAGATGGATTTAACACATGGAATTTTAAACAAACGTGAATAGCATCCTATCACCAATCGACAAATAAGAGTATATGATTTACACCCCAATATAAACAAGGTCTTATTAAGTACCAAGGGTGACCAAAGCATGTGATTTATGCACTTATCATTAGAATTACTCATTTATCCATCAATCTGTTAACTCGTCAATTTATCAATTTAACAAGCGATGTTGGAATATGAATTTATGAATCCGTCGTTCATATAACGATATTGAAATGGGGATGTATGAAATTATGAATATGTCGTTCATATAACGATATTGAAATGGGGATGTATGAAATTATGAATCTATCACACATATAGCGATATTGAAATGGGAATGAATGTAATTTTGCACAGATAGCAATATTGAGATAACAATAAATTGTAACACGAAATAAATATAACTATCGTGGCGTCCGTTTGACTACCAAGATGTATCTACGGTTCCACCCGCTCTAGTCCATGGTCAAGGAGCCACCACGCATGGTCCACCCCTCCCAGTCTGTTGAAGGGTCCCTCGAGAGCCTTCACATTAACACAGACCCGTTGATCGAGAAGCCTTGGTCCCTCGCATCGAGAAAACCAGTACACTCTTCCGAAACAACGTCACCAGACACAGCGTACACGTCACACGAAACCACACAGAGTTCTGTGACTTCACACACCACCAAACCATACATATGGAACAGCTAAAAGTATAACAACTAAACCGTGTAGTACATATGACACGGTTAGTACTTTTGTATTGATATATGTTGCGCATGCGCGCACATGAATTACGCCTCGTTACACATTACATTAATCATTCAATGCATGCCGCGTATAATTAAATAATACCCGTCTGTTCAGTTACAACAAATAGCTAACTTGAACCAGCCTATAGGATTTCTAATATCATGGCGTTGTATGACCTAGGTATTGACTCTCTGTAGAATTTAGAATAAATTCTAAAACATCCAATATATGAAACAATTATGTCATATAAAACGAATAGTGATAAAGAATACAATCTTAAATTTCACATACCTCTACAGCTGAAGTTTTGCTCCCGTAAAGAGGTAAGCTTTCTGACAAGACTCATCGTAGTGTAATTTGTTTATAGAGAATCCGCTCTATATGTACTCTAGCTGTGACAGATATGCGCAGCAGCTAGGTACGTGAGTTTTCACTGCAGGCAATTTGCACGTGTAGCATGGGGTGAATCGGCATTCAGTATTTCAAAATAACTAGAGCCTAAAAAAATAAACAACCCCCGAGTAACGCTCTAGTCGGAAACGAAACCCGAATACATTTTTGATCACATTTACATATTGATATAAACCATACAATTCCGTGACAATACCTCCCCCCTTAAAAAAAAGTGGAAGCACTTTTAGAAAATCACGGAATTTTGCAAAAATACAAACTGAAACGTATTATTTGCATTACCAGAATATCATGGTAGGAAGAAAAAAAACTGCAAATCACACTCTGCTTAAATAATCGGCCCCTACATTTTCCGACCCTCTGATTGCTTCGATCCGGAAACGATATGGCTGCAGAGTCAATGCCCAACGCATCAATCTTGCGTTGGCAACTTTTGCCTTGTTCAAATATATGAGAGGCTGATGGTCCGTTTCAAGGACAAATTCCCTTCCGAAAAGGTACGTGTGGAATTTACCTACACCCCACACCAGTGCCAAGCACTCCTTTTCGATCACGGAGTAGTTTTGCTCTCTAGGCAGCAATTTCCTACTAGCATAAGCTATGGGTAACTTTACCCCGTCTTGCTCCTGTAGCAAAACTGCTCCTAAGCCCGTGTCGGATGCATCAGTTCTCAATATGAACGATCTATTTAATTCTGGCAACTTTAGGATCGGTGCACTGATCAATCTTGCCTTAAGGGCGTTAAAAGCTTTCTCTTGGCATAAACCCCAAGAAACTTTATTTGGCTGCCCTTTCCTAGTCAAATCCGTCAATGGACTAGCTATAGCGGCGAAATTTGGAACGAACTTCCTATAAAAACCTATCAATCCAAGAAACGATCGTATCTGTTTCTTGGTTTCTGGCCTAGGAGCGTCTTTAATCGCGTCAATTTTATCAGGGTGGGGTTTTAACTGCCCTGACCCACTTACTAGATGGCCCAAGCATTCCAAGTTAGAATATGCTATGCTACACTTGGAGGGTCTCGCTGTGAGATTTGCCTTGCGGAGTCTGTCAAACAGATCGACTAATGCCCTAACATGCTCTTCCCAGGTATGTGTATATACTAGAATATCGTCGACAAAACTATCTACGTTGTTCGTGCCTTTCAACAATTTTCGCATAAGACGCACGCACGACGCACCGGCGTTAACCAAAACCAAAAGGCATAACCTTAAACTGGAAAAGACCTTTAGGGGTCGCGAATGCCGTTAATACGCGAGCATTTTCAGCGATGGGCACCTGCCAATAACCTTTTGTTAGATCTAATTTAGAAATGTACTGGTGCCCTGCCAATTTTGAAAACAAGCCCTCCATGTCTGGCATCGGTTCAGCATCAAACACGGTGACTTTATTTAGTTGTCGAAAGTCTATACAAAATCGATTAGTTCCGTCTTTCTTTCTAACCAATACCACGGGGGAAGAATAGGGGGAGTTTGAGGGTTCAATCACTCCCAGGTCTAACATTTTACCTACTTCCTCATCGATTGTCTCCCGTGCGTTACAGGGTATTGGATATCCCTTTATTCTGATTGGCTCCGAGGTATTCAAGTTTATTTCGTGCGTTATTAATCCAGTATTACCTGGTCGATCTGTAAATACGTCTGGGTACTTACTTAAAATTTCCCTGACTTGCTGACGCTGACCTTCAGGTAATTCCGGGCACACGCTGACCATATCTATTCCCTCATTTCCTACAACCATGGGGTACTCAAGGGGAATTTCTGTGTTGGGGTCACTCGGCTCGTCTTCTATGACCGCAATACATACGACGTTCAAAACGCCCCCTTTCAACAGTTTTTATGGCATACATCACACGAACGACAGAATCGTGCTATATCACTATTTACACCTGGCCAATAAAATTCTCTTAACACTTTGTCAGTCGTCCTCTTCCTACTCAAGTGACCTGCACTACCGGACTCGTGCGCTACTCTAAGTATACGGGACCTGAATTTCTGGGGGACAACCAGTTGGAAATACTTTCTACCATCCAACGTGGTAAATTGCCTGTACATTAACCCTTCCCTACGTACAAATTTCAAACTTGCCCCGCCTTTACAATGTTTCGCGGTACCGGATGCGATCCTCTCCGCGGTCGCGCTCAAGGACGCGTCCTGCCTCTGCTCACGCGTAAATTCATCGCGCGAGATATCAGTCACGGCTTCCGGAACTTTTAACTTACGTAGCGGCTTTTTATCCGCCTGCGCCTGTGCCCTAGTTTCGACCGCTTGTACAATGGGAAACCGGAAATCAGACTGAGTTGGGAGTCTGGAGCCCTCGACATTTCCGATAGTTAAGTCGTATATGGGATTTTCCATACACAGAGCTTCTACGGTTCCGGTCAGAAAAGGCGTCTCGATTTCTATTCTCGCGACGGGAACGCGATCAATCGTTTGATCTAACAACATGCACGGGGATTTCCAACCAAGCATTTGGTCATCCCTAACGAGACTCCGCTTTACTATGACGCCCGTACACCCAGTGTCGCGTAAGACCGTGACTTCTTGACCGTTGGGCGGTACCAGTAGCAGTCGGTACTCTCGCCTCGGGAAAAAGACAAGTGCCGATCGACTGAATAACATCACGACCGATCTGCGCACGCGCTGCGGATTCGTACACCGTATTCACGTTATTAGTCCCTGAATTATCACGCGGAAAATCATCGCGCTTACCGCCCCCTGACCATGCTCTGCTTTCGATAGCAACCGCGACCCTCTGGACAAACCCCTTCCTTTTCGGACAATCGGGCGTGATGTGACCCCATTCCTTACAGGTAAAACATTGTCTATCCCTACGATTCGTACCCTTCCCAGATTGAAAGTTTCCACCTTTATGTGTACCAAGTTTCTCGGGTTCTCTGGGTCTCTGATCTTTTCCTTGATTACCTCCCTTGTTATCCCTTGAGATCACATTCTGGGTACCTCCCCGAGCTTCGGCGAAATAGTCTGCCTGAGTAGCCATATCTGAGATATTATTGAAGGACTTTTCCCTCAGGAACAAGTACAATTCCCTACCACAAGTGTTTAACAGCTGGTCCCTAAGTAAAAAATCGGTAAGACCCTCGAACGTTTTTTGAATCTTACCACATTCAACCCAACGCTGGAAATAATCCCCAGTCCTACTGACGAACTGGGTGAATGTCTCGCCTTTCTCGGGTTTACTATATTTAAACTTTTTGCGGAACCCTTGTTCGGTCAACTCGTATCTCTTAAGGAGTGCCTCTCTTAATGCGTCATAGTTTAATGCGTCGTTCACGGGTAGACGCGAATACACATCTAGCGCTTTACCTTTAAGTAACGCGCTGAGATGGAGCGACCAATCATCTTTTTTCCACTTTTGGATGGTAGCATATCGCTCAAACCTATGTAAATAACTATCTAAGTTATCTTTATCATCCTCAAAAGGGGGTAATTTAGGGCCTCTTAACTTTGATTCTTGTTGACCATCTTTCTTAGCCTCTAATAATTCAAATTTCCTTCTATGTTCTTTCTCCATATTCCTGTCTTCTAACTGAATGGCTTCTAACTTTGCTTGTTTCTCCCTATCTAATTTTCTTTCCTCAAGGTCTCTTACCTGCTCTATTCTTTCCCTTTCTGCTTCCCTTTCCCAACCTATCCTTTCCTTCTCTGCCTGTTTCTCTAACTCTATCTTCTCCTTCTCAAATTCCATCTTCTCCTTCTCTACCTGCTTCTCTAACTCTATCTTCTCCTTCTCAAATTCTATCTTATTCCTTTTAAATGCTATCTTTCTTTCCTCAGTTTGCTTCTCTAATTCTAACTTTTCCCTTTCCGCTTGCTTCTCTAGTTGTAATTTTTCCCTTTCTATATCTCTCTCCTTTACCCTTTGGTCCCTTTCATGAGCCTGCTCCTCCTGAACGAATTTTCTAAGGGCCTCCCCCTCATACCCAAACCGTTTACCCAACTCCACTAGATCTTTGAGTGACGACATGATAAATACTGTTGATAAGATCACCAATCCTAAGTGCACTATCATATAACACATACAATTTTTAGGACTACACGAACCAACCGTATATCCCTTCTCCAAATATATGCAATATGTATATATGACAAACAAATGGTGAATAAAACAAAATATGAGTGAGGTATTCACTCACCCGCCTGAATTAGTTCTTGTCAGGAAGGTCACAATCTGAAATAAATAACTAAAAATAAATCTTACCGGAGTCAAGACCTATGCAAACTAACGTCCGTGTTCCCACTAATCCAATGATCCCACTTCTGACACCATTTGTCACAGGATGAAGCCGGGTTGGGACTGGATTAGTGAAGACACCGAAAGCAACTGCGTTAATAAGATGTTTATTTATAAACGCAATTTAAAGATGAACAAATCTGACACCATTATAACAAAAAGATAAGGAAAATTATAAAGTTCCTAACATGGAACTATCAACAACAAGTAACACAACGAGAAAAATCAAAGATGGATTTAACACATGGAATTTTAAACAAACGTGAATAGCATCCTATCACCAATCGACAAATAAGAGTATATGATTTACACCCCAATATAAACAAGGTCTTATTAAGTACCAAGGGTGACCAAAGCATGTGATTTATGCACTTATCAATAGAATACTCATTTATCCATCAATCTGTTAACTCGTCAATTTATCAATTTAACAAGCGATGTTGGAATATGAATTTATGAATCCGTCGTTCATATAACGATATTGAAATGGGGATGTATGAAATTATGAATATGTCGTTCATATAACGATATTGAAATGGGGATGTATGAAATTATGAATCTATCACACATATAGCGATATTGAAATGGGAATGAATGTAATTTTGCACAGATAGCAATATTGATATAACAATCAAATGGAACACGCAATAAATATAACTATCGTGGCGTCCGTTTGACTACCAAGATGTATCTACGGTTCCACCCGCTCTAGTCCATGGTCAAGGAGCCACCACGCATGGTCCACCCCTCCCAGTCTGTTGAAGGGTCCCTCGAGAGCCTTCACATTAACACAGACCCGTTGATCGAGAAGCCTTGGTCCCTCGCATCGAGAAAACCAGTACACTCTTCCGAAACAACGTCACCAGACACAGCGTACACGTCACACGAAACCACACAGAGTTCTGTGACTTCACACACCACCAAACCATACATATGGAACAGCTAAAAGTATAACAACTAAACCGTGTAGTACATATGACACGGTTAGTACTTTTGTATTGATATATGTTGCGCATGCGCGCACATGAATTACGCCTCGTTACACATTACATTAATCATTCAATGCATGCCGCGTATAATTAAATAATACCCGTCTGTTCAGTTACAACAAATAGCTAACTTGAACCAGCCTATAGGATTTCTAATATCATGGCGTTGTATGACCTAGGTATTGACTCTCTGTAGAATTTAGAATAAATTCTAAAACATCCAATATATGAAACAATTATGTCATATAAAACGAATAGTGATAAAGAATACAATCTTAAATTTCACATACCTCTACAGCTGAAGTTTTGCTCCCGTAAAGAGGTAAGCTTTCTGACAAGACTCATCGTAGTGTAATTTGTTTATAGAGAATCCGCTCTATATGTACTCTAGCTGTGACAGATATGCGCAGCAGCTAGGTACGTGAGTTTTCACTGCAGGCAATTTGCACGTGTAGCATGGGGTGAATCGGCATCAGTATTTCAAAATAACTAGAGCCGAAAAAAATAAACAACCCCCGAGTAACGCTCTAGTCGGAAACGAAACCCGAATACATTTTTGATCACATATATATATTGATATAAACCATACAATTCCGTGACAATACCTCCCCCCTTAAAAAAAAGTGGAAGCACTTTTAGAAAATCACGGAATTTTGCAAAAATACAAACTAAAACGTATTATTTGCATTACCAGAATATCATGGTAGGAAAAAAAAACTGCAAATCACACTCTGCTTAAATAATCGGCCCCTACATTTTCCGACCCTCTGATTGCTTCGATCCGGAAACGATATGGCTGCAGAGTCATTGCCCAACGCATCAATCTTGCGTTGGCAACTTTTGCCTTGTTCAAATATATGAGAGGCTGATGGTCCGTTTCAAGGACAAATTCCCTTCCGAAAAGGTACGTGTGGAATTTACCTACACCCCACACCAGTGCCAAGCACTCCTTTTCGATCACGGAGTAGTTTTGCTCTCTAGGCAGCAATTTCCTACTAGCATAAGCTATGGGTAACTTTACCCCGTCTTGCTCCTGTAGCAAAACTGCTCCTAAGCCCGTGTCGGATGCATCAGTTCTCAATATGAACGATCTATTTAATTCTGGCAACTTTAGGATCGGTGCACTGATCAATCTTGCCTTAAGGGCGTTAAAAGCTTTCTCTTGGCATAAACCCCAAGAAACTTTATTTGGCTGCCCTTTCCTAGTCAAATCCGTCAATGGACTAGCTATAGCGGCGAAATTTGGAACGAACTTCCTATAAAAACCTATCAATCCAAGAAACGATCGTATCTGTTTCTTGGTTTCTGGCCTAGGAGCGTCTTTAATCGCGTCAATTTTATCAGGGTGGGGTTTTAACTGCCCTGACCCACTTACTAGATGGCCCAAGCATTCCAAGTTAGAATATGCTATGCTACACTTGGAGGGTCTCGCTGTGAGATTTGCCTTGCGGAGTCTGTCAAACAGATCGACTAATGCCCTAACATGCTCTTCCCAGGTATGTGTATATACTAGAATATCGTCGACAAAACTATCTACGTTGTTCGTGCCTTTCAACAATTTTCGCATAAGACGCACGCACGACGCACCGGCGTTAACCAAAACCAAAAGGCATAACCTTAAACTGGAAAAGACCTTTAGGGGTCGCGAATGCCGTTAATACGCGAGCATTTTCAGCGATGGGCACCTGCCAATAACCTTTTGTTAGATCTAATTTAGAAATGTACTGGTGCCCTGCCAATTTTGAAAACAAGCCCTCCATGTCTGGCATCGGTTCAGCATCAAACACGGTGACTTTATTTAGTTGTCGAAAGTCTATACAAAATCGATTAGTTCCGTCTTTCTTTCTAACCAATACCACGGGGAAGAATAGGGGGAGTTTGAGGGTTCAATCACTCCCAGGTCTAACATTTTACCTACTTCCTCATCGATTGTCTCCCGTGCGTTACAGGGTATTGGATATCCCTTTATTCTGATTGGCTCCGAGGTATTCAAGTTTATTTCGTGCGTTATTAATCCAGTATTACCTGGTCGATCTGTAAATACGTCTGGGTACTTACTTAAAATTTCCCTGACTTGCTGACGCTGACCTTCAGGTAATTCCGGGCACACGCTGACCATATCTATTCCCTCATTTCCTACAACCATGGGGTACTCAAGGGGAATTTCTGTGTTGGGGTCACTCGGCTCGTCTTCTATGACCGCAATACATACGACGTTCAAAACGCCCCTTTCAACAGTTTTATGGCATACATCACACGAACGACAGAATCGTGCTATATCACTATTTACACCTGGCCAATAAAATTCTCTTAACACTTTGTCAGTCGTCCTCTTCCTACTCAAGTGACCTGCACTACCGGACTCGTGCGCTACTCTAAGTATACGGGACCTGAATTTCTGGGGGACAACCAGTTGGAAATACTTTCTACCATCCAACGTGGTAAATTGCCTGTACATTAACCCTTCCCTACGTACAAATTTCAAACTTGCCCCGCCTTTACAATGTTTCGCGGTACCGGATGCGATCCTCTCCGCGGTCGCGCTCAAGGACGCGTCCTGCCTCTGCTCACGCGTAAATTCATCGCGCGAGATATCAGTCACGGCTTCCGGAACTTTTAACTTACGTAGCGGCTTTTTATCCGCCTGCGCCTGTGCCCTAGTTTCGACCGCTTGTACAATGGGAAACCGGAAATCAGACTGAGTTGGGAGTCTGGAGCCCTCGACATTTCCGATAGTTAAGTCGTATATGGGATTTTCCATACACAGAGCTTCTACGGTTCCGGTCAGAAAAGGCGTCTCGATTTCTATTCTCGCGACGGGAACGCGATCAATCGTTTGATCTAACAACATGCACGGGGATTTCCAACCAAGCATTTGGTCATCCCTAACGAGACTCCGCTTTACTATGACGCCCGTACACCCAGTGTCGCGTAAGACCGTGACTTCTTGACCGTTGGCGGTACCAGTAGCAGTCGGTACTCTCGCCTCGGGAAAAAGACAAGTGCCGATCGACTGAATAACATCACGACCGATCTGCGCACGCGCTGCGGATTCGTACACCGTATTCACGTTATTAGTCCCTGAATTATCACGCGGAAAATCATCGCGCTTACCGCCCCCTGACCATGCTCTGCTTTCGATAGCAACCGCGACCCTCTGGACAAACCCCTTCCTTTTCGGACAATCGGGCGTGATGTGACCCCATTCCTTACAGGTAAAACATTGTCTATCCCTACGATTCGTACCCTTCCCAGATTGAAAGTTTCCACCTTTATGTGTACCAAGTTTCTCGGGTTCTCTGGGTCTCTGATCTTTTCCTTGATTACCTCCCTTGTTATCCCTTGAGATCACATTCTGGGTACCTCCCCGAGCTTCGGCGAAATAGTCTGCCTGAGTAGCCATATCTGAGATATTATTGAAGGACTTTTCCCTCAGGAACAAGTACAATTCCCTACCACAAGTGTTTAACAGCTGGTCCCTAAGTAAAAAATCGGTAAGACCCTCGAACGTTTTTTGAATCTTACCACATTCAACCCAACGCTGGAAATAATCCCCAGTCCTACTGACGAACTGGGTGAATGTCTCGCCTTTCTCGGGTTTACTATATTTAAACTTTTTGCGGAACCCTTGTTCGGTCAACTCGTATCTCTTAAGGAGTGCCTCTCTTAATGCGTCATAGTTTAATGCGTCGTTCACGGGTAGACGCGAATACACATCTAGCGCTTTACCTTTAAGTAACGCGCTGAGATGGAGCGACCAATCATCTTTTTTCCACTTTTGGATGGTAGCATATCGCTCAAACCTATGTAAATAACTATCTAAGTTATCTTTATCATCCTCAAAAGGGGGTAATTTAGGGCCTCTTAACTTTGATTCTTGTTGACCATCTTTCTTAGCCTCTAATAATTCAAATTTCCTTCTATGTTCTTTCTCCATATTCCTGTCTTCTAACTGAATGGCTTCTAACTTTGCTTGTTTCTCCCTATCTAATTTTCTTTCCTCAAGGTCTCTTACCTGCTCTATTCTTTCCCTTTCTGCTTCCCTTTCCCAACCTATCCTTTCCTTCTCTGCCTGTTTCTCTAACTCTATCTTCTCCTTCTCAAATTCCATCTTCTCCTTCTCTACCTGCTTCTCTAACTCTATCTTCTCCTTCTCAAATTCTATCTTATTCCTTTTAAATGCTATCTTTCTTTCCTCAGTTTGCTTCTCTAATTCTAACTTTTCCCTTTCCGCTTGCTTCTCTAGTTGTAATTTTTCCCTTTCTATATCTCTCTCCTTTACCCTTTGGTCCCTTTCATGAGCCTGCTCCTCCTGAACGAATTTTCTAAGGGCCTCCCCCTCATACCCAAACCGTTTACCCAACTCCACTAGATCTTTGAGTGACGACATGATAAATACTGTTGATAAGATCACCAATCCTAAGTGCACTATCATATAACACATACAATTTTTAGGACTACACGAACCAACCGTATATCCCTTCTCCAAATATATGCAATATGTATATATGACAAACAAATGGTGAATAAAACAAAATATGAGTGAGGTATTCACTCACCCGCCTGAATTAGTTCTTGTCAGGAAGGTCACAATCTGAAATAAATAACTAAAAAAAAATCTTACCGGAGTCAAGACCTATGCAAACTAACGTCCGTGTTCCCACTAATCCAATGATCCCACTTCTGACACCATTTGTCACAGGATGAAGCCGGGTTGGGACTGGATTAGTGAAGACACCGAAAGCAACTGCGTTAATAAGATGTTTATTTATAAACGCAATTTAAAGATGAACAAATCTGACACCATTATAACAAAAAGATAAGGAAAATTATAAAGTTCCTAACATGGAACTATCAACAACAAGTAACACAACGAGAAAAATCAAAGATGGATTTAACACATGGAATTTTAAACAAACGTGAATAGCATCCTATCACCAATCGACAAATAAGAGTATATGATTTACACCCCAATATAAACAAGGTCTTATTAAGTACCAAGGGTGACCAAAGCATGTGATTTATGCACTTATCAATAGAATACTCATTTATCCATCAATCTGTTAACTCGTCAATTTATCAATTTAACAAGCGATGTTGGAATATGAATTTATGAATCCGTCGTTCATATAACGATATTGAAATGGGGATGTATGAAATTATGAATATGTCGTTCATATAACGATATTGAAATGGGGATGTATGAAATTATGAATCTATCACACATATAGCGATATTGAAATGGGAATGAATGTAATTTTGCACAGATAGCAATATTGAGATAACAATCAAATGGAACACGCAATAAATATAACTATTGTGGCGTCCGTTTGACTACCAAGATGTATCTACGGTTCCACCCGCTCTAGTCCATGGTCAAGGAGCCACCACGCATGGTCCACCCCTCCCAGTCTGTTGAAGGGTCCCTCGAGAGCCTTTACATTAACACAAACCCGTTGATCGAGAAGCCTTGGTCCCTCGCATCGAGAAAACCAGTACACTCTTCCGAAACAACGTCACCAGACACAGCGTACACGTCACACGAAACCACACAGAGTTCTGTGACTTCACACACCACCAAACCATACATATGGAACAGCTAAAAGTATAACAACTAAACCGTGTAGTACATATGACACGGTTAGTACTTTTGTATTGATATATGTTGCGCATGCGCGCACATGAATTACGCCTCGTTACACATTACATTAATCATTCAATGCATGCCGCGTATAATTAAATAATACCCGTCTGTTCAGTTACAACAAATAGCTAACTTGAACCAGCCTATAGGATTTCTAATATCATGGCGTTGTATGACCTAGGTATTGACTCTCTGTAGAATTTAGAATAAATTCTAAAACATCCAATATATGAAACAATTATGTCATATAAAACGAATAGTGATAAAGAATACAATCTTAAATTTCACATACCTCTACAGCTGAAGTTTTGCTCCCGTAAAGAGGTAAGCTTTCTGACAAGACTCATCGTAGTGTAATTTGTTTATAGAGAATCCGCTCTATATGTACTCTAGCTGTGACAGATATGCGCAGCAGCTAGGTACGTGAGTTTTCACTGCAGGCAATTTGCACGTGTAGCATGGGGTGAATCGGCATTAGTATTTCAAAATAACTAGAGCCGAAAAAAATAAACAACCCCCGAGTAACGCTCTAGTCGGAAACGAAACCCGAATACATTTTTGATCACATATACATATTGATATAAACCATACAATTCCGTGACAATACCTCCCCCCTTAAAAAAAAGTGGAAGCACTTTTAGAAAATCACGGAATTTTGCAAAAATACAAACTGAAACGTATTATTTGCATTACCAGAATATCATGGTAGGAAGAAAAAAAACTGCAAATCACACTCTGCTTAAATAATCGGCCCCTACATTTTCCGACCCTCTGATTGCTTCGATCCGGAAACGATATGGCTGCAGAGTCAATGCCCAACGCATCAATCTTGCGTTGGCAACTTTTGCCTTGTTCAAATATATGAGAGGCTGATGGTCCGTTTCAAGGACAAATTCCCTTCCGAAAAGGTACGTGTGGAATTTACCTACACCCCACACCAGTGCCAAGCACTCCTTTTCGATCACGGAGTAGTTTTGCTCTCTAGGCAGCAATTTCCTACTAGCATAAGCTATGGGTAACTTTACCCCGTCTTGCTCCTGTAGCAAAACTGCTCCTAAGCCCGTGTCGGATGCATCAGTTCTCAATATGAACGATCTATTTAATTCTGGCAACTTTAGGATCGGTGCACTGATCAATCTTGCCTTAAGGGCGTTAAAAGCTTTCTCTTGGCATAAACCCCAAGAAACTTTATTTGGCTGCCCTTTCCTAGTCAAATCCGTCAATGGACTAGCTATAGCGGCGAAATTTGGAACGAACTTCCTATAAAAACCTATCAATCCAAGAAACGATCGTATCTGTTTCTTGGTTTCTGGCCTAGGAGCGTCTTTAATCGCGTCAATTTTATCAGGGTGGGGTTTTAACTGCCCTGACCCACTTACTAGATGGCCCAAGCATTCCAAGTTAGAATATGCTATGCTACACTTGGAGGGTCTCGCTGTGAGATTTGCCTTGCGGAGTCTGTCAAACAGATCGACTAATGCCCTAACATGCTCTTCCCAGGTATGTGTATATACTAGAATATCGTCGACAAAACTATCTACGTTGTTCGTGCCTTTCAACAATTTTCGCATAAGACGCACGCACGACGCACCGGCGTTAACCAAAACCAAAAGGCATAACCTTAAACTGGAAAAGACCTTTAGGGGTCGCGAATGCCGTTAATACGCGAGCATTTTCAGCGATGGGCACCTGCCAATAACCTTTTGTTAGATCTAATTTAGAAATGTACTGGTGCCCTGCCAATTTTGAAAACAAGCCCTCCATGTCTGGCATCGGTTCAGCATCAAACACGGTGACTTTATTTAGTTGTCGAAAGTCTATACAAAATCGATTAGTTCCGTCTTTCTTTCTAACCAATACCACGGGGGAAGAATAGGGGGAGTTTGAGGGTTCAATCACTCCCAGGTCTAACATTTTACCTACTTCCTCATCGATTGTCTCCCGTGCGTTACAGGGTATTGGATATCCCTTTATTCTGATTGGCTCCGAGGTATTCAAGTTTATTTCGTGCGTTATTAATCCAGTATTACCTGGTCGATCTGTAAATACGTCTGGGTACTTACTTAAAATTTCCCTGACTTGCTGACGCTGACCTTCAGGTAATTCCGGGCACACGCTGACCATATCTATTCCCTCATTTCCTACAACCATGGGGTACTCAAGGGGAATTTCTGTGTTGGGGTCACTCGGCTCGTCTTCTATGACCGCAATACATACGACGTTCCTTTCAACAGTTTTATGGCATACATCACACGAACGACAGAATCGTGCTATATCACTATTTACACCTGGCCAATAAAATTCTCTTAACACTTTGTCAGTCGTCCTCTTCCTACTCAAGTGACCTGCACTACCGGACTCGTGCGCTACTCTAAGTATACGGGACCTGAATTTCTGGGGGACAACCAGTTGGAAATACTTTCTACCATCCAACGTGGTCAATTGCCTGTACATTAACCCTTCCCTACGTACAAATTTCAAACTTGCCCCGCCTTTACAATGTTTCGCGGTACCGGATGCGATCCTCTCCGCGGTCGCGCTCAAGGACGCGTCCTGCCTCTGCTCACGCGTAAATTCATCGCGCGAGATATCAGTCACGGCTTCCGGAACTTTTAACTTACGTAGCGGCTTTTTATCCGCCTGCGCCTGTGCCCTAGTTTCGACCGCTTGTACAATGGGAAACCGGAAATCAGACTGAGTTGGGAGTCTGGAGCCCTCGACATTTCCGATAGTTAAGTCGTATATGGGATTTTCCATACACAGAGCTTCTACGGTTCCGGTCAGAAAAGGCGTCTCGATTTCTATTCTCGCGACGGGAACGCGATCAATCGTTTGATCTAACAACATGCACGGGGATTTCCAACCAAGCATTTGGTCATCCCTAACGAGACTCCGCTTTACTATGACGCCCGTACACCCAGTGTCGCGTAAGACCGTGACTTCTTGACCGTTGGCGGTACCAGTAGCAGTCGGTACTCTCGCCTCGGGAAAAAGACAAGTGCCGATCGACTGAATAACATCACGACCGATCTGCGCACGCGCTGCGGATTCGTACACCGTATTCACGTTATTAGTCCCTGAATTATCACGCGGAAAATCATCGCGCTTACCGCCCCCTGACCATGCTCTGCTTTCGATAGCAACCGCGACCCTCTGGACAAACCCCTTCCTTTTCGGACAATCGGGCGTGATGTGACCCCATTCCTTACAGGTAAAACATTGTCTATCCCTACGATTTGTACTCTTCCCAGATTGAAAGTTTCCACCTTTATGTGTACCAAGTTTCTCGGGTTCTCTGGGTCTCTGATCTTTTCCTTGATTACCTCCCTTGTTATCCCTTGAGATCACATTCTGGGTACCTCCCCGAGCTTCGGCGAAATAGTCTGCCTGAGTAGCCATATCTGAGATATTATTGAAGGACTTTTCCCTCAGGAACAAGTACAATTCCCTACCACAAGTGTTTAACAGCTGGTCCCTAAGTAAAAAATCGGTAAGACCCTCGAACGTTTTTTGAATCTTACCACATTCAACCCAACGCTGGAAATAATCCCCAGTCCTACTGACGAACTGGGTGAATGTCTCGCCTTTCTCGGGTTTACTATATTTAAACTTTTTGCGGAACCCTTGTTCGGTCAACTCGTATCTCTTAAGGAGTGCCTCTCTTAATGCGTCATAGTTTAATGCGTCGTTCACGGGTAGACGCGAATACACATCTAGCGCTTTACCTTTAAGTAACGCGCTGAGATGGAGCGACCAATCATCTTTTTTCCACTTTTGGATGGTAGCATATCGCTCAAACCTATGTAAATAACTATCTAAGTTATCTTTATCATCCTCAAAAGGGGGTAATTTAGGGCCTCTTAACTTTGATTCTTGTTGACCATCTTTCTTAGCCTCTAATAATTCAAATTTCCTTCTATGTTCTTTCTCCATATTCCTGTCTTCTAACTGAATGGCTTCTAACTTTGCTTGTTTCTCCCTATCTAATTTTCTTTCCTCAAGGTCTCTTACCTGCTCTATTCTTTCCCTTTCTGCTTCCCTTTCCCAACCTATCCTTTCCTTCTCTGCCTGTTTCTCTAACTCTATCTTCTCCTTCTCAAATTCCATCTTCTCCTTCTCTACCTGCTTCTCTAACTCTATCTTCTCCTTCTCAAATTCTATCTTATTCCTTTTAAATGCTATCTTTCTTTCCTCAGTTTGCTTCTCTAATTCTAACTTTTCCCTTTCCGCTTGCTTCTCTAGTTGTAATTTTTCCCTTTCTATATCTCTCTCCTTTACCCTTTGGTCCCTTTCATGAGCCTGCTCCTCCTGAACGAATTTTCTAAGGGCCTCCCCCTCATACCCAAACCGTTTACCCAACTCCACTAGATCTTTGAGTGACGACATGATAAATACTGTTGATAAGATCACCAATCCTAAGTGCACTATCATATAACACATACAATTTTTAGGACTACACGAACCAACCGTATATCCCTTCTCCAAATATATGCAATATGTATATATGACAAACAAATGGTGAATAAAACAAAATATGAGTGAGGTATTCACTCACCCGCCTGAATTAGTTCTTGTCAGGAAGGTCACAATCTGAAATAAATAACTAAAAAAAAATCTTACCGGAGTCAAGACCTATGCAAACTAACGTCCGTGTTCCCACTAATCCAATGATCCCACTTCTGACACCATTTGTCACAGGATGAAGCCGGGTTGGGACTGGATTAGTGAAGACACCGAAAGCAACTGCGTTAATAAGATGTTTATTTATAAACGCAATTTAAAGATGAACAAATCTGACACCATTATAACAAAAAGATAAGGAAAATTATAAAGTTCCTAACATGGAACTATCAACAACAAGTAACACAACGAGAAAAATCAAAGATGGATTTAACACATGGAATTTTAAACAAACGTGAATAGCATCCTATCACCAATCGACAAATAAGAGTATATGATTTACACCCCAATATAAACAAGGTCTTATTAAGTACCAAGGGTGACCAAAGCATGTGATTTATGCACTTATCAATAGAATACTCATTTATCCATCAATCTGTTAACTCGTCAATTTATCAATTTAACAAGCGATGTTGGAATATGAATTTATGAATCCGTCGTTCATATAACGATATTGAAATGGGGATGTATGAAATTATGAATATGTCGTTCATATAACGATATTGAAATGGGGATGTATGAAATTATGAATCTATCACACATATAGCGATATTGAAATGGGAATGAATGTAATTTTGCACAGATAGCAATATTGAGATAACAATCAAATGGAACACGCAATAAATATAACTATTGTGGCGTCCGTTTGACTACCAAGATGTATCTACGGTTCCACCCGCTCTAGTCCATGGTCAAGGAGCCACCACGCATGGTCCACCCCTCCCAGTCTGTTGAAGGGTCCCTCGAGAGCCTTTACATTAACACAAACCCGTTGATCGAGAAGCCTTGGTCCCTCGCATCGAGAAAACCAGTACACTCTTCCGAAACAACGTCACCAGACACAGCGTACACGTCACACGAAACCACACAGAGTTCTGTGACTTCACACACCACCAAACCATACATATGGAACAGCTAAAAGTATAACAACTAAACCGTGTAGTACATATGACACGGTTAGTACTTTTGTATTGATATATGTTGCGCATGCGCGCACATGAATTACGCCTCGTTACACATTACATTAATCATTCAATGCATGCCGCGTATAATTAAATAATACCCGTCTGTTCAGTTACAACAAATAGCTAACTTGAACCAGCCTATAGGATTTCTAATATCATGGCGTTGTATGACCTAGGTATTGACTCTCTGTAGAATTTAGAATAAATTCTAAAACATCCAATATATGAAACAATTATGTCATATAAAACGAATAGTGATAAAGAATACAATCTTAAATTTCACATACCTCTACAGCTGAAGTTTTGCTCCCGTAAAGAGGTAAGCTTTCTGACAAGACTCATCGTAGTGTAATTTGTTTATAGAGAATCCGCTCTATATGTACTCTAGCTGTGACAGATATGCGCAGCAGCTAGGTACGTGAGTTTTCACTGCAGGCAATTTGCACGTGTAGCATGGGGTGAATCGGCATTAGTATTTCAAAATAACTAGAGCCGAAAAAAATAAACAACCCCCGAGTAACGCTCTAGTCGGAAACGAAACCCGAATACATTTTTGATCACATATACATATTGATATAAACCATACAATTCCGTGACAATACCTCCCCCCTTAAAAAAAAGTGGAAGCACTTTTAGAAAATCACGGAATTTTGCAAAAATACAAACTGAAACGTATTATTTGCATTACCAGAATATCATGGTAGGAAAAAAAACTGCAAATCACACTCTGCTTAAATAATCGGCCCCTACATTTTCCGACCCTCTGATTGCTTCGATCCGGAAACGATATGGCTGCAGAGTCAATGCCCAACGCATCAATCTTGCGTTGGCAACTTTTGCCTTGTTCAAATATATGAGAGGCTGATGGTCCGTTTCAAGGACAAATTCCCTTCCGAAAAGGTACGTGTGGAATTTACCTACACCCCACACCAGTGCCAAGCACTCCTTTTCGATCACGGAGTAGTTTTGCTCTCTAGGCAGCAATTTCCTACTAGCATAAGCTATGGGTAACTTTACCCCGTCTTGCTCCTGTAGCAAAACTGCTCCTAAGCCCGTGTCGGATGCATCAGTTCTCAATATGAACGATCTATTTAATTCTGGCAACTTTAGGATCGGTGCACTGATCAATCTTGCCTTAAGGGCGTTAAAAGCTTTCTCTTGGCATAAACCCCAAGAAACTTTATTTGGCTGCCCTTTCCTAGTCAAATCCGTCAATGGACTAGCTATAGCGGCGAAATTTGGAACGAACTTCCTATAAAAACCTATCAATCCAAGAAACGATCGTATCTGTTTCTTGGTTTCTGGCCTAGGAGCGTCTTTAATCGCGTCAATTTTATCAGGGTGGGGTTTTAACTGCCCTGACCCACTTACTAGATGGCCCAAGCATTCCAAGTTAGAATATGCTATGCTACACTTGGAGGGTCTCGCTGTGAGATTTGCCTTGCGGAGTCTGTCAAACAGATCGACTAATGCCCTAACATGCTCTTCCCAGGTATGTGTATATACTAGAATATCGTCGACAAAACTATCTACGTTGTTCGTGCCTTTCAACAATTTTCGCATAAGACGCACGCACGACGCACCGGCGTTAACCAAAACCAAAAGGCATAACCTTAAACTGGAAAAGACCTTTAGGGGTCGCGAATGCCGTTAATACGCGAGCATTTTCAGCGATGGGCACCTGCCAATAACCTTTTGTTAGATCTAATTTAGAAATGTACTGGTGCCCTGCCAATTTTGAAAACAAGCCCTCCATGTCTGGCATCGGTTCAGCATCAAACACGGTGACTTTATTTAGTTGTCGAAAGTCTATACAAAATCGATTAGTTCCGTCTTTCTTTCTAACCAATACCACGGGGGAAGAATAGGGGGAGTTTGAGGGTTCAATCACTCCCAGGTCTAACATTTTACCTACTTCCTCATCGATTGTCTCCCGTGCGTTACAGGGTATTGGATATCCCTTTATTCTGATTGGCTCCGAGGTATTCAAGTTTATTTCGTGCGTTATTAATCCAGTATTACCTGGTCGATCTGTAAATACGTCTGGGTACTTACTTAAAATTTCCCTGACTTGCTGACGCTGACCTTCAGGTAATTCCGGGCACACGCTGACCATATCTATTCCCTCATTTCCTACAACCATGGGGTACTCAAGGGGAATTTCTGTGTTGGGGTCACTCGGCTCGTCTTCTATGACCGCAATACATACGACGTTCAAAACGCCCCTTTCAACAGTTTTATGGCATACATCACACGAACGACAGAATCGTGCTATATCACTATTTACACCTGGCCAATAAAATTCTCTTAACACTTTGTCAGTCGTCCTCTTCCTACTCAAGTGACCTGCACTACCGGACTCGTGCGCTACTCTAAGTATACGGGACCTGAATTTCTGGGGGACAACCAGTTGGAAATACTTTCTACCATCCAACGTGGTCAATTGCCTGTACATTAACCCTTCCCTACGTACAAATTTCAAACTTGCCCCGCCTTTACAATGTTTCGCGGTACCGGATGCGATCCTCTCCGCGGTCGCGCTCAAGGACGCGTCCTGCCTCTGCTCACGCGTAAATTCATCGCGCGAGATATCAGTCACGGCTTCCGGAACTTTTAACTTACGTAGCGGCTTTTTATCCGCCTGCGCCTGTGCCCTAGTTTCGACCGCTTGTACAATGGGAAACCGGAAATCAGACTGAGTTGGGAGTCTGGAGCCCTCGACATTTCCGATAGTTAAGTCGTATATGGGATTTTCCATACACAGAGCTTCTACGGTTCCGGTCAGAAAAGGCGTCTCGATTTCTATTCTCGCGACGGGAACGCGATCAATCGTTTGATCTAACAACATGCACGGGGATTTCCAACCAAGCATTTGGTCATCCCTAACGAGACTCCGCTTTACTATGACGCCCGTACACCCAGTGTCGCGTAAGACCGTGACTTCTTGACCGTTGGCGGTACCAGTAGCAGTCGGTACTCTCGCCTCGGGAAAAAGACAAGTGCCGATCGACTGAATAACATCACGACCGATCTGCGCACGCGCTGCGGATTCGTACACCGTATTCACGTTATTAGTCCCTGAATTATCACGCGGAAAATCATCGCGCTTACCGCCCCCTGACCATGCTCTGCTTTCGATAGCAACCGCGACCCTCTGGACAAACCCCTTCCTTTTCGGACAATCGGGCGTGATGTGACCCCATTCCTTACAGGTAAAACATTGTCTATCCCTACGATTCGTACCCTTCCCAGATTGAAAGTTTCCACCTTTATGTGTACCAAGTTTCTCGGGTTCTCTGGGTCTCTGATCTTTTCCTTGATTACCTCCCTTGTTATCCCTTGAGATCACATTCTGGGTACCTCCCCGAGCTTCGGCGAAATAGTCTGCCTGAGTAGCCATATCTGAGATATTATTGAAGGACTTTTCCCTCAGGAACAAGTACAATTCCCTACCACAAGTGTTTAACAGCTGGTCCCTAAGTAAAAAATCGGTAAGACCCTCGAACGTTTTTTGAATCTTACCACATTCAACCCAACGCTGGAAATAATCCCCAGTCCTACTGACGAACTGGGTGAATGTCTCGCCTTTCTCGGGTTTACTATATTTAAACTTTTTGCGGAACCCTTGTTCGGTCAACTCGTATCTCTTAAGGAGTGCCTCTCTTAATGCGTCATAGTTTAATGCGTCGTTCACGGGTAGACGCGAATACACATCTAGCGCTTTACCTTTAAGTAACGCGCTGAGATGGAGCGACCAATCATCTTTTTTCCACTTTTGGATGGTAGCATATCGCTCAAACCTATGTAAATAACTATCTAAGTTATCTTTATCATCCTCAAAAGGGGGTAATTTAGGGCCTCTTAACTTTGATTCTTGTTGACCATCTTTCTTAGCCTCTAATAATTCAAATTTCCTTCTATGTTCTTTCTCCATATTCCTGTCTTCTAACTGAATGGCTTCTAACTTTGCTTGTTTCTCCCTATCTAATTTTCTTTCCTCAAGGTCTCTTACCTGCTCTATTCTTTCCCTTTCTGCTTCCCTTTCCCAACCTATCCTTTCCTTCTCTGCCTGTTTCTCTAACTCTATCTTCTCCTTCTCAAATTCCATCTTCTCCTTCTCTACCTGCTTCTCTAACTCTATCTTCTCCTTCTCAAATTCTATCTTATTCCTTTTAAATGCTATCTTTCTTTCCTCAGTTTGCTTCTCTAATTCTAACTTTTCCCTTTCCGCTTGCTTCTCTAGTTGTAATTTTTCCCTTTCTATATCTCTCTCCTTTACCCTTTGGTCCCTTTCATGAGCCTGCTCCTCCTGAACGAATTTTCTAAGGGCCTCCCCCTCATACCCAAACCGTTTACCCAACTCCACTAGATCTTTGAGTGACGACATGATAAATACTGTTGATAAGATCACCAATCCTAAGTGCACTATCATATAACACATACAATTTTTAGGACTACACGAACCAACCGTATATCCCTTCTCCAAATATATGCAATATGTATATATGACAAACAAATGGTGAATAAAACAAAATATGAGTGAGGTATTCACTCACCCGCCTGAATTAGTTCTTGTCAGGAAGGTCACAATCTGAAATAAATAACTAAAAAAAAATCTTACCGGAGTCAAGACCTATGCAAACTAACGTCCGTGTTCCCACTAATCCAATGATCCCACTTCTGACACCATTTGTCACAGGATGAAGCCGGGTTGGGACTGGATTAGTGAAGACACCGAAAGCAACTGCGTTAATAAGATGTTTATTTATAAACGCAATTTAAAGATGAACAAATCTGACACCATTATAACAAAAAGATAAGGAAAATTATAAAGTTCCTAACATGGAACTATCAAC
Source organism: Margaritifera margaritifera (assembly GCA_029931535.1). Classification (NCBI taxonomy): domain Eukaryota; kingdom Metazoa; phylum Mollusca; class Bivalvia; order Unionida; family Margaritiferidae; genus Margaritifera; species Margaritifera margaritifera. The sequence continues at coordinate 24,218 of JAQPZY010000859.1, forward strand.
AACAAGTAACACAACGAGAAAAATCAAAGATGGATTTAACACATGGAATTTTAAACAAACGTGAATAGCATCCTATCACCAATCGACAAATAAGAGTATATGATTTACACCCCAATATAAACAAGGTCTTATTAAGTACCAAGGGTGACCAAAGCATGTGATTTATGCACTTATCAATAGAATACTCATTTATCCATCAATCTGTTAACTCGTCAATTTATCAATTTAACAAGCGATGTTGGAATATGAATTTATGAATCCGTCGTTCATATAACGATATTGAAATGGGGATGTATGAAATTATGAATATGTCGTTCATATAACGATATTGAAATGGGGATGTATGAAATTATGAATCTATCACACATATAGCGATATTGAAATGGGAATGAATGTAATTTTGCACAGATAGCAATATTGAGATAACAATCAAATGGAACACGCAATAAATATAACTATCGTGGCGTCCGTTTGACTACCAAGATGTATCTACGGTTCCACCCGCTCTAGTCCATGGTCAAGGAGCCACCACGCATGGTCCACCCCTCCCAGTCTGTTGAAGGGTCCCTCGAGAGCCTTCACATTAACACAGACCCGTTGATCGAGAAGCCTTGGTCCCTCGCATCGAGAAAACCAGTACACTCTTCCGAAACAACGTCACCAGACACAGCGTACACGTCACACGAAACCACACAGAGTTCTGTGACTTCACACACCACCAAACCATACATATGGAACAGCTAAAAGTATAACAACTAAACCGTGTAGTACATATGACACGGTTAGTACTTTTGTATTGATATATGTTGCGCATGCGCGCACATGAATTACTCCTCGTTACACATTACATTAATCATTCAATGCATGCCGCGTATAATTAAATAATACCCGTCTGTTCAGTTACAACAAATAGCTAACTTGAACCAGCCTATAGGATTTCTAATATCATGGCGTTGTATGACCTAGGTATTGACTCTCTGTAGAATTTAGAATAAATTCTAAAACATCTAATATATGAAACAATTATGTCATATAAAACGAATAGTGATAAAGAATACAATCTTAAATTTCACATACCTCTACAGCTGAAGTTTTGCTCCCGTAAAGAAGTAAGCTTTCTGACAAGACTCATCGTAGTGTAATTTGTTTATAGAGAATCCGCTCTATATGTACTCTAGCTGTGACAGATATGCGCAGCAGCTAGGTACGTGAGTTTTCACTGCAGGCAATTTGCACGTGTAGCATGGGGTGAATCGGCATCAGTATTTCAAAATAACTAGAGCCGAAAAAAATAAACAACCCCCGAGTAACGCTCTAGTCGGAAACGAAACCCGAATACATTTTTGATCACATATACATATTGATATAAACCATACAATTCCGTGACAAAGCTGTGCAATTTAATCTTAATAAACATCGGATGATGTTGAGATCAATTCGCACAAATATATAGGCGAACAAGTTGATACAAATATGGGAAGAGAGAGGGAGAGAGAGAACAGTTTTAAATAAAGCGTGTATGATTGATGGTCCACTCATCTGATAAACGCAGTCTTACATCTCTTAATTTTCCCAATAGTGTAATAACACCAGAAGGATGGTTTAGCGTTAGTATCATGGCCAGCGTGCACATACAAGAAGATTCCCCGAATTACCTTTCTTAGAAATAACATAGAAGCTAATTTCCACATCTCTATTTACAGTTGAATTCTCTATACTGAGACAATACATTTAACATTGATTTCGTGTCCAGTATATCATTTTCTACCAGGAAGAACATACCAATGTCAATGTTATCATTATTAACGACCAGGTGGCAGTTTTCGTTACCAGTTCAAGTACATTCGTGTATAGATCTGATCACGCAGCCATCTTTAACGAATGAACCAGAATTTACGGTTGCTGTGTCGCACCAGAAAAAGTATTGCAAACTCTTTTTAGCAAGAAGGGTTCTGAATATAACAAGATTTGTGTTATGTTTGGGACTTTAAGATGGGATGGCTAACAAGTTTATTATTTGCCATCTTTGATTGGTTCGTGGTCTTGTATTTTCAATAAAGAACTCATTGGATGCTCCTAGACAATTGAAGACTCTTAAAAATACTTTAAGGCGCCAGTAAAGAAGTAAGTAATACTAAGATATGTATACTCATCCACAATTGTGAGTTCCTTGCCATGAAAGAATTTAGCTGGATTAGAGACGTGACAATTTTGTAAGAAAATACATCTTCTCAGTCAATATTAAAAATATTAAATAGCAGTTGGCTTTAACTATCAACTTGCTTGACCCTTATAAGCATTTTAGTAACGGGTCATATGTAGTTATCTTTATGAGGTGAATTTTGTGTTTATGTACATATCCTTGATAATTTGAACAAACTTTCCACATATTCCTAATTTTAATAGTTTCTTAAATAACCCAGGCCTGCAGTCAAACTCAGTTTCTTTTAAAAGTCATATAATCCTATTTTAGTTTATTAAACGTTGATCTCAGGTGAAAGCTATTTGGTTATTGATGACTCTTTTAACCAATACGCCTAATTTCAATAAATATATCAACGTTATTGTCTGTATTAATACTGACGAGCACGTCTGCACGTCAATAACTTGATAAGAAATGAACCAGCATTGAGCAATCAGTTGACTTAAGAACTCCCGTTTTTTTCTTTTTCTGATGTGATTGCTAAATACAGGCTTGACTGTACTTTATAAAGTAGACGGTAACAATTGGTATTCACCCACTCGCCATGAATTCTTTTATCTCTAATTTGATTTCCAAGACAAGAATTGTTTATCAGGTACTGACAGACCAATAAATATGATGAGCAGTTTCATTTTGTACACAGGCGATTTCTTCTGCACTTTCTTGTTTTCGACAGGCAAATAAGAATAAAATAGATTGATTGATATAATGTCTTGGACATCAGGAGTAGCATAGAAAAACCCCTATCAAAATATCATCAACAGGATAATCCATCCTTTTATGTATGGATAACTGAATATTGTCAAATATTTAACATTTTATCTTATTCGTCTCGATAATTCGGGACTAAAATAATATCTTGTCATTATTATTTGCATGCATTTCTACTATTAGGATTATCTTGTCTAAATGATTCAGCGTAATAATTGGAACGTGTGCATATTAAAACTGAGTTCCATTGAGGCATTGATGCCATTGAATTTGATTTGTTCAAGGAACCCTTGGTAGTGTTCATAGTTAAAACCACGCAGAATCGTTGTTTCACATATAATTCAAGATGTGATGCTTGTATCTCTTCCCTTACAAAATAAAAATTAGTACAGTTTTCATGGAAGGAAACATTGCTTAAGAAAAATAACGCGTACCTCAATTACATGCATAAACCCTTTGAGTTCATTTAAAAATGCAAGGTACAATCAGCGCCGAATTAAGATTATAAGGAGCCCTAGGCTAATAACGCTTCCATCTCTCAGCTATTACTTCAGTATTCAATGGAGGGCCTAAAAGTAGGCTTACAAAAATATGAGGGCCTAAAGGAAGGCCTACAAAAATATGAGGGCCTAAAGGAAGGCCTACAAAAATATGAGGGTCTAAAGGAAGGCCTACAAAAATATGAGGGCCTAAGGCTATATCCTTATTAGCCTATGGGTTAGTCCGGCACCTGGGTATAGTACTTAAAAATATAATTTCAAATTGAGACTTAAATGCCAAACAGCGAAGGCAGCGTTTATCCCTGGATCCCACATTGCATGCATACACACATGATTAAAAAAGTGACATTTATCTCGAACGACATGGATGTAATCTAAACTATTAGAAAGTTCTGATTCGTTCCAAGCAAAAATCGAACTCGTGCCACAATGAATGGTACCTATTCCTAGCATCTGGATTTGCATTTAGAAAGACAAGGTAAAATAATTATCTCTGCAGAAATTTGCAATCGTTAAAATTTTTTTAGACAATTTTCCTGCGAAAAATATTCGTTTAATAAGTATTGGTAACATGATGATAACTGCTTGATTTAGATTTCCGTGTCGGAAGAGCCATTAATTTTGAAAATTATATCCTTTGTCAGAAACAACGTGATTAATAGTTGTATGCCCTTTTTTTCAACGCATACAATTCTAAATATAACTCTCATAAAACTCTACAATACTCATTACATGTCAAGGGATTCCATTCCGTGAAAGTCAAAGAGGAATGAACTGACATTCTGGAGATAATATTTTGATCCTTCCAGCTTTAAAAGCAGCATTATGAAACATGTATTTTGAAAAGATATTCCATATAATTTTGTTATCTTTTTGTAAAATAATCGATCAATACCTATCAGTGCAATCTGATGGCTAAAGCAATTTTATTCTGAATTTCTCCCGCTGTTTCTATGTGTCGTGACTGGCTTGACGAAGAATTTGCCTTTCATGTCTTTCACCTTTACAAATTCTTCGTAAATTATAAAATGACAGACAATCAAGACTATATATTATTTAAGAAGTACTCCGCTTCCAGTCAATAATTAATTGGTTAAACTATTCCTTCCTGAGACTAGTTGAAAATCAGGAATGGGGGAATATTGACTTTTCTCACATAAAATTTAATGATCATAACGTTTCTTTCTTGTTAACACGCAAAGGAATGTCTATAGCAAAACATGTTTACTTTTTATGAGCAGAGAGTATCGCTCGCAAACATCTTTATTGATTGTATGCTCTTTTTCAAGACAATCTCTAATTATTGGGAAAAATTGTTTAATAGTATCTGCCTAATTAAGACCATGGAAATAATACATGAAAACAGGTCTGAACATAGTCAAGTAATCTCACTTTTGAACTCAATAGTCATGTATACCTGACTGGACCCCGTACGCATGCAGGTCTTGCATTCTCCTTTAATAAAGCTTTACAAAGAGCATGTTGGATATAAGACTTTGTACTTTGAACAAGAGAACTTCAAATAGAAATAACCATTTTAATATTGAATATACTTGCTTAGATATTTTGATTAAAACATCGAACAGAGCAGGGTAAAATAAATACGACCATACTTAAATGCCTGGAGAGGGTAAGACATTTCAATTGCTAAAACGGTTAGCAAAAGTTCATTCAATTTTCTGCATTGAGCCGACTATCAGAATCTCTGTCTCTCTCTTTCTTTCTCTCTCTCTCTCTCTCTCTCTCTCTCTTTCTCTCTCTCTCTCTCTCTCTCTCTCTCTCTCTCTCTCTCTCTCTCTCTCTCTCTCTCTTGTGAAATTATATCCAGGCTGTAAGGCTAGAAGCGAACATTAACACACTTCGACGGATGGCGCCACATGAAACCTGACCCCCTTGCAATGACGTAGAGAAACTTGGTCACGCTACGTAGTACAGAGCAATAGTACTGCTAGCTTGCATCAAAACTTGTTCGCCTTATTCATATATATTAGGTCCATTTCTAGACACGTAGTTATTTCTTCTGTCATTTTGTTCATTTTTTAAGATTATTATTATTATAAGTAGTATTGCTTCTCTGTTCCAAAATGCAAATATGTATTGTTCTACGCGTGTAATTTTTTACGGGCGCGCGTGTTTGTGTGTGTGTGTGTCTGTGTATATGTTGTACCTTTAAATGGACCTTGCTTTAGGTCGATCAATAGAGAAACATTATTATTTTCCCCGCGCCGTTTTCCGACTATTGTAATATATATATATATATATATATATATATATATATATATATATATATATATATATATATATATATATATATATATATATATATATATATATATATGCTTGTCTCGTTTTCCATTGCTTATTCGCTGTTATTTTGTTGAATGCAGATAGTGGGATTTGTACTATGTCAAGTAAGTAGGCCTCCTTTTTTATTTTGTTTATCTTTCCATTTTATAGAAAACCGTTTCTTTTTGCAGTGTTGCTAATTAATGCAGCAAGATGACTAGACTGCCTAAAATGCACACTTGATATATTTTTTTTTGATCCAAAGAGAGCAATTTTCAAGCTATACGTATTCAAAAAAGATTTTACCTTTGAACACAGAAAGGGTGATAATTGGGAGTTGTATAATTTTGTCTTTCTAGGAGACTTGCATAGTCATTGAATTTGCATAAACAAAAGGATATCGTCCTAGAGTAGTTATACTTATATGTACTTGTTGTTAGAGTACTTATATATACTAGTAGTTAGAGTACTTATATGTCTTGTTGCCTCGGATAGGAACAGTGTTGTATATCAATTGGTTTCAAGAAAATAGGAAAATGTTCTGAATATGACGTTTAAGTTGAATTACCAATAAGCTACAACGAAGAAGTGTGAAACATTCCGATTCAGCTGAAACGGAGACGACTGTTTGTAGTTTTCAATTAACTAAAACTCTAATATAATTTCATGAAGAAAACAAATTGATTTATTGTATGCATTTACGTTCCATTAGACAGAATACAAAGATCATTAGAAACAGGCTGCTGGAGTTCTTAATGGTATCGCACTATGTTTAAGATATCTATTTTTTTTTTTTTTGCATCCAAGTTTTACCAAACAATATATTTAATGCATATTTGAGGTTTACGACATAAGCGTCATTACACGTTCCAGTTTGAATTTTGATAACGTTACTTTAGTGGCCATATCTTAAATTGTTTTATTATTCAACAGTGATAGAATAAATCAAAAATAGGATTGGAAAATACATGTTGACAAGCATTTTTATTTTGTTCATAAAATGATAAGGGGACACGTAACAAAACTTGGCCAAAACAGGCTTTGGTTGTTGTATTCTTTATTGTTGTCGTAATTGTCTCTGCTCAAATGGTGCTGATCCTTTCGCTCCTATTACCACTACTACTAGCACTACTACTAGCACTACTACTACCACTACTACTAGCACTACAACTACTGCTACGCTACTACTACTACTCTTGTAGTCACGAAAAAGTACGATTAAGAAGATAGGGAAACATGTATAATTGGAAGATGATTATATTTGCTTGGTCAGATATGCAACGGTTTTATTTTGTAAATTTGTTTTTCGAGTGTCAGTGGCGGACTAAACAAGAAGAAAATATGAGATTTTATTATTCATCTATGATTTTAAAATAATATTTCATATTTTTTAAAAAGTGTATTGATAATTTTCAAGTAAAATATATCTTTATCTCCATTTAATGTGTGTTAACGACGTTACAAAGAACTTTTCAAAATTAAGCTACCTTAGCTGCTGAAGTACCCGTTTATAATATGGAGACTAAATTGTATAAGGTGACATCATGGGTTGTGTTACAAGAATGTATTCACCGAGAAATCAGTTTAATTATAATAGTCCAAAATAATAGATTATAATAGGCAGACAGTAATACTTGTAGCACAATTGTCTCAATTATCCATGGTCCTTCATATTTTACAGAACCTTTCGCACATAAGTATCAGATGCCTTTTTGTCCTGTAACGACTTCTGGAACTTTGTACGTATCTTTTTTTCACCGGAATTGTTTTCACATCGTATGCGCCAGTGTAATGACCGAATTATAGAGAGTTGCATAATCATTTGATTGATGGACAGAGGTGGAGAGTTGCTCATAATTATTGATTACGTACTGCATTCTGCAAATACTGAAGCCGGATCTTAACCTGTACGAGTCTTAATTGTTCTTGAATATAGCTTCATAACTATTCATTTATTCTGTGGACACTTTTCAGGTTCACAGACAAGTTGTATCCTTGATGGTCTTATCTGTGTGGTGGAAAAGCTGGAGGTTTTTCCTAGAAATGTCTTGCACAAATTTGCCTATTTCTGAGACCAAATCTTAAATATTCTTTTTTAATCGCTTGATTACGTTCATACGGCTCCATGCATGCGGCCTTTATAACCACTGAATTTCCCTCTTAGTTCCATTGGCTCAGAAATTATGGTTCCGATCCAATTAGTCAATTAAAATAAACTTTGCTCATCCACAATCATACATATTCAAGAAATTGCTGCAAGGTATTAAGTCTCTAAACTCTACGATAAAAGAAGCCTTATGCACAATTACGAACTCGTGCACCATCGACCTAATATTTCTGTTTTCTAATGATTGCAGGACATTGTACACAGCCACACTCAGTCCACTCAAAGATTGACTTACCAAAAAATAGTGAAAGTTTAATTGTTTTGTTTTTTTAAAAATAATTTCATCGTTACATTTTTTTATTGATACAGAAGTAAAATCAAAATGTTTTATAATACTGTGTTACCATACATTTATTATGGCTCATCAGTATATTCACCCTCAAAATGTACTCCTTTTAACTGTTTAACGATTGTTTCCACTGTCTTAAATATAATCTGTCCTCCTCAATCCTTTGGTATCACTAGCATGTTAAACAAACATCCTTTGTCTTCGGTTATTCTAGAGTATTATGCGCCTTGTTTCCTCGTATGATTTCTTCATTTGGTACACCATAAAATAATATGTATGTATTCTTAATTACAGGGAGAAAACGCAGAATTTGCAAAAACATTCTTTTAGCCCATATTTTATGAAGATAATTAGCATTTTTTTTTAATCAAGCAGGAAGTTGGTCACCAAAAAACAAAGTACAACTTTCTTGGTGCCGTTATTTTATATGTATTTTCCCGTAACTAATTTCTCAGCTTTCAGTATGTTCAAGTACCAGAAATATTTGTCAACAAAAGCACACAAAAAAACAAACAAACAATGACAGCGGTAGAAGTAGATATTCGAATGAAATGGAAAATTGATTAGCTCTTTTGGATTATCCGTCCATAGTGTTGCTAATCGAGAAACAAAATTCGTGTGACGAGGAGAAATCCGCACTTGTGGTTAACCTGTGATTTAAGAACATAAAGTCCTGCTTATCAGTTATATATATATATATATATATATATATATATATATATATATATATATATATATATATATATATATATATATAACCCGAAAAGATCAGCAGACACATAGACATTGATAAACATTTATTTCAATAATACAACACGGTGATAAGCATATTTACAAATGAATAACTGTGTAAAAAAAAAGATATAAAAATAACAACTCACTTGGGTTTAACAGGAAGTTGGGCTATTTTGTAATCATTTATTCGTAGGGCATATAAATTACCACAGTAATACAAGGAGGTAAAGGTAAGACTGATTCTGATATCGTAACGTTGTTTTGGCTGTCTCACATTGCCCACATCTGATCATCACCAAGCATTATTCGGGTATAATATATATATATATATATATATATATATATATATATATATATATATATATATATATATATATATATATATATATATATATCGATACAACATATTGGCTGTTGCGAAATTTAACAGTATATTTTTGTACCTTGATCGGTTTTAACTTTTATACATGAGTTGTAGTGACTGTGCACGTGAATCGAAGAGGACAACACTGTTTTAACTTTATGGATGGTAAGGATATATTTATCTTTGAGAATGAAGTGAAATAATTACCTCCCTAGTAGACCATGGTCCATGCATTTACAGTCAAGAACATCAAAGTTACAAACGAGTGTCTCAGTGTGCCTGTATGCTTTCTTTAAAGCTGATTAGTTTTATCATAACCGATCATTTTTACAATATCCAATGTAGAGAAATAATCGCCAAAAATACGAAAACACAAGCATCATATTAACTATAACTTTGCTGTGCCAAAATGTTGCAATCAGCATAATGATAAATTTAGTCACTGCAAGGAATAAGAATGCCTGCTATAATCTACTTATTCTTTAAAATATGTTTATTGTTTTCATCTTGAGTTTTTCGTAAGTAACACGTGCATTTTGTTGACTTGTTTTCAAATATTATAATTAAGTAACACGTGCATTTTGTTGACTTGTTTACAAATATAATGAGTTTTTGTAAGCATCAATGCTTTTTTTATTACTTATTTCTAAATATAACGAGTTTTAATTAAGTAACACGTGCATTTTGCTGACATGTTTCCAAATATAATCTGCAATGCATTTATTTTATTTCCATGCGTACTTAAGCGTAATACCTTCATGTATCACTATGATCTAAGAACAGAGAATGGTAACAATATATTGGTTATTTTCTTCTTCGACATTTTAAGGGATAAGTTATTATAATATGCTCAAGCAAATGAGATTACAGTTAACACACACAAAAAAAAACAAAAAAAAAAAAAACAAAAAAAACAAACACAAGCATAGGTAGTAATACACGATGTTAAAAACATTACATAACATGAATAGAAATTTCTTTGCTGTTGTCTATATAAGTTGAATTGTCTCGCAAATTTGTAACATCGTCATTACACAGTTTTACCCCGACATGATTGTCAGAAGTCGGGTGGACATTACATTTGACAGCGTATGTTTTCAAGAGAATGCAATCTTGCTCAGACATACTCTGTCGAATAAGTGGGATTCCAGACGGTCGTCTTTGCTTGAGTTTTGAGCACGTGCCATTCTTTTGCCCATTGGAAATCACTCCTTCATCTGCAGGTAAACTCGATTTGTTGGTCATATCTGAATGGCACTCTTTTTCATTATTCTTTCGTTTATTTTTCTTTATGAAAATTCTACTACCAGTTGTGGCTTCCACTGTCAGCTGAGTATGGTCGGTGGATGAGATGTAATGTAGTTTTGTTGTACCAGAGGAATAAATGGTGCAGTTGCATGTAATTTTCTCCATACAGTTAATCAGAGGAATACGCCTGAAATTAGCAGCATATTAACTCGAATTAGTAATACCACTGCGTGTTATAAATGTCAAGCTCCGGTGAAATACAAACCGTAAAAAAGACAAGAGTTTATTGAAATTATTGACTTCTACTTATGGGTTTAAATGTTATCATTTAATTAACTTAGTGAAACCCTTGTGTGTGTGTGTGTGTGTGTGTGTGTGTGTGTGTGTGTGTGTGTGTGTGAAAATCTTATCAATTGCGTTAGTAGTTTTGACCAGTACTAACAGAAAATATCGCGTACAAATATGAACGAAATTTGCTGAATTAATAACTGCACGCATCAGTATTCTCTACAAAAGCAAATATTAACAACATGTTCTACTCAGCCACTTGTTAACAAAATCTATATATAAAAAGCATTACATAAACTTGAATATTAAACTTTTATTTATAGTATGAGCCCCGTTCTCTACGTGCAGATTTGCTCAGTAGATCACATTCAATAAATAAGGCGAATCGCATTTTTAAGTTTTGTTTTTCAGATACAAACTGTCTGTGGGTAAATCTGCACCTTACAGATCACACCCTTATTAAGTACTATAGAGTACTATAGAGTACTATAGAGTACCATGAGTAGTAAATGTTAAGAGTACTATAGTATATAATGATCATGTATCGTAGGCATGAAAATCTTGAATGCCTCGTGATGCTACCAAACAAAAGGAACCCCTTTTCAACACACTCCGTTGCTAATTGATTTTTCCTCTTTTTGTTTTGTTGGTTATAAGTGGTACATTTAAAACAATAAATGTATCAGCTTCTGCGCTGTTAAAAAATGTTATACAAATCTGCAATATCCCATTTTTGTATATTTTTTTATTTTTATCTTAAATACATATGTGTATCTCTTTCTATCTCAGAGAATTTTAAAGTTTGGGAATTTTAAATTTACAGAGACTATGAAAAACATTATTGATCAGAATTTTGTGATATAACAAAAAAAGTAATGCCGGACTGTTTTACTATATAGCTCGTTTGTTTCTTTATTTACATTTAGATGAAATTATTTTTAAGCTATTGGAACTCGGTCTTATTCTAAATGGGTTCTATTATACATGACTATCTTGCTATCATTGCCATTGGATGTTAGAGCATTTTCAAATGTGCAAATCGCCAATAAAGTGTGCCTGTATGAGTGAACAATGTAATACCTTAAATTCTTGCAAATTCTGGTGCTAAAGATGCCATATATAATGGGATTGGCGGCGCTGTTGAGCGGGGCTAGGCTTTGTGCTAGTGCTCGCAACGCCCAGACTGTGAAGGAGTCCTCTCCATAGAACACATACACGTCCAGCAGGTTGAATATAAAATATGGACACCAGCATAGAACGAATACTGCGAATAAAGACATTAATAATAATAATAATAATAATAATAATAATAATAATAATAACAATAAAAAGTAACAATGATCATAACAACAATAAATAGTAATAATAGTAATAACTAATGTTAAGAAAACATTTATTACAACACATACAAAGAATGAAAACAATATCGTACCTACTGTTTATGTTCCCTTCGATATATTTATTAGAGAGGGGAACTCTTCAAGTTTAAAGCAGAAAACATATTTATTTAACGTTTTGTCAAACTTTGACTCGATATTAAATAATGAAGGCTTCTGAATGCCTAGTGATCATTTGCTTACGACTTATAATATGTTTTCTTGTAACATTTGGAAAAGTTAACAGGTGACGAATTTTCCTCTCTTTTTCAATATTTGCAATGGAGGCAAGCAATGAAGATGACGCTATCATGCAAAACAAAAAAACGAGGAAAGAGAAAAGAAATATATAACAATTCCACTAACAACCAACAGAAAACTTACCTATTACAATTATTAACGTCATTTTTATGGTGCGGATTTTCGCTTGTGGAATTACTCCCTGATTAACGCTTCTCCTAGTGTTCCGTAAAAGTGTCCCCGAGCCCTCTGAAATATATGTTGAGACCTTTTTTATTGATGGCTGCTTAGTCATAGTGGTATTCATGGCAATGAAAGAGCAGATAAATCAGTCACATCTTTCCTGTGGTCATCCGCGTCGAAATTCCATATATTGACTTTAAGTGTTACATCGGCATATTTTATCTACCTGGCAAAATATGGGGAATAAAAACTCCAGAAACAAGCTTCATGACATCACACAAATCCCTGGAGAGTGTCATCCTTTGTAACAAACACAATAGGAGAGAAGACGCAATATTTCGTGAAGGGTGAACCCCATCCAGACTGTATACCTTACCAGTGCCCACTGACAATGCGACACGTTCGTGTTGAGTATATTGACTTCCAGTCCGTCAGATAATGTTTTACTTTATGTAAACTTGATGAAAAAGCTTTTTGATGTGCCACCAGAGATATTCTTAGACTTTCTAACAGTGTGCGGTTGATTTAAAAAAAATTAAACCTGTATTCCAAGGATTTTAGCTTTTTTACCTTTATATTTCTTTACGTTTTATCTTTCTATCATATGGAGTACGTGTTTTCTTTTAGTTGGGCGGGTTGATCTTTCTAAAGATTTATCGATTATTTTAACTTTACATTTGTCACTACCTAATGTTTACTCCGTACTATATGACCAGACCTGCGCTGATTTGCCGTCAAACCCAATACATTGATACATACCAGCATTCAAGCAGGCCCAGTTTTGCCGCCGCAAAAGATACTGCAACGGCCAATCAGGAGTTAACTCTGCTTGCATGTAACCGAATGTAGAACGAACAACTTTGACCCAGATGCACAGGCTATTCGCAGTTTGTCAAATGTTTTACATTAGCCAATTAATATGGTATCTATTGAGAGGAATTAACTCAATAAATGTTTAATTTATTTTTAAAGTTACTCTCATATTATCCATGGTGACTATTCAGTCGGTTGTTTTTCTAACTTACTACCCGGTAAAGATCAGTTCAACGCAAACGTTATTGTAATACGACGGTTGGAATAAGTAGCGAAATAAAGTTCAAGAATGTTGACCAAAATATGAAACCTTCCTATAAAAGTTTGTTCTTTTGTAATGTCAAGTGGAAGATGTAAGGATACCATATGTTGGACGACGAACCATGGCTCATGTTCTTCGTGACTTGTAATGGTAGAATAAAATATTGACATTTAAATGTTTGGGAACAAAGTTCATTTCTACATGTGCAGAGTGTAACATATAACGAATAATCAATGTTTTATGTAACATACAAAAGGACATAAGGTTATTAAGCAGTGCTAAGAATAAGCAAAAACCTTTTGATACCGTATACGGTTATGTAATAGTATTGCATGTCCTATCGGTGTGCGAAGTAATGCCACTGAAAAACTAAAATTTCAAACCTCCAAATGAGCAATACACATTTAAAGTCATTGTGAAGTGATCAAAATAATGCCAACATTTATTATGGAAATAAAACTGCTTTAATACGTTCGTGTCTGTATGTTTGGAGCCACTCAGTGTTTTAATTTTTCAGTGCAATATAGAAATACAGAAAATCGTAAATTAAAAACAATAATCAAATCGGAAGTTGGCTAATAAAAGATTGTGGTATGATAGTTCACATATTATTTTATCAGGGGCGGTAAAGGATGATTTTTTTCATATCTAAAACATGGTCACTACATTCCCAGTAATTATGAAGTGACGAGAATAGTAAAAACAATGCTCTTCCGCCTATTGTAATTTGTTATATGGTAAAATCATAGTGATTAAACTTTAAAGGAAAATGCTGCTTTTCAAATAATCATTTCTGCAAACGGTATTCTTCAGAATATTCATATTATTGTGAAATTATTATTATTATTAAGCTGTGCTAACATATCTATTGCACCATGGCTTGGTAAGATTCGTTTGATTTTATTCTTTGATCCGGAGCTTTGGTTGTCGGGAAGTGGGCGTTAAACCGATCGATGGTGAAATAATTTCAAAGACTTGAGATTGGATACCGACCACACCTTGGTTTCGATATATCCTATATTTTTAATATAATCTACGCGCACTCTTGGGCCCCAGGGGTCAGTCAGGATAATGTCATAAACCTTCAATTTGATAACAATGGTACACGGTTTGGCATCATCTAGATTTTGTTCTTGTGATCCCTGTCAGTGAAATGATTAAAAACCTTCCACGCTAGAGTACTTCAAAGCCATTTTATTTGGCGCCCATAATAACCAGCTTTGGTGATACCCTATAGTTGACGCATTTGAAACCCCGTCCAGGGCCACAGTGGAAAACCGATCTTAAATATGTGAGTTATTTAATACGTGCATCTACATAGAAATTAAAAGCTTACTAAAAAGAGAACAAATAGCATTTCATGTAGATTTGACCTCATGAACATGGGGCGCGCGTAGAGTGGATTGCTCAGCAATTCTGAAATCTTTCTGCACATATATCCTCCCTATCGTATCCGTATCATGCATGAACAGTAAAACTGATTTTTCATTGACAAGGCTCAACAAGACTTTCAGTTTGATACCCAGGTCATCAGAATTTGCTGAGAGGTCATTATTTCATATTGTAACCACTTCCCTGTGACCATAGTTCTCCATCTGATTAAAATCCATATCATACTAGAGTAGTTGCCTTGAAGTTACTCTCATAAGGACATGTTTTGATGATATCCAGTATATTAGCTCCTTTGACTGCTAAGTACCTAAGACGAACCGTGTAAATTGCCTTACATGTTTAAATTTTCTTGTTTTTTATTTTAAAGAACTCTACTAAATAGAATGTAATAATAAAGCATAGTCCAGATAGTTTTGACCATATATCCTTGCCTAATGGGGCGGGGGTGGGGGGAGCTTGCGTTTCACGGTAATTTGGAAACTGTTCTGCACATCTTCACCCCATAGTGGAATCACTAACAACATTTGACAACGAACGATACAAGATTGTTTTTTTAGGAAAATGGTAGTTTATATAAGTTGGACAAAGAATGCCCGTGCAAAATGTAAACTACAGTACATTTAGTGTAATCAATACTTTCAAATGAAACATATGTATTGTTTTTTGAGGATAAAAATATGACAGCATAGTAATATACCTCCCATAAAGTTGGATGCCACAAACCTAGTTTACAGCATCACACTCATCAGAGTGTGATCTGTAATTACACATTGCTAACATTTTAATCAGATTTTTCATTTTCCACCCTTCGGTAATGATGGTAGGAAAAACTAAAAATTAACAATCTTGCTTTGACTGAAGTGATACGCAGTTTTTGACGTACAATACTATTCTGAAAGGTCCATCAATATCATGGCTGAGGAAATTAATTTACGATTCTATCGCAGAGCGAATTTACCTTGCTAATTATTGAGGATTAGTGGAACTTTGCGAACATAATGCTTAGAACATACTTGAAAAAACTGCGTATCTAAAGGCATGCTAACATGATGCATTAGAACATATTTGACAAAACTGGGTGTGTAAAGATTTGCCAACATGAAGCATTAGAACATATTTGTCAAAACGGGGTATCTAAAGACTTACCGTCATGATCCATAGAATATATTATACAAAACTGGGTACCTAAAGATTTGACAACATGTTATGTTTAAACATATTTGACAAAACCGGGTATCTGAAGACTTGCCGACATGATGTATAATAACATATTTTACAAAATTGGGTATGTAAAGACTTGACAACATGTCGCATTAAAATATATTTGACAAAACGGGGTATTAAAGACTTGCCAACATGACGCATTGGAACATACTTGACAAAACGGCTTAGGTAAAGACTTGCCAACATGATATTTGTAACAATTTGACAAAACTGGGTATGTAAAGACTTGCCAACATTATGTATTAAAACATATTTGACAAAACTGGGTATGCAAAGACTTGCCAACATGACGCATTTGAACATATTTGACAAAACTGGGTATGTAAAGACTTGCCAACATTATGCATTAAAACATATTTGACAAAACGGGGTATGCAAAGACTTGCCAACATGACGCATTTGAACATATTTGACAAAACGGGGTATGTAAAGACTTCCCAACATTATGCATTAAAACATATTTGACAAAACGGGGTATGTAATGACTTGCCAACATGAAGCATTAGAACATATTTGACAAAACGGGGTATGTAAAGACTTGTCAACATGACGCATTTGAACATATTTGACAAGACAGCGAAAGCTAAAAGGTAATTTTTGACAAATTAATGCAAGCATTAAGGAGATTATTGAAATCGATTGAAGTTACTCAGACAATTCTTGTGTTTGTTATCCAACAGTAAATGTTATGTACCTTTTAAAGAAGGTTACTGATTACTATCTTTATGTTAATGTTCTTAAGGACTATCAAAACAATTTGAATGTATTACTGAAATAATTTCAAATATAAGGCTTTCTTTCGAGTATAATTCAAACTGCACATATTGAAAGTATAATTCACCTGTTCAAGGTACATTTTCATTGAATAAACTTGTTGCTTAGCAACTGTATATTGTTTGATCTTTAATGATGATCTAAAATTTATTTTTGACATCTATTTAATACTGAGATTGTCACTTACGAGGGCGGGTGTTGTGATTTTGGAACGTATTGGGCGTATCTGACCTCCCGCGACCTTTGTTCCATATGACGTAGATAATGACGGTGTAGCAGACGGTAATGATGAAGGCTGGAAGAATGAAGGCTGTCAACGCCGTCAGTGTAACATACAGCTGAAATAAAGGTACACACTTATCAATTATTTATAAACAATAAGGATTCAAAAAGTTCCGTATTAGTCACACCATAGCGGAGCGATGAGGTTTACAACTGCATCAATCGATATTTGCGGTCATGCCAGGCTTTTATAGCCTAAATAAAATATTATAGCACCATTTAAGAATCTGTCTTACATGTCCCCTCTCCTCCCATCTTCGTTTCGCAAAGCAAATGATAAATGGTAAAATGTTTCATTTTTACACTCACAAAACAACCCAATGTATATTATAGTGCTGGTGGGCTCCAAGTTTGTCAGCTTTATAATGCATTTCGAAAGATTGGTTCCCCTATTTCTCCCTTCAGCCCTCGAGATTAGGGAAGGCAGTCACGTTTTTTGTTTCCTTTATTTCAGACTTGATCGTTTCTTCATTTAATGTAAGCAATGAATGTACAGGAAAAGAGTTTGAAATGGAAATATGAGTCGTACTTTCACAATATTCATTGTTCTCTTGTTTTGTTAAATTAAGGTCTATACGCAAAACAGTTAAAGCACGTCTTGATCACGTAATTGTGAGATCCACAATGCTCCGAAACGTTTAATTGCATTCTTCCACAGGATATACGTTGTTTTAAGAAAATTCATTCTAACTAGACAGCTGTAATATGCGTTTTATCGAGAAGTTGGCTTATTCTCTAAGTGGAACATGTATTGGCCAATCCTTTATGTGTCAGATATGCGAACGCATAACAGAAGGAAGGATGCCTTAGTGACAATAACACGTTTTATTTTGAATACTAATATTTTGAAGATTGCAACTCAATAGATCCGAGAAGATAAATGTAAAAGGACGCAATCATAAATTTCCTACAATCCACTTTAGTCAAAGCATTATCTTGCTCTAGGTACATGTAAATAAGAGAAACAAATGAATATGTCTTTCGTCTTGCTAGAGTAAATACGCTTACCAGTTATTTACAGATTTCAATTTGTCATTAAGTCTGTTAAATATAATTTATTTTGAAATATTTTCCCTTTTTGTACGCTAATAACTAAATATATTCATTTTAAAGTTGGAAGTGCATTCTGTCAATTTTTAATATTTACATTGCTAAATAAAAGATAATACCAGTCAGTGGTATATGAAATAAAGAATTGTCATTAATTCGTCCTATTACGTTTTCCTGTTCCTAAATCTTTATGATGAAAACTATTTCTTGGTATTTCTGCCAGATACATTATCCCGAGAAACGAATTCTTTTTTGAAAGTAGGTTTGGATTTGGCTTGTAGTTTAAGGGCACAGTAACACAAGTAGGACCGCCAAGAACATAATTTTAGATATTCTTTGTCATACAGAAATTATTCGTCTTCATGTATCTACTTTGCCTCTTGAATTACGACCATTCGTGGTGGTGGGTATACACCACACTGACACGGTTAATTTTGTCAGGTCAGTACCTGGACACGTTTTGGATCAACATACGAGACAGAGTCATTTATATTTATTTTAAGTTAAGGGCTCCTTTTTATCAAAAGCCAAACCATTAGGAAACATGCCATTTGTGTTGTCTACATCTTTGTACCTCCCAAAGTTAAAACAAATGTTAATACAATGTAATAAATGTTAACACAATGTAATAAAGTAAAATTTAATGTTAATACAATGTAATAAATGTTAATACAATGTAATAAAGTAAAATGTCGGCGACCTGTCAAGGGCAGCGTAGAAGGCGTGAGTGGATCCTTTTTGTTAACATCAGCCATTTAAATGCCAAAAAGTTTTCCTCAGTAACGTATAGAGGCTGAAATCTCACAATGGAGTTATTTGTTCACAGCATGTAAAACTTTCTCAGATTTAAACAATTAAAAATGATCACGTTAGCTGTACAGAGTAAAACGACGAGACTTAGAAGATTACTAATATAATTATTATTTCATATCTGACTCGCAACTCGGGTTATAAACAAACAACAATTCCTATAAGAACCTTCAGTGCTTCATACAACAACATCCAAAAAGGGATGGTACCCCCCTGTCTCTATATATATTAGTATACATTCCCAGGTGATAACGATGACTCAAAAGCTCAACTATATTCTTCCTCTAATATGCTGCTTCACCTTCCTACACAGATCTGTTTGTACAATGTTAAATAACACGGTTAAGTCTAAAATACGTTTCAACAGGGAACTCGGGTTGCAGACGAAATGTAAACATGAACTCTTGCTCAGTTACCTCCTCAGAGTTTATGTTTACCTTTCCCATACCGTTTTAGATGTTAGGGCAGTTATGATAGGGTGGGAGGTCAAAGCCTATTCCTTATGGAACAATGGAATTCGCCGAAACCATGCGTTAGAGATATAGAGTAGTTACTTTGAAAGAGGGACTATCAAATTAAATGAGATTGTTCGTCTCCGCGTATTTTCGGTGAATCCCAGGTTTCGACTTCCTAACCCAATATAGCTCTCCATATATATAAACGGGGTAGTAAAGGTAAGAAGAAACTCGAACTAATACTTACGAACAAAACATTTTCATTCGTCCTCACTGTCTGTACAAGAGTAATTGATCATACCGTTGTATGCACGTGCAACTTAGAACTGCTGCGTAGAGCAGGATTAACATGTATGTTGAGCTATCCTATTTCTTGGTCAGTTCATGTTTTGTTTATGTAAATATTTACATTTTTGCAAAACCTGCATGTGCCATCAGATTTGTGTTTACCTGCAAAATCATATTTTAATATACTCCCTTCTTCTCGGAAATTGATGCTCATCATTGAATACTTGGCAGAGCATGTAGTGTTGATCAGACGCTATATTAAAGGTTTAAGCAGATGTGATCAATGTATAGGTCGGATCGACTGATTGGAGTTCGCAGCTCATAGTTCTGCAAACTATTATACGTCTGCAAACATGAATTCATTTTCAACTGTTTTATCTGTATCAACCGGCTAAATCTACATTTTTGCAGCTTCGTAAATTCTACATTGATTTACATATCCATATTTACTTGGCAAAGCCTCGTTTCTGTCCACAATTTCTCACCATCAGGTGGAATTTTCCAATGCCACCCCACTGCATATAAAGAATTATATTATTCTGGCAAGGACTATGAGAACGAATTAAAACGAAATCTTATCGTTTACTACCACAATATTACCTGCCAGTGCCATTGGTCGTCGAGGTGTTTCATCATACACAAGGGACCATCACCAATGTCAAAAAGAGCCAAATTGGGTAGGGCGAACAGGGCAGATAACACCCAAGCAGTGCAAATAAGTGTTCTGACTGTCATGGCTGAAATGACAAGAATAAGTTCATAAACAATTTAGTACATGTAAAACCATTAAAACTAAATAGCTATTTTTAGAAGAAAGTTGAATAGTATTAGCAATTTATTTAATGAGGACGATCTTCTCCACTACTTGATTGCCTATTTGTAAGGTAGATGGTATATTGTAGGGTGGTTTCCCAACCTACACGTACCTATGTCCGGAGAATAAAAGCTTTTAACAAAATAAGAATAGAAAAACAGAATTACTTTTAAGAAAACAATATTTGAGTGCTGAAAATCCTATCCAGACATAAAGACTACAATATTTTCTTATAATTACAATGATTAGAAACGCGCGCGTAATTAAATTAAATAATAATTATTGAGTGCAAGATATTATAGAAACAATAAAATGAAAACCTTTCCTAGACAATCATGTCGCTGGTAATTTATGATGAACATGTAATAATTGAATTAGCAAGAACCCAACCCATTTCCATCTTATAGCTTTAATTCCATGGATTTCAATGCTGTAGATAAATTACATTTTAAAGCATTCAAAAACGTGTATTCTTGACGAATATTCGTATAACCCTGTTGTCTCTCCGGTTGCTCCTTATATGCCTGGTTATTCGTGAAAGGTTCCGAAAGATTCGAAAAAACACTCTGTGGAATCACCTCCAAATTGCATATGTGTTTGAATTTGTTCACATATTTCTGTTAATATGTATGCAACCAT
Organism: Margaritifera margaritifera; assembly: GCA_029931535.1. NCBI lineage: Eukaryota > Metazoa > Mollusca > Bivalvia > Unionida > Margaritiferidae > Margaritifera > Margaritifera margaritifera. Next base: position 45,611 of record JAQPZY010000859.1, read on the forward strand.
ACACTTTCTTAATACGTATCACAAAATGATAACAGATAGAGTGGTTGTTAGTACTAAAATGCAAGATCATAATTTTTTTCTAATTCTAATTTTAGGAAGGCTCCTCTGTGCTCTTTGGTATAAGGAATCTCCTGTTTGGTCTACATAGTTCTTACGGAAAACATAGTAAATAAGTCCTGCTGATTGACAATCAATACGGCCTTGTATTCTTCCCCGTTTGTCCCGTAGAAAGAGTTGGATTTCATCACATATTTACATACTCACATCCCTCCCACAGGGTTTACACTCATTTTTCTTCTTTGGTGTGGACCTGTAGATTGTTTTACTTGTGGACTAAAATTATATAGTAGTTGCCGTTCATCGCGAGACTGGTTCTTTGACTGCCTTGTGACAAGTGATAACTCTCTAAACCAGTTTGACTGTATCGCAGTGAATATATATATATATATATATATATATATATATATATATATATATATATATATATATGTGTGTGTGTGTGTGTGTGTGTGTGTGTGTGTGTGTGTGTGTGTGTGTTTGTGTGTGAGTGTTAATTCAACACGGTATCAGTAATTCGTCCAGCAAATCATCCCCCCGAATCTGTGTTGATTCTGATGGACTATTTGTGAGTATGATATCACCTATTAATAAACATATCGGTGTACATTTAGGCACTTACCGGTATTACTCGCGTCTCTGAAGCTACCGTCCGTTGAAGGGTCCTTTTAACAATATGTACAGAACATTTCCGGATCAAATCTTATGTTTGACGACTTGTAAATCCACGTGGAACCCTATGTTCTGTGTCCATTTTGAATTTCGTGCTACATATGGTTGTTACCAAATACCGGTAAGGGTCTAAACTGTTCGCGGGTGTGTTCCGGAAACATTTGTATGCAGCAACATTGCACATTTTAATGAACATATGACATCATACCAACAAATCGTCCATCAGTATCAACACAGATTTTGGGGTGCGGGGGGGGGGGCTAATTTATCAGACTAATCAGTAATATGTTAATCCTTTATTCCGTCTGCTGAAGCAAATTCAACGTCCACTTTCAAGGTTCCAGAGAAAAGCAGTTTATTTGTCGATCCGCCTGTCAAAATCATCACATCGCTATTGGCTCACATGGTCCAGAACTTGCATATCAACAAAGTCAGCTTTACTTTTGCAATGTGAAATCCAGGAAGTTGTTATGTTTGAAAATCCACAAAATTATTATTGCCACTGAAATTAGCCATCCAAAATAGAAGTGCTTGTCTCTCCCTCTGAAATATGAAAATGCCCAAGATTTCAGTGACTTTATCCAAACTGGAATAGCCCACAAACAAAGCTGGATCCACGAAACCAGAACAGCAAATTAAACTTAATGGATTCGCCGCCTCAGAATTCTCAGACTAGACGGCTTGAATCAAGAATAATAGAGACCCCTTTCTCTCTATATGTTAACAGTTGTCTGGAAAAAGTTATACCTTCTTATACTTTTTCTGCATTTCTTGGATTTAACATTATTAGAACTTTACTTGTAATTGGCACCATATAGCCAGTATTGTGAGGAGATGCCGCTAAACGGTAATACATATAAACATACATACCATCTGGTTCTTAATTTTGGAAGCACGTTATTTTTACTCATTGAAAGTAACTGAACAATAGATGTTATCCGGGACAAACTTTTTGGTAGCCGTACATTGGTAGCATCGCCATAACCTGATATGTTTCCTACCTTTCAGGCAGTTAAATCGACCACCTACGGGTTTGTTAAACACCAAATAGACTTGGTGTCAGATTGGAATACTTGGTTTGCTACTATGTATTGTTCAAAGTATACAGTGTTCTGCTTTTTAGTATATATTAGGATTAGATTCTTGATGTTAGTTTCATCATAACAAAACAGTAAGTAAATGGATATTTTGTTTACGTTTTTGTGTTTGTAATTGTCATTAATTGTAGTCGTTCGACTTGAAAATGGGATCTGTAGATCTTGACAGCGGTTGGCCAGTTTCTTCGACTTCTTGCACCGTGATTTGTAATGTTTGCTTCTTCTGTAATTTCTGCTTGTCAAAAACGATCTCTTAAAGATCAGGTGCATTTGGAAAGTCTGTGTTGTGTATCAAAGATACAGCGTTTATAAGTACATACTATATATATATTTTATTTATGCCACTAACAAATACACATACTTACATTTCAATTGGAGCTAAGGGTACAAGAAGCTGTGGTATTGAGGGAGCTAACTCTTTACATCCTTTCCAGTATCTGTTACTAAATGTAGTTTTGTTGTTTTGCAGCAATTCCCATTTTGTTTGAGATTGCTAATCTGCTTCCTTTTATGAGCTTCTTGTGTCATTCATATTGAATAAATAAATAAAAGAGACTAAGATTCAAACGTGAAAGTTGGTTTAAATAAAGAAAGTACAAACAATGCACAGCCAAGGCCACGACCAGTATATCAACATTTCCAATGCAAAGCAATGCTATTTTTGATAATGTTGGAAGCTCGATCTCTTCAAGGCTTCCGCTTAGATGTGCCACTTAATTGTACTTACCTCGTCTAGCAAAATTCATTGGCCTGGCAATGGCGTCAACTCTGTCGATACTGAGAGATACCAAAACAAACGTGGATGCGTACACAACAAAGACCTACAGAAAAAAAAATTATTTTCAGGCCTAATCTATTGATATATTACCATATTACAGACCACATGACGTTTTCAATTGCACCACAGGGAAATCTTTAATTAAGATTGACTTTCGTATATGGTGCGTATTTTGATAAGATAATCATGAATGTAGTGTCTAATGGAAATGGGGTCATATAAGTTTATCCGATTTTCCATTAATCCTAGTGTTTTTAGAAAATGAGCAAAAGTGCGTATTCTCCAAACGTGTTCTTGTGTTTTGAATTTTCCATACAATGTGTCTTAACAATTTCATTATTGTCTTCATTTGAAATAAGTTCAATTATTCGGTAAAATTACAAAAAAGAAGAAGATTTCACCTTTCCATTGTTGTACTATATATATTTATTTCGTCTCTCCCTCTCTCTTTATATACCAGTCTATCAGACATCTACCAATCAACCAACACATACATTTATAAATGATTCAATATAAATCTAGTTATCTATCGATTTGTATATATATATATATATATATATATATATATATATATATATATATATATATATATATATTTATCCATCTATCTATATATATATATATATATATATATATATATCTTTATCCATCTATCTATATTTATATATATATATATCTTTATCCATCTATCTATATTTATATATATATATATATATATATATATATATATATATATATATATATATATATATATATATATATCTTTATCCATCTATCTATATTTATATATCTATCAAATAATCTTGCTGATTATTACCTTTATCCATATGTGTATTCTCTAAAGAAAAGTATAATTACCTGCATAAACTTTACGATTTTGCAGACGGCTGGACCTGCGTGAAATGTAATAGCAGATTTTTCGGCAATATCTGCTGACACTTGAAACAAGCCCACAAATAAATCTGTAATAATAAATAGAACATTGAAAATATTCATGCTGATAACACTTATAGCTGGATGACAAATCAGAGGGACCCAAGAGCCTTTTCAAAGAGATGAATAAAACCCCACAATCAAATATATTTTCGCTCAGAAAGGTTCGCATAAGCTGAAATAAGGACATACAGACAGATGAGTACATGCAGACAAGCATAATAATAGACGGACAAACTAATCGTTGGACAGACAGGAAGATAGACTAGATAAAGTGAGCGAGTAAGTGATTGAATGATGGAGCGAGTTACTGTACAAGTAAACAGCACATTTATGAACAAATACTCAGACCGATTGTAAGATGTAGTGCTTTCGAAAGGATGAAAATTATTGCTATAATTGACAACTTAACGTGATCCAGTCCAATTTTCCAGCGATATTAAACTAACAAAAGCTCAAAGTCCGCATGCAGGAATGATTTAAAAGTTGTAACTACTGTGAAGACTAATTTCGAGTCTGCCTTGATATCGTAATGAATCTGTGTAATCGTTGTTAAGTATTATTATTATATTTTGCTGCTTTGATTTGGAAGATTTTCGTTTGAAAACTCAAGTTCAACTCAGTCAGTCTTGAGTTTGTGATACTTTTATTTAATTTGATTTACCGTCATTCATTTCTACAAGTGTGTTCATAAGGACCCTCTCATATTCAATATAAAAAGATGGAATTGTCTGAAGTTTCTCCTGTTTTTCCTTCGATTTTGAAATTAAAGATCTATAGAGACAGTCAAGCGGTTTATGTATTCATTCTTTTGCGGCGGTTCTGTCATTTTAATGAATGGGTCATTTTAGTCAAAGTCAGATATAAAAAGACAGTCAATAGATTTGTTTACAAACCAATTAGTTCATTTGCAAAGAAAAGATTTCGCTGCCTTGCATAGGCAATAATGATCATAGAAAAAGAAAAAGAAAGTATATTTAGAAATATGAATGACCATATTTCTCTTTTCCAACACTTAAGGACAGCTCAGAATGAGAGGAAATAGACGTTAGTTCAGTAACAGTTACACACAAACACACACACACACATGCACACACATATGCACATATATATATATATATATATATATATATATATATATATATAAATGTTATAGGCATCAAATTAACTTTAGACGTTATATCTGTGTGTTAATGTAACATATGAATTGATCTGGAAGGCTCATCAGCAAGTCTTATTGCGAAAAATAAAAAAATTGAATAGATTTATTTTTCCCTACAGCCAGACATATGTGGCTATTTGACTAAAGGCCATGTTAGGAAAATCGCAATTACTCTTTTCCTTTCGCATTTTGTGAACCTAACAAGAGTAAAAAACCAAATCTGCCTTTACGGTACATTTTACTTAATTCAAATAACTTCAGTCAGGTGATTATGTTGGTGTAAAGTGACACGTTCGACAATTATCCACAGCATTACCTATCCCGCCGCGACACTGTTTAATGTTAAGTGTGACATTATTGTAGAAAAGTGGATCGTGCATTACTGATGAAGAAAACAGCAAGTCAAATGGAAATGAGGCTTTTATGGCAACTTACTTTTAAAACATGCGATCAAAAACAGATAAATGTCCTTTTTTAAATCTCTGGTGAACTAAATGTGCATAATGCATGGGTAGACCCATTAAACAATGACCAACTGGGAAGTATAAACAAGAACTCTGCGATTACTGCTCATCTTCAGTGTCTTTCCAAAGCAGTGTACAGTTATCGATCCATCATCATTTGCTCTAAACGTGAAATAGAATATATATATATATATATATATATATATATATATATATATATATATATATATATATATATATATATATATATATATATATATATATATATATATAGGTTGAAGCGGCGGTGAAGTGTTGGAAACTGACTTTAAGATGGGAAAATAAAATATAATGTAATCATCCCTTCTCAAAAGTGTGAGGAGTTAAAAATCGAACGCTTATTCGTTTTGCTTTTGCGTTAAAGACTGACAGGTAGAAACGCAAGCGATCAATCACGATGGTAAGAATAACATTATAAACAAAATGGAGTAAGTTAGGAGATAAGGAATTAAATGTACAGGTTTTCCTATTTACCACGTTAGTTTGCTTAAGTTTATTTTGAAATGTTTTTATATAACATGTTAAGACATTGTAGGTATTTGAGATACTTCTACACATGTTTGAGAATCATTTATTTGACTTCTCGCTTTCTATATGCAGTGAAGTGCGTGACACTTGTTTTTGCCTTTTTGAATTTACTCATTATATTATGCATTGTAAGACATTAATTCAATCTCTCAAACAATGAATGAACAGTATAGCAATTAATTTGCTCCTTTTCGGTTCTTCTTTGTTATGCCATGATGTAAATTTGGAACTATTGATGTCTGTACATGTATTTATCAAAGAAACAAGTATATTTGCTTAATCTGTGGTTTAGCAATCAAAAGAAATATGTGTTTCCATTTATGTTTATTTAAGTTTTGGTATACGACCATGAGAGTATAATTATTATTAACACGGTCGCATATCTCTCTCTCTCTCTCTCTCTTTCTCTCTCGTATTCATATATCTTGCATCTTTGTAGAAAGCGGGCTTTATCTAGCTTTAAGAACTTGATGCATAACTTCATGGTTGTTTCGTGTAAAAACAATACAGGTTTAATCTAAAAATAATCACTTTCTGACTTACGGAATGTTTTAGGACATACAGTTTATAAACTTTGACAAAGTTCATCACGATTTGCCTTGTTTTTATTTTCAAAGGAAGGAGAGCTTACACATGGCTTACCACGCATATCGCTCGATTGACGCACAAGGTAACAGAACATCGACTGCCGTTAAGTGCTATTTCGGCCTGAATTACATCTGATTTTAATGTCACAACAGACATAGAAATAACAAATTTAAGTCACTGACTGGTAAAAGCAATAAATGATGTTACTGCAATTCTGGAAATAATAGTTGTACATACTTAGGCGAATTCTATTTAGACGCAGTGATATGCATTGCATGATATGATGTCTAGTAACCATATGCTTGCGAAGAGATGTAATAAATATAGCATCATAAATGAGTGTCCATTTCAAATTAAATTTATAAAACGAGTCCCAAATTCTGAAATTGATATTACTGAAACAGTTTCATAAACTTTCATTTGAAATGAGGACAAATATTATGATAAGCATCACTTCACTAAAGTCACCGATTTTATTCCATAAGATTCACTCAACATCATAGCTAAATGACTTTGAAGTACGTATGAATCTCTTGAACACTACGTCTTTGCCTTATATCACTATTGTTTTATATGCAACAGTATGACTCGGTTTATTAACCTAAGTTCAAAATAGCCATGTGACAATTTTTTTTAAATGTTTCGAGTCGTTATAACATAACAAATAATGCATAACAAATAATGCATAACAAATAAGGTATGGTTTGAAAATCCAATGGGCTTTTTCTAGTATAATTTATTTTTCCTTTAAAATGTTGTTTTCTTTTTTAATGTCCAGTTGAAGTAAGCCTAAGAAGATCCAAAATCTGAAATAAGAAGTAATCTCCCATAACGGTCAACTTCCTTAAGTAACAGCCTCTCACATGAAGCCAATGTATGATATTCCCTTCTCTTCATTGCATCAACATATCTAATTTTCCTCAACTGTCGATCCCCTTAACCCAGCCAAAATGTACACATCTAATTTGATAGCTACTGTAGGAGAGTCCAAACTGCATTCACGATTTTTTTTAAAAATAAATTTTTCAATTTTTTAATTGTTGCTGTTGTTGTTGTATTTCGATCTCTCAGTTGAACGATCACGTATCAGAACACAGTTTTCTTCCGTAGTGAAACACATAGTTTTCTCCGATATCAGCAAGATGCCTCTCAAGTGAACTTTCAACCCACGTGTCTGTGTGTTGGTATATATATATATACATACTATAATCTTTCTTTTATATACCAAGAGCTGTATGTATTTTACATTGAAAGACAGCTGGGTATGCCGAGTTTCCGTTCAATGAAACATGTAAACCACGTTTGGTATATCAAAGACACAGCGGACATAGTATATATATATATATATATATATATATATATATATATATATATATATATATATATATATATATATATATATATATATATATAGATAGAGAGAGAGAGAGAGAGAGAGAGAGAGAGAGAGAATTACAAATATACATCAAGCATACATTATACATTAGCAGATTTTTTTTAAAGACGAATAAATAATATTTTCATACAGGTTAGACAATTTTAATTCGTACTCTACGGAGATTCGAACTCGGATCCGCTGATTACGGCAGTCATCGCCTAGCCTGTAAGCACCAACAACTATACCATCTCGACCATGCACACATCACCAAACAATGATGCTACAAAGATGGTGGTATAGGCATTCGTGCGTAGCAGACATACCCGCATGTCGATCCAGTAATTAATTCTCATCTAAGTACACAGTCCATCTGGATTCCTACTACAGAAATCAAGGTATACAGAAGTTATTAGAGAGAATTACAAATATACACCAAACAGAGCGGAAAGTGCTATCCCTGAATCCTACAGGAGAACGCTTGGTTGGTGCTTACAGAAGAAATTGTGTAAACGTGTTTTTATGATCTAGAAAATGTAGATTAAACGGTGACTATGGATAGTTATTATCTTTATTTTTCCATTTTATCAATTTTATGAATGACTAACAATTGGAAATACATCACTGGCCAGGAGAGCACAGAAGCAATGGTCTATTGTTGAAACCATGATTGTACGCATATGTATACGTCATGGTGAATCACAGTTTGAAATAACCCACAGTATTGTTTATTCAACACTTTCAAAGCGATGTTATTTTATATGTATGTGATATATAACAATCTTTCCAAATGCACCAGATCTTTGAAAGATCGTTTTGTAAAGGAAAAAATACAGGGGAAACAAGCATGACAAAGCCCGGGGCAACAAGGCTGAGAAATTGGTGAAGCGCAGCACCTAAATTCTCTTATTCCCTTATTTTCTTTATTTTATATTATTTCATCTGTACGACAGTTATCATATATTTGATTATTTGTTAACTTACTGAAACGAGATGCCCTATATTTATGTCATTGTACCACTGCCATATGACACAAAAGGTGAATATGTAATGTATGTGTGCAAGTTGAACTATTTTCCCACAACGTTGTAATATTAGTGAATATTCCTGATTATCTTTGTCCTATGAACACTCTTAAAGAGGCATGTGTCATCACATAACATAACACAACACGTATGACTTACCCCATTAGCATAGGTAATTTATTCATTCACATTTTCATAATTTTACTTTCTGTAAGCTTTTGTCTTGTCTGGGTTGTTGACTGGTTCCCTGATGCAGTACAATGCTATGAGATAACAGTGTAATGACTTAGATTAGGCCTTATTGTCATGACTTGAGTACTGAACATCCTAGGCGCAAAACTGGTATTCAAACTCAAAATTCAGAAACCTTCAGTTCAGATAACTTAATCCAGAACACATGTATAGCAGCCAGAGTGTCCGAACACAATTAGCAGTATGTGCTCTCTATATGCATATATGCACATTTTCACAGTTATGAGGTAACTTAGAGTACATTCTGTAGTTTCAGTTTTCGTCTTGGGACTGAGTTCAGTTTTGTGACTAATGGGATATATATATATATAATGGTAGTCTTTTGAGTCCGAAGAGGATTTGATCTGAGCAATCGTTGTAGTTGCAGGACGAGACGCTGACCTGTGGCGACGCTCCCGGGCTACCTCCATCTGGCTCCGGCGTTCTGGTTCAAAGTCAACGGACGTTTGGCGGTTGAGGGCACGCCAGCGGGTTCGGTCTTGTGCTGTTATTTCTTTTATATATATATATATATATATATATATATATATATAACTATGTCATGCAATGTAGTATAAAGTTATAATGTTGTTAGCCTGCATCCAAATGTGTTTGCCTTATTCAGCGAGAATTGGTCCTTTATGGTTAGTAAGACCTTGATTTAGGTCAAACGTAGGTAAATTTAGTACTTTCCCCGCACAGTGCTTGAACATTGTGATTATATATATATATATATATATATATATATATATATATATATATATATATATAGAGAGAGAGAGAGAGAGAGAGAGAGAGAGAGAGAAAGAGAGAGAGAGTTATATACACTCTTACGAGCTGATAGCTTACGTAATGTAGATAAAAACACAAGAAAATGGAGAATGAAACGATGCGGGGGTGAATTAAAATTTTATTACTTGATGTTCAAATATATCACAAATGTATTTTCTGCCTCAATGACACGGAGTTCTGTATGACGCGTATAAATAATGTTGTGTCGATGAGCTTGATTAACGTACCGATTTAGAGTCTGAAAGCCATTTGAAATATCAAATCTTAATAATTCGTTCCATTCACACAACTTCCGATCGAGTAACCGAATTCAATCTACTACTTCAGATCCAGCGCACGTGTGACAGAACAAATATAGTGATGTTGCACGCAACATACCTTTATCTTTTGATTGATTTTGTTCGTATGTCACTTGTAAAACATTAAGATATATGACATACAAATGCATCTAAGAATAGTTTAGAACTATGGGAAGAAATGTGTAGTTCTAGAAAATATAACTGACTACCTACAAAGAATATCTCCATTACAGAGTCATTTTAAACAAAAGAAATATGTCACAAAATGTGCTTCTATAATAGATAAACCGTCATCCGATCATCCAGCATTCAAGACTGACGTGTAGAATAAAAGCATGAATGAAAACATTCTTTGTTCAGCTCCGATTTGTTAGTGTTTTTTTAAAAGAAATATATGTTCTGAAATATTTAACATTATTATTTGCATTATTATTATTATTATTATTATTATTTTTATTTTTGATAGCGTAAGTTTTCTTTAGATTCAATAAGCATATTTAATCTTTAATATAGTTTGCTAACAGACAGGTAATAAGTCAACGGTTAAGTAGTATGGGTCAAGGTAACCTCATATCAACCGTTATTTCAACTTTTGCACAGGATTTAAAATAATCGGAACATTATTTAAACGCCTCAATTAAGTTTTAATGTTATGTCAGTCAATATACTGCGTATTTAGCTTAAAATTACGACTTATCAATTTTGTTTATGGTTTGTATATGGTTTCAAGTTTGTTCTACTCTTTTGGGCAAGAGAAATTTTTTTAAGAGCTATATACTTGACTTACCGAAAGTCAAGCGGATATATTTTATTTAGTAACGTTTGTAAAGCAAGCGGATATATTTTACTTAGTACTTTATAAACGTGTTTTATGTACAAACTAAATATCTATTTTGGTTTTCTTAACTTAATAACAAAATGGAACATGTGTCAATGTATCTAAGCAACTGTGCATTGAGAAATTTCCAATCTGTACTCGGAATTAACTACAGTGTTTTTTTATTATGATTTCTCTCTACGAATTCTTTATCTCATGGTTAGCTCTTTAAAACCCAATGGTGAAAATTGTATATGTCCTGTAATACTTCATAACTAGATTTTGATGTTACGGTAAATGGACAACAAATGGAACCTTTCAATGCTGCATGAACAAACTGGATGTAGAGATCATATTAGATTTAATAATCGAGACTTCCAAACTATTTCAAAACATAGGTGCATCGTCATATAACAGAATGATAAAGAATTACATTTAGACAAGGGCTACTGTACTGCAATTGTTTTGATTTACAAGTGTTCTCCATTCACATATAAAACCAAACTATCCTTACAAAATTGTCACAGACAAATATTTTCTGTCATTATTCTTGGTAGTTCCATGATATGTCAATATTCTTGTCATTTTCAAGGTGGATCCATATATTGACACTTCTGTCATTATTGTGGCTCTATGATATGTCGATATTTCTTATTATTCATGGTGGCTGCACGATATGTCGATACTTCTGTTATTATTCATGGTGGATCCATGATATGTCTATATGTCAATATTTATGGTGCCTCCATCACATGTCAATAAATGATAGTAGAAACTCTAAAATGTGAAGTTAGATATTTTCTGTCATTATTCATGGTGGCTTTTTGATATATGGATATATCTGTCTTTATTCATGGTGGTTCCATCGCATGTCGACAAATGATTGTAGTAGCTCTAAATTTTGAAATTAGATGTCTTATCAAAAGTTATATTGTTAAGACGTTTCTGTAAAATAATAATGATTTCGACTGATGTAGCAGACTTTTCGATGCATACTCATAGACTTGTACATGTACAGTAAGGCAAGACTATCGAAACTTTTGCTTCTGGAAATGCTAAACTATGAAAATATAATTTGAACAATAATAACTTAACAGACGATTTTTCAAATTCTTTTCTATATTAATCTTGGGTAATAATTTACCTTTTGTGTGAAGCTTTATCTTTTTAATGATAATCTTTGATACAATCTTTGAGTAACATCCTCAAGATAAGAAAATATTTAGCACATGACCCAGAACATTGTTTTGTCTGTACACAGTTTTAATCTCGCTAGCTAGACCATATGGTATGCCGATTTAAGAGCCTACGTGCAACTTGCTATTCCAATACATCATTTTCTTAATATATCAAGTCACATTATGTAAAATGGAACTAATAGATTAGTATTTTTAAAGTAAATTTTCTCTTTTAAACAATACCTAAAAAGGACCACATTTTCAAATCAACGATAAAAACGATAGAATTTTGGGTATACTTGATACAATACCACCCAGGTGTCTCATCTTGTCAGTCGTAATGCCTGACTAAATTTATAACATATTCTGATGCAAGGATGACTTCGGATCTAACTCAAGAACAGTCCTAGAGAAATTTAAAAAGCATAATTGAGCACGTGTGGGTATAGTAAAGAAACTTGACCACTTTTACTCACCTGCTATCGCCAAATTCATGATGAAGAAGTTCATCCGGGTTTTCCTGCCGTTCTCAGAAAGATTAATGGCGGCAATGAGGCACGAGTTGCCAACAACGATAAACACAAACATCACAGAGAGAAGAATCAACTGAGGAATCTGAAATAATAAACTATATTCAGTCAGACTCCTTGGAGTAAGCAGACAAAATTGTTTTGTCTTGAATGCGCTTGTGTCAAAGATGCTAAACTACTACTAGTACTACTACTATAAATGGTACCATTAATATATATATATATATATATATATATATATATATATATATATATATATATACAAGTAATGCCTTTGTTTGTAGAAGTCTGTTGTCAGTTAAGAGAAATTTTAATGTACTATCTATATGGAAAGAATAATAGAGGAGAGAAAAACTACTTTCCAAGGCTTAAAAGACTAGTATTGTTTAAGTTCTTACCTTGCCACCGTTGTCGTGGCATACACTAAAGAAAAAGGAACAAATACCCTAATCCAATTAAATTGCAAATAGTGCTCAGACCACCCTATTATTCTTTAATGCAGTTTAGTAGACTGTGTCAAACACGTGTTGGACGCATTTCTAAATGTCGAAAAACCAGTTTCAAAGGCCAGAGGTAAACTCTGAAACCCACAACGTCGAGTCCAGTGTTTCATCCGTTAGTCTATACTGTTTGCACTGCAACATATTTGGTGAATTTAGGTAGACATGGTACTCCTTCTTGCCAAAGTTTAACGCTGATTCCCTTAGAACGATCGTTCCTTTTTCTATATATTTCATACTAAAATATATAGTGTATCATTTCTATCTGCTTTTAGTGTTTCTTTTGCAGTCGAGCCTTTCTGCAATTGATAAAATTTGTCCAGTTTAATTGTGTTTTTCGCTGTTTGCAGATTAAAATCGAGCGAAGTAGACACGTGCTATCTTTTATTCTCTTTCATTTATTGATTTATTTATTTTTCATTGTTCCACTTTGGGGCCCTGGATTCACCTATTGACAAAATCAAAATTTGTTCACAAAAATATCATTTTATATATATATATATATATACATATATATATATATATATATATAAGAATAATAATAATAATAATAATAATTATAATAATAATAATAATAATAATAATAATAATATCAAGGGAGAGAGAGAGAGTATGTGCTGTGTGGTTCAATATGAAGATACATGTATATTCATTCCCAATTCTGAACAAAATTGCAGAGATGTATATGATCAAATTAAGAGGGAAGAAAACAAGAGTTAAAGTATACATTATTTTCTTGTACACGGTCATAGCAACTTTACATTATATACTGATCATAACTTTCTCTACATACAACTCTCTCTACTGAAGCACATTTATGTAAATCATACCCTTCTTCAGAAATATTTAGCCTTCAAATCGCTCAAAATGGTTGTATTTTTCTACTAAATAACAGCTGTTTAAAGCTTGTTAAAAATGTGATATCTGCGGATGGAATTTACAATACTTGCGCTTATAAATCTAATATTTTTGCGTGCAATTAGATCAAACTGAATACATCATCTGGCTCTTTCCTATTACGTATACTGAACAACATCTTTTCTTTAGATAAGTTACACAATTTGTATATGAGTACATTTATTAGTAATCAGACACGTACTATCTTCCTAAACTCACACTATTACAGATTCTTGTAACATTTGCGTGTGATAGCATTGGGATGTCCATTGAGCGCCATATTGTTTCTCATAATTATATCACAAGAAGTCGACATTACATCAAGTTGAAATTCTTTTTATGGCTACTAAACCTATTTGCCAAGTTGGTATTTCAACGACGATATACCAAAATATGATCAGAAAGACGATATACCGAAATACGACCAAAAAGACGATCTATCGTAATACAACCAAAACGACGATATACCAAAATATGATCAAAAAAACGATATACCGAAATACGACCAAACTGACGATATTCCAAAATATAACCAAAAAGACGTTATACCAAAATACGACCAAAAAGACCATAGACCAAAATACGACCAAAAAGACGATATACCAAAATACGACCAAAAAGACGATATATGACCAAAAAGATTAATAACCAAAATATAACCGAAAAGACCATATACCACATTACGACCAAAAAGACCATAGTCCAAAATACGACCAAAAAGACGCTATTCCAAAAAGACGATATATCAAAAAACGACCAAAAAGACTAATAACCAAAATATAACCAAAAAGACCATATACCACATTACGACCAAAAGGACGATATACCAAAATACGACCAAAAAGACGTTATACCAAAATACGACCAAAAAGACGATATATCAAAATATGACCAAAAAGACTAATAACCAAAATATAACCAAAAAGGCCATATACCACATAACGACCATGAAGACCATATACCACATTACGACCAAAAAGAAGATATACCAAACAACGACCAAAAGGACGTTATACTACGATAGGACCAAACAGAGGTGCAGTGCAAGAGGCTTCATATACTGACATCTTTCTCTTTTTTTTTATCAAACGATTGAAAACTAACCACTGACAATACCAACAAAACGAGAGAGAGAGAGAGAGTTCATCTATAAATTATTGTTAGCTTGCATAACAATCCCAGCTCAATTTTATTTTAAATCTTGGACCCTAAGATCAAAATAATGGTTTTGATTGATTGATTGGTGTTTTAAGTTTCTATTAACCTTTAATTAGATGGTTATTTTAGTTGACTCAATTGATACATGAGTATTCTGATAGGGCTAGGATAAAGATATACCGTATATATTACATCACAATTATATATATATATATATATATATATATATATATATATATATATATATATATATATATATATATATATATATATATATATTGCCTGTTGTAAACAGATCAGATTTTGATAAACTGTAACGTAAGTTTGTTCTAAGAAGAAATGTATGTTTCTTATGCACGACCTTTCCTTTTACTTGGAGGGATTCTATCGATGGTTGGAAGACGTCGGCGCATAGTATGTGTGTGAATTTTATTCATTTGTCTGCAGAAAATCAAATAAGGTTCCAAAATTGTCGCAAGAGGAAGAAGCCGTGATAAATCGTGCTTAAAACTCTTTTCTTTTGTAAAGAATATAAATTATTTGGCCGATAAAGAGACTTTAGCAAATGTTGTGCTTATTGGAGGCCTAATGAGGTATGATATGCCGTTGTAATAAATATACTCATCAGGTCTCTAAATTACACTGGTAGATCTGTTCACAGATGAATCAGTTTTGCCATTTTCCTTTACTGAACAACGATCGTTAGACATCCAAAATGTCAAAGATTAAGCAATAACTATCTTAAATACATAATCTACATGGTATATTACACGCTATATATATATATATATATATATATATATATATATATATATATATATATATATATATATATATCTTATAAAGTGGATATTTTATTTTCCTCCGTTAATATCGGATATATATATAAAGAGGATATTTTCTTTTCCCTCCTGAATATCGGATATATTCCATCGTGTGGTATAAAAAACGTTATATTTTAACGAGTGGCGAAGCCACAAGTTAAATATATCCTTTTTGGTACCCCAAGATGAAATATATCCGGTATTTATGCAGGAAAGAGAAGTTTCGTTTTATTATATACCACACGTGCCCCAGAATCGAAGCTTAGAAAAGTAAATCCACTCTTCAGCACAACACAACACCCCCTTTTTGTAAATTCACCTCACTTTCATACGCTGATCATATAAATATCAGTGACTTAAGAGAGCGGTAGGATTGGGATGACCCAATTTGTCGAAGTAAATTACATTTTTGACATTTTGTAAACTATTTGATCATATCTGACCACAAAACAAGTCCGATTCAGCAATGCATCACAGCGGGTTTATCACTGTTGTCAAGGAAGTTAGGGGAAATAACTTCATATAGACACGAACGGCGTCGAGTCAAATTTCTTCAGCAAAAGTTAATCTCCATGTCTAAAATGCAATTAATCTCCATGTCTAAAATGTAATTAATCTCCATGTCTAAAATGTAATTAATCTCTATGTCTAAAATGTTATTAATCTCCATGTCTAAAATGTAATTAATCTCCATGTCTAAAATGTAATGCAGTTTATAATTTTTTGTTCTAGCTCACAACGTGCAAGTTTTTTGTTGCTGCAGTTATAACTTCTGTAGGCACACACAATCAATCGTCGCATGGCATGATGGGAAATCTTGTATTTTCACATGTGAAAATATAAGATATATTTTTCACATGTGAAAATATAGGAATTAAAAAAATATGAAAATTATTTCGCCAATAAGTTTATATATTTCACACTTAAGTATATTATATATCATGGTGACAGCGCCTCCACTTGTCAGTTTGTGTCTATTCATCCAGGGTGAGTGCACCGAAACGAGTAAACAATAGGTCAAGTAAAATGACGAACAAACAGGAGTCAATTAAAAATAATTAAAGTTATTTACAGTTGTTCCAAGTTGTCTTGATACTTTACTCACCATTGATATTGATATTTACAATACGATTTTTTATTTTCCATATCTCTCTGTCTTTCTGTTTCTCTCTTTCACCGTTAGTCGCTTTATCTGACAATTTTGCCATCAGATATAATTAGAGAGAGAGACAGAGAGGAAGACAGAGACACATAACAAAGAGAGACAGAGAGAGATGGATACTAGTAGGTAAAATTGACAGGTCGACAGACAAACAGAGAGAATGAAACATACCTTCAGGTGTTTAAATATTGTTAAATCGTGTTTAATAACCTCGCTATATGTGTAAACAAAAAATCCACAAAAACAACAACAACAACAAAAATAAAAATACAGCAAAATAAAAAATGAAATAGATTAAAGTATGTGTGCCACCTAACCAATGAATTTGCAGTATGGAACTTGCATCGCCTGGCTTTTGCAACTTCACATTATTGGCATCATGTACATATACCATTATAACGACTCAGGTTTTGTAAGTTACACGTTGAACATTCAAGTTCAATGTTTTCATCTAAATCAAATTCTTTTTATCTCTCACACTCCACAGATTTCCACGTATTTTCCCTTTTCTTATAGTATGACAGAGAACCAAATGCAGAGGGGATTTCAATGAAATTGTGTAATGGGGTTTATTCATCTAGAAAATGTAAATTAAACCATGCTAAAAATGAATAATTGTGTCCTTGGTTCCTTAGTTAATTAGTGACTACTAACTGAAAATTCATTACACTCGTTTGTATGTGTGTGTGTGTGTGACAAAGGCCATATTAGAAACAAGGTCAACACAAAATTCACTAATAATTTCAGCTCAGCCGGACACTCTGTCCAGTCACTCAAAATGTTGATTGTTGAGTCAAACTACAGATGGACTAACAATGAACGTGGATGTAAAGAGGAATGATGATGCAGATACGAACACTTAATGAAATTATGATAAACGATGAATTCTAGTCGAAACGTGCACTCTTTTAACCCATTATGTTTCAGTTTCTTTCTGTCATTTTGTTCGGTCTCTAGTCAAGTTAATAATAATTATTTTTATTACGTCTTTCCACTACCTTCCCATACAATGTAAATACATTCTTATCCTTGTATCTCGTAGCGAAAATTATATCCGGGATCTAAAGCTACAAGCAATAAATAATGCACTGCTACAGATGGTGCACTATCCTTACTCACCAAGCATTTGTGTTGTCTTTTGCATGGTTATTAAATACCTGTGTGTATATATGTATCCGTCTTTGATATAAGTGCCAAAAGCATGCGGTTCTATTTATTCTTTTTCTTTCCCTCTGTGTCATGTAAAAAACACAACAAATAACCACACGTTAATTTATAAGATTTACGATTCTGATATTTTTCCATGTATCAGTATAATAATTCTAAATTTATACTTGATAGTGGCTTGATACAGAAATCGAACTTGGAGTGCGGTTGAATAGGGCTACCGTACTTCCTCTTTTCCGCAGACATGTCCTCCTTTTCGGTCCTTAAATCTCCTATTTGTCTCATATATATATATATATATATATATATATATATATATATATATATATATATATATATATAAGTATCCTCTTTTTTGAAAGTTCAAATACGGTAACACCACAGTTGAATCTATAGGAACGTTTGCTAAAGGTAACAAAATGTTACGGTATCTGGAACAAAACTGGGAGGAAACGTAGGATGCAGTATGCAAAGGGAACTGCAGGATTAAACAATGATATGGTACACCGGAACCTAAACCAAACATGGCACACTTGACAACAGTATATATCGCTTCAAAAGACATTTCCAAAAATGCACTAGATACGTCCATGAAATGCTACTAAGTTGAAGAAATTAGTGGTATTAATAGATATGAAAGTTATATTTCTTCAATTTTTAATTCAACACGGATCTAACATATGCTTTCCACTGACGTTAAGAAGTTCAGATTACACACAAGGGAAGACTTTTTTCCTAACTGCATTGTAATTACTATTTAAATACACCTCATCAAATATGATTGAGTATTCTGGATGGAAAATTATATGCTATTTATTACATTAGCTAATTGCAATAATTATGTTTGGTTGTCACAGGAATGTGCATTACCTAACAATCAAAACGCAGCACAACAAGAGGGAATGATGGAATTTTATTTCCAGTTTCTCATTTTATAATAGCTCATCTCTGCGAAATTATGTTCCAGCGGGTTCTACTAGTCCGAGTTTCCTCTGACCCTTCACACCCCATTTTTGATATTTGGACATTTTTGTTGGGGTGTGGGGTCAGAGCCCATTGCCTATCGAAAAGTTGGAATTCGCCGCCACCGCGCGGTAGCGGCACAGGGTAGCTGCTTACTACCGGGCCTAGCGATCTTAAACGACCTTACATCGAGCCATACCTGCATGAAATCGATACGAAGATGATTTATCTTCTCAGAAATTGCGAGTATGACATTAGTTTTGTCTTTAATCCGCTGACAGACGAGACGAAACTGCAGCGTTGATGAAATTTGACCTGGTACACGCAATTAGCATTGCTAGTCACGTGACTACCATGATCTCGCAACCTACATGTCCAGGACATCCGAGGTCAAATAGTCACGTGATATCAACAATAAACCCCTTTCCAATGTTGTACAAAAAATTCGAAAACATTAAATGAAAGTCACGTAATGTTTGTAAAAAAAACGAAATGACACACACTTCTCAACATATTTATTCCGAGAACAACTACCAGAAACCTGTCGCTGTCACAGTAACCTGGAGAAAGCCAGATTCATCAAGCACAGAGCACATGCCAATGATGTTTTTGTTTGTATCACGTGACTACCACGTTGTCAATGTGCTCTGTGCTTGATGAATCTGGCTTTCTCCAGGTTACTGCAGGTACTTTACTAATATTTTGATTCTTTATTGATAATTATAATATTTCTTTAATCATCAAAAATTTAGAAATGTGATAAAAAGGGGCAATAATAAAATCCGGCCAATTTCTCTACAAACTTTTCTCAGTCCCTCCCCCCCCCCAAAAAGGAACGATTTCTCCAAAATGAAGATTGCATCTTCTACAAAGCTGATTGTTGTTGTAAAATAATGAATCTATTTAACATTGAACATTTGAATTTGCAGTTTCAAAAAAAAAAAAAAATTGCCACACAAATATACTTCCAATGTGGTAAAATGCGCACGTTTTAGTTTATAGTGAAGGCATTGCTATTTTCATCAGGATGTGGAACCATTTATTTAGGTTTGAAACTTAAACTGGACATTAAGGAGAGGTCTAAGGCTTTGATCAGAGAATGAAATGAAAGATTTATATTACAAGTTACTTTCAGAAAGTCAACTATGTCTCATCACGACTACTAGAAATCAAAGATATATAGCTTGAGGCCATAAAATTTGTCAGAGGTCAGAATTAGAAAGTAACTATTCAATTTAAATAATAATAATAATGTAGGTAAGTCATATGTATACATGGTTGCCATATCCACGCATTATCTGCCCCTCCTCTCTCTCTCTCTCTCGCTCTCTCTCTTTATTCATATATAAGATTTATCAATGTACCTGACTGCTTGAGAATTAGCTTTCTGAATATGAGAACAAAGTTTCTCTCTATATCACAATTTGATAATCTTTAATTCTTCAAAACCCCAGTATAAAGGCACATTGAACAATTATTCTGCTTCTCTATTCTGTTTCATGTACATCCAATTAGCCTGCTTCTCTATTCTGTTACAAGTATACCAATTATTCTGCTACTCTCTGCTGTTACATGTATATCCAATTATCCTGCTTCTATATTATATTACATGTATATCCAGTTGTCCTGCTTCTCTATTCTATTACATGTATATCCAAGTATCCTGGTTCTCTATTATGTTTAATGTATATCCGATTATCCTGCTTCTCTATTCTATCACATGTATATCCAATTATCCTGCTTCTCTATTCTATCACATGTATATCCAATTATCCTGCTTCTCTATTCTATCACATGTATATCGGGCGTAAAATGCCTCTGCTTTTATTTATTTTACCTTGGTTCTTATTGCTCCAAACTCTTTATAGGTCGTGTTCGCTTCAAATTTACTTCAAACTCTGCTAACAATTTGGGTACATAATAATTTTGCAAATTAATGAATTGTGACATACACTGGCACATATGTTAAATCCGTTCGCAAACACAAACTTTGGAACATAGATCTTTATGTTTTGTGTAAACCACATAGAAGAAAATGATTTGGAATTTACTATAAATCAACTCGTGTATATGTTTGCATCATACATTTCAAGACAAGTACATCGATGAAGTGCAAAATTAGACAACCTGGGAAAAGAATTTTCACCTGCAAGAAAATCCGTACGCTGAAAAGAAAAAAGTGAATAAGTAAGATGTGTAGCTTTGGACGGTGTGTAACATATATGCAAAGTCAAATATATACAGTGTCTAACATATATGAAAAGTCGTGAATAGACAGTGTCTAACACATATGAAAAGTCATACATAGACAGTGTCTAACATATATGAAAAGTCATACATAGACAGTGTCTAACATATATGAAAAGTCATACATAGACAGTGTCTAACATATATGAAAAGTTAGGCATAGACAGTGTCTAACATATATGAAAAGTCAGGCATAGACAGTGTCTAACATGTATGAAAAGTCATACATAGACAGTGTCTAACATATATGAAAAGTCAGGCATAGACAGTGTCTAACATATGAAAAGTCATGAATAGACAGTGTCTAACATATGAAAAGTCATGAATAGACAGTGTCTAACACATGAAAAGTCATGAATAGACAGTGTCTAACATATATGAAAAGTCATGAATAGACAGTGTCTAAGATATATGAAAAGTCATGAATAGACAGTGTCTAACATATATGAAAAGTCATGAATAGACAGTGTCTAACATGAAAAATCAGGCATAGACAGTGTCTAACATATATGAAAAGTCAAACATAGACAGTGTCTAACATATATGAAAAGTCATGAATAGACAGTGTCTAACATATATGAAAAGTCATGAATAGACAGTGTCTAACATATATGAAAAGTCAAACATAGACACTGTCTAACATATATGAACATTTATGCATAGACAGTGTCTAACATGTATGAAGTCATATACAGACAGTGTCTAACGTATATGAATAGCCATACATGGACAGAATCTAACATATATGAACAGCCATACATGGACAGTTTCTAACATACATGAGCAGTCAGTCATACATGGACAGTATCTAAGACATATATTAAAAGCCATACATAAACAGTGTCTAACATACACGAAAAGCCATAAATAAACAGTGTCTAACATATTTGAAAAGCTATACATGGACAGTGTCTAAGATGTATGAAAAGCCATACATGGACAGTGTCTAACATACATGGACATTATCTAACACGTGGATATTGTCTAACATGCATGCCCTTCGGGAAACATTTACTGCTATTCAAACATTTGGTTTACCTGTGATAGAAGCACCCCAAAAGCTCCGAGTAATTTTCCTCAGGTAGTTTTCCTCGACGTTTTGTTTGATCAATAATTGACATATCGTAAAAGACTCCTTAAATTTGCGACGCATTTAGATAACCTTTTCATTGTCAAATTAGCACTCTGTGTTTAGAATTTGAAATAAATTTTGTGAACTCGCGGATGTTTATCGCTCATTTGAATACTAATACTCAGTGAAAAATAAGAAAGCAGCTTATGCCATCTGAACCCATCCTGAACAAGAAGTCTCAGTAGTAAATTTACATGAAATTATGTTTCATTATTTAATATATATCGCCCGTATTCACAAACAAATTCTGTTGTACTCAATATGTATGTAATACTCAAGAGTACATAAATAATCTTCATCTAAATCACATTGTACAAATTATCGCAGTACTTTTATTATAATCTTCATAGCCTAATAATTACTCCTTAAAAGGACAATACGCCGATGCAACATATCGCCAAACACGCCGATACGACGTCTCTCCAAAAAATAAACTGGCTAATGCGATACCTTGCCTCACGTTAGATATTATTGACTGTTTTGTCGTATTATTCGTTAAAAAATAATTATTGCCAATTTCTATCAATGTCTAAATATTACCTTTTATTTCAAAAAAGTACCAACAACACAGGGAAATAGTTTTACTTTCAAGTAGTATATACAATTATAAATACTGTTCTAAAGCAGCAAGACCGCTCTATAAATAATGTTATAAAGCAAAAGCATCAATGCAGCTCTTTGATAGTTTTCCAATAACATGCATACCATTTTCGTTAAAGCCTGTTCCTATTATTTTAGGATGACAATTTTAAGGAAATAAACACTTTCTACTCCGACAGAACGCTTTAACTTAGAGCTAATAGCTAGTTAGATTAATACGAGGGTAATTAAAGGCACTGCGATATAAGATTGGGTGCTGGGTGCGTCAACAGGTAATAGGGCAATTATTAAAGAGATTCATGCGTACTTAAAGGGAAGAGGGCATTGACTGTCAAATGAAATCAGAGCAGAATAATAATTGCTTCCAACAACACTCGAAAACAAGGCATTTCAGTATTTACTAATGGAGATATGCTTTTATGGTGCAATAATAGCACATCTTTTTCAAGGCTTCGCTTGATTCTCAATTATAACGTGATATAACGTAATAAGAGCACATTCACGTACATTTGTGCATCTTCAAGGCTTGGCTTGAAACTCAATTATAACGTAGCGAGACGTAGGTTTCACCCGAGCCAATACTTAGTAAATGGTGCGGGACCTGATTTAAGTTATGCACTTGCCTTCTACGTCACAAGAGTTACATGGTTTTGTCCTATATAAGCCGTCCACCCCACACACACACCACCCGGCGTAGTGCAATTAGGAGATATTATGATGTCGACAGCGGCAGAGTAAAGATCCCAGAAGAGCTGGAACTTCTAAGGAAAATCCATTAGGGATCTGAAGATTGGCCTGAATAAAACTTGCTATCAGTTCTGTAGTTATTAATAGAGAGCCTGAATATGGCTGTCTACGATATCTGTGCAAGGAAGTTGAGGCTAGGGATTTTGTATCAAGCGTCGGTCGTGCGTTTGTAGTGCGTAGTTAGACCTGAGATTTACCAGTTTCCCAGAGCACGGTACTTTCTTGGCAGTTCAAACATTGTATATATTTAATTTAGGCAGATCAATATATTTGATATAACTATTGCTTAATCATTTCGGTGCAGGTTGCATTAGGGAAAAGTATCGTTCGTCTGACAGATCAATATATTTGTTGTAACCATTGCCTACCCATTTGGGTGCAGGTTGCAATAGGGGAAATTCTTGTTCGTCTGACAGACAGTCGGAAAGGATCATTATCTGTATCTATTTGGTCGCATGCAATAAGTGTATCCTCACCCAGGAAATAACACGGGTAATGTAGACGTTACAGTAATAATGGCTTGGCTTGACCGTCAATGTTAACGTAATAATAGCACATTTACACGCATTTATACGTCTTCAATGCTTGGATTGACAGCGTAATAATAGCACATTCACATAGCTATACGTCTTCAATGCATGTTATTACGGTTTTCTTGCAGATCGATTCCCCCTTCAATAAATATAAATTTTGTTTGAATTCCACTTTTATATTTCTCTACTTGCGGCTGCACATATAAGCTAGTATTGTTCTCATCTGGACTGACTAACGAATAAGGTAATGTGCATGCTTTTTTCTCCATGATCGGCAATTACATTTCAAAGATGTTTCGAGAATTGCTAGCTTTGGAAATTGGAAAATTGTATGATTAGTTTTCACGTTTAACATTTTAAGCATCAAGTAGTGTTTGAGTCATTAATTACAGAAACTACAAAGGTGGAATTATGTATCTATCAGCAAGTGTGACACAATTAAGCATGATGCTCACTTTGGATATAAGTAAATCTGATGTAAGAAAGAGCGCAGGTAATGTTGAAAACATGTATGGCCGTTGGTTTACTACCTTAAACAATATACATCTAAATCGTCTTTTACAGAGAAAATGTCGGCGAAGATGTACAGTCAATATGCATAATTTTGAAAGAGTTCATTTTATTTATCTCCCCTGTAAAATGTGAGTATCGATGATCCCCCAGTTTAGGAGAAATTGGTCTTTAATTTATAAGGTTTTTTTTCCCCTTCTTTTTTTTCGGCACAGCAGGTTCTCCATTTCCTCAAAGAGGGCGCTGCATCTGTGACGTATAACCAGGATTAGAGCTGTCAGTGATATTAGGATCAGTCTGTTATGTCATGTGTGTAGGAGAGAGAGCGAGTAAATGAGCCCGATGATTTATAGTCGTAAATTTCCATGCAAATGGGAAAAGAATAAACAACTTTTATCAACAAATTTATTTCGTGTGATTCACAACGCCCGCGGTAGTTAGAAATAATAAAATGTATATCACATACTGTGAATCACGTATGACGAGATAAATTAAACATGTCAAATGACGCGTTTTCTCTTTGATCAGTCTGTTGTGACTCAACATCATAGTTAGGATCATACTAATAAAACAAATAAAATTAACAAATTAACGTAGAATATATATATGTATGTATAAAATCTGTCGCAAACATTAACAGGTTCTTTAATCGTTCATTTAATGAAATCTACCTAATGAATATTTGGGTACAAAAATTTAGTACATGCGAAAATAAGAACCAAGAAATAGGAGGAATGGAGACAAGATGTGTAAATCCCAACAATTATCAACAGCGAGAGATCCAGGTGTACAGATTGAAGAGAAACGGAGTCAGTTCAGTTCTTCTCAGCGTACCTTAATAAACGGGGCGCGGTCGTGTCCAAATTCCATTTTTCCTGTTTCTTGATTATCTGATTGACAAAACCTTTGAAAACTGAAACAATAGCTTATAATTAAACGATGAATAATCGGGCAATAACATTTATGAAGGCAGGATATTTTCTTTAATAGATCAGTAATGTCAAAATTATAACATTAAGATCACATTATGTTAACCAGTCAGGTTTATAGAATGGGTGACAAATTGTATCTTTCTGTGAAAGGACCCTCACCTTGATTTCCACATCTTTATGTTGAGTGGAATTCCATATGTGACTACAAGGATATCAACCAAATCAATGTGGTCTATCTTTGATTTGATCGCTCTTAAGCCTAGTCAGCAACATTAGCTTCATTTGCCGAGAGGAATGAACCTGGTGTCACTAAAGAATCTGCAAGAGCTTCGTTTTCGCCATTTTCAAGAATCTCGTGTGTATTAACATGAAATGTCAGGACATTTGTGTACAATACCACCATTTTCAAGAATCTCGTGTGTATTAACATGAAATGTCAGGATATTTGTGTACAATACCACCATTTTCAAGAATCTCGTGTGTATTAACATGAAATGTCAGGACATTTGTGTACAATATCACCATTTTCAAGAATCTCCTGTGTATTAACATGAAATGTCAGGACGGAGAAGAAAATTAGGCAAGGTAATAACCATTTCGATGCCAAGTCATGGTAACACGCAACAAATGTGATATGGTTTCCTTGTGGCCCTCAAAGCATGGCTGACAGAAAATAGGACTAAATTCTCTATAGTGTGCAACAAAGCATCTAATGAATGGGTGATTGTTATTTCATGCGGAGTCAAATCTTTCATCTACTTTACAGTGGCACTGGACCCAGCAGGCTTTTAAACTGATGGATGTAGATTTTTTAACGTGAAATGTAAAAAGGTACTCGTGGTATCATGTTTACAGCCATTATGGCAATGGACTGTTTCAACATGCTATAACTTCATTAAAGTACCGCACAACACGTGTTTTTCTCTTCGCTATTTTATGTATCTGGGGAAAATATGCAAATGATATAGAGGAAACATTTTAATAGGTTTGATCTTTTTTAAATTTTAAAAAAAAAAAAAAAAAAAAAAAACTTGTGAGATAATTTATGTAAATTGAAATAGTTGCATGCGACCTATATATGGTCGGTGGTTCATATCTGCCTCCCCCACCACCACCGCCAAGAACAGCTGTGAACCGGCTATAAATGTCGAGGTCTATTTTGCATCAGCAGAGGTATACATCGGTAATATGTGATTTTCGATAAGTGGAATTTGTGTCTAATTTAGGGTAAGACGTGATACATTCTTTACCAACCTCTCCGGGAAATCAAGTATCAAGAGAATGCTCTATAGGCGCTAGGGTTTCAATAATTGCATCGAACCATCTCCAGATTTCTCATAGAGACTAATGACGCATAGATTGTGGCCTAATTTTATTATCAAGTTGTTCCTTTCGTGTCATGGACACGGACATTACGTTTCTTAGTGACATACAACGTGATTGTATAAATCTATATCCACATTAGTATTTCCAAGTGTGAGACTATAAATGAAATTCCAATCTCTATTAAAATTGATTTATTTGTCAGACATATATCAATTGCACTCCATTTCAGAAAGGCACACGTAAGGTTTCTAGATTAAGGGTCAAAGCTTCAATTTTCGTTTCCAGCTTAAAGTACATTTTTGTGCTGAGGTATGATCACGCGCAGCCATGTTTCCTAAACTACTTTGTTTTATCAGCACGGAATATAGAGCGCCTGTTAATGAATCATATTGAACGTTTAAAAATCTCGTCGTAACTAGTCGTTAAAATCTATAGCCATATAATGAAACGTTTTTCATTTACCGAGTTCCATGATTGTGTACTTTTTTCTCAGTCTTTTTGGTTTTTGGATGATACATTTTCTAACTTTTTCTGTTAAAGCTAATTAAATATACTGCCGACCTTATCAGATGACTGGCCTAGGTAAGTTCCTAGAGTGTTACTGCTTATTGTCTTTTATATACACGACACTGGTAACATATATAAAAGTACACAATATAAAAAACGTAAGACATAAATATTGCTTCTGAGGGATAAGAACGTGCATAAACCTCATTTCTATACCGGCTACTATTGACACATTTTTTTTCTGACATTCAATATGTATGCATGTCTGTATGTATGTATGCCTGCACACGTCTACGTAACTGTGTATGCCTATGATCACTTACGTATGCACGCATGTAAGTATGGATGGATTCATGCATACAGTATGTATGTAATATTATTTGTCAAGACGTTTTTTTATACACCATTACGTTTCTATTTTTGCACTAGTACGGAGAAAATGCCTGAAAGGTTCCCTGTTGGTTAGGTATGACATGGTGTAGGTACTGAGGAAATATTCCGTGATACGTTTAACAAAGTTCAAAGCTCTTCGTCTAATTTAAGCTTTTTCCCAGCCTAGGTTACAAAGCAATAAGACAGTATTTGTAAACCTAGTTACTCCAATAGCGATTTTTGCAGCCCCTATATTATACTTTTATATTTACTGAAACTCGTATTATATACAGTTGTCCCATATTACATCGACATATTACTGAAACTCGTATAATATACAGTTGTCCCATGTTACATCGACATATTACTGAAACTCGTATAATATACAGTTGTCCCATATTACATCGGCATATTACTGAAACTCGTACCACCTACAGTTGTCCCATATTACATTGACATATTACTGAAACTCGTATAATATACAGTTGTCACATGTTACATCGACATAATAATGAAACTCGTATAATATACATTTGTCCCATATTACATCGACATATTACTGAAACTCGTATAATATACAGTTGTCCCATATTACATCGACATATTACTGAAACTCGTATAATATACAGTTGTCCCATATTACATCGACATATTACTGAAACTCGTATAATATACAGTTGTCCCATATTACATCGACATATTACTGAAACTCGTATAATATACAGTTGTCTCATATTACATCGACATATTACTGAAACTCGTATAATATACAGTTGTCATATATTACATCGTCATATTACTGAAACTCCTATAATATATAGTTGTCCTATATTACATTGGCATATATGAGAAAAGGGAGAATGAAAGAAAATTATAAAGTCTGCAGTACTGCTAATGTTATCAAGCATTCTCCTGTAGAATCCAGAGATAGCACTTTCCGCTCTGTTTTGTGTATATTTATAATCTCTCTCTCTCTCTCTCTCTCTCTCTCTCTCTCTCTCTCTCTATATATATATATATATATATATATATATATATATATATATATATGATGAAGACTGATATATTACATCTACCGATTACAAAGCAAGTCGCACACAAAATACCAACTGCACTAATAGCTATTCTAACATGAAAAAGAATTGAGACGTGTAGATTAGCAAAAGTGAAACAAAATCATAATGAATAGACTTAGAGATTCCACTATGAGAAATGTAAATGAGACTAGATTTTATTGCGGTAACCGACGAGATTTGTAAGAATTTTTCGATGACGTTGAACCGTATGTAAAGAAGATAATCGCCCGAAATATTCTTAATAAAATTACGAAAACACAGCTAAAGCTAATGATCAAACTCATAAAACAGCTTTTTTAAAAAGTAGAAAATATTTAGTTGAGAATTTTTTTCCATGGAACAATATCTATGAGTATAATAATCAGAGATGAGATGGGTTATACCAATTAACGTTAATTGGACATTTTACCTACCAAATGTGGACAACAAATAAGCGAAAATACAGCATGAATATTTCACAGGACTGAATATTTAACACTGCATATAGATAGGTATTACCGCTCACGAGACATTCATATATAAATTTACCTGAATGGTTTAAGAACAAGAAAGCATGTATAAACAGTAATGATGAAGAACATTTGTTTTTCTTTCAATACAGTAAGATCTGTGCCAAATACACAAGATGATCATGTATATAGAGACTCAAAATGAATTTTAGATAGATACTGCAATTGGTTTGAGAGAGGTACAGTAAGAATTTAACCATTTAAAATAATGAGAAAGACGATTGGGAAAATTGAGAACAAATTTGATATCTGTGTACATGTATATGGTATATTGGAATGGTGAGACATCATAGATGAGATACACTACATTGCATAAGTTAGAGCAACTGAGACCGTAAAACTAAGACACGTTGACATGTTCATCATATTATTCTCAAGCGATCCTACTAATATCAAAGAGGGAAGGTACCATGACATTAGAATAAAAGATTTGTCAAAATTACGAACAGAAATGTTTGTTGTTTTTTTTTTGTTTTGTTTTTATTCTTTTTACATTGGAATCAAAGATTTGTAAAAATTACGAAGATAAATGTTTTTTTTATTTTCTATTATTTTTTTTATCAATAAACCAAGTTTTCTGAAAACAAAAGACAATGTTGCAGTGCAGACAACTGGATAGATGTAATGTCTGAAAAAAGTTTGGTTCTAAAATCGTAAAACAATCCGCACTAACTAAACGTTATGTATGTTTTTTTGTTTGTTTTTTGTTTCCACCTTAAAGTTTCATCAGTACGCGAGGTGTTGTCCACTTAGCTATCTCGTAATTACCAGGTAGGTAAGTCGTTATGGGGCAGAACTCTCGTAATTACGAGATACGAAGTCGCAGTTACGATATTAAATCGTGACTACTAGATTGCTAAATCAAATGAGACATGGTAACTCATAAATTCTGATAACTAAGTGGTAATTTTGATGGATTAAAATTGCTGATTAAGAACTATTAGATTTGTTGATTGCTATAGGTTGATAGGCCCAGTTCTTTGGCAACTAGCAAAGAATTTAGATCATTACAAATTTGTCGAAACAGATGGAACTTCAATTCCTACGCAACGACGTATACACCTACGAACACAAATAGTTTTAACGATTTAAAGAAACATATATACCACCCTCCCCCCCCCCCAAAAAAAAAAAAATCACAACTCTTTTCAATTCAGACATCTCAGACAATGATTCCATTTCAAACTAAACACGTTAGGTGATCTGCTCGACTATTTTGTTAATAAAGACACGTTTTAATAAGGAACGTTTGTATTAAAAAATATATATTTGGCCTATGACCTTTCTATGATGCCACTGTTTTAGTTCCTGGTGCATCTTTCAAGATTTCTGGTGATGAATTAGAGTTGTTATCGGATTATGATATGCTTTTGTTAATTGAGTCGGGAATAAGAGGTGGCATCAGTATGATTCCCAAGATAAACTTGAATGCAAATCACTAATTCTACTTTGAGGACGGAAAAATTCAAACTGATGGAGTCTTTGATGACACAAAACCGAAGTCCACAATCATGTATCTAAGTACTACGAATTTATATGGTTGCACAATGCGCCAATATTTAATGGTGAACCGCCTAAGATTGATAACTGAAAAGGAAAGTATTTGGGTAGAGAGAAACTTGTTAAATGTCTCCGATTATAATTATATTTTATACATATTAAAATTTGATTTTAAAAATACCGAGAGTTGAACGATCAGTTCAAGAACTACCCCTTTGAACCAGAGAAATTAATAATAGGCGAAATGATTGTTCACCTCCAAAACAACAATTCATTACAGAGAAAAGGACAACAAACTCGACTCTAACAAAAATATTGCGTACATTGGAAAAGAAGAAAAAGTATGCGATAAATTACAGAAATTTTAAGATTTACGTACATTTAAACCGGAAGAAATATACCTAGAATTGTCCTGTATGATCGGCAACCGTGGCGTAAATAAAACATTGAACTGAATACAAGTCTGAGGCAAAGATCTACTAATGATTGCGAAAAAGAGTTTTTAAATTTATGAATAACGGTGTATTCGGTAAACTACTACTGCAGCAAGCTCTAAAACGAATACGGTGATAGAATGCGACTGTTAATGACTCGTGCCAATTCATTGTGCATATATGCCATTAGAGTGTTACGACTAGGTGTAATGTAACAAAAGAAAAGACTCAAACAAGCTTTCAAGATTTAAAATACAAATCTTTAATTTCCTAAAATATTAAAATATTTCGACAAACAATCAAATTGAAAGAATTAAAAATAACTTACAGTATAGAATATCCTTAAAAGTCCTAAATTGTTTTAAAGTTCACTGTTCCGGAAGTCAATCCAAATATTCCGAATGTAGTATTCCGAATGAAATAACCTGCACTGCACTAATGTGTTAATAAGAATTAGTTATATCCAAGTAATCCTTGCGAATATGGAATCTCACAAATATTTTTGTTTAATGTCGGAAAGATTTATCATTTGCAAAGAATATAATACTAGATGAAGATTTGGTTCTAGTTAAGCAGAAACGAATATAATTACTAAGCCTATATATGGTGGCTTTATTGTGTTAGAAACATGCAGGACTGAAACAGACTAAACGGATGTCTGTAAAGGATAAAGTCAGTACTTGACCCAAAAGAATTTGAAATTCTCCACGTACCGAAATTGTCTTTTTTAACACAAAGGAAATTATCAAGAGATAAATTTACTCAGATCGTACAATCATGAAATGAATAGCAACAAAATAAATAAAGTGGTATTGTCTGTGTATGACAACAGGCGTTATAAGGAATGAAGTGGCATTGTCTGTGCATGACAACAAGCGTGATAAGGATAAAATGTCATTTTCTGTGCATGCCAACAAGCTTTACAAGTAATAAATTGGCATTGTCTGTGCATGCCAACAAGCGTTATAAGGCACGAAGTGGCATTGTATGTGGATGCCAACAAGCGTTATAAGGAATAAAGTGGCATTGTCTGTGTGCGACAACAAGCGTTATAAGAAATAAAGTGGCATTGTCTGTGAATGACAACAATCATTAAAAGGAATAAAGTGGTATTGTCTGTACGTGACAACAAGCGTTATAGGGCGGAACAAATTGGCATTGTCTGTGTATGACGACAAGTGTTATAAGGCATAACGTGGTATTGTCTGTGCATGATAACAAGCGTTACAAGTACTAAATTGGCATTGTCTGTGCATGACAAATAGCGTTATAAGGCATAAAGTGGTATTGTCTGTACATGACAACAAGCGTTATAAGGAATAAAGTGGCATCGTCTGTGCATGACGATAAACGATATAAGGCATAAAGTGGCACTGTCTGTGCATTACAATAAGCAAAAAAAGGCATAAAGTGGTTTTGTCTGTGAATGACAAGAAGCGTTAGAAGAAGGAACAAATTAGCATTGTCTGTGCATGACAAGTGTTATAAGGCCTACAGTGTCATTGTCTGTGCGTGATAACAAGCGTTATAAGGAATAAAGTGGCATTGTCTGTGTGTGACAACAAGCATTATAAGGAAAAAAGTGGCATTGTCTGTGCAATAAAATCGGCAATGTCTATGTACGACAACAAGAGTTATAAGGAATAAAGTGGCATTGTCTATATTGGGCAAAAGGCGTTATAAGGAATAAAGTGGCATTGTCTATGTAGGACAACAGGCGTTATAATGAATAAAGTTGCATTGTCTATGTACGACAATAAGCGTTATAAGGAATAAAGTGGCATTGTGTACGAAAACAAGCGTTATAAGCAATAAAGTGGCCTTGTCTATATAGGGCAACAAGCGTTTTAAGCAATAAAGTGGCATTGTCTATATAGGGCAACAAGCGTTATAAGGAATAAAGTGACATTGTCTATATAGGGCAACAAGCGTTATAAGGAATAAAGTGGCATTGTCTATATAGGGCAACAAGCGTTATAAGGAATAAAGTGGCATTGTCTATATTGGGCAACAGGGGTTATAAGGAATAAAGTGGCATTGTCTATGTAGGGCAACAGGCGCTTTAAGCAATAAAGTGGCATTGTCTATGTACGACAACAAGCGTTATAAGGAATGAAGTGGCATTGTCTATGTACGACAACAAGCGTTATAAGGAATAAAGTGGCATTGTCTATATAGGGAAACCGGCGTTATAAGGAATAAAGTGGCACTGTCTATATATGATAACACTTTATCATGAATAAAGTACCATTGTCTATGTAGGGCAGCAGGCGTTGTTTAGTTGACAACGCAAATATATTACCTTACGGACATGTAAGTATATATTACTGAAAAGGAAACATAACTTTCATTAAATGTTTTTTTTTTCTTTTGTAATGTTTCAAAGTATCTACATTTTCATCTTTCATTTCATCTGGTATTAAGTGATTCTCATCAGAATTTCATTGTTTGTCCTTTTTATCACGACTGTGAAAAATAACTAGACACTTTATGTTCTATTCCGAACGATTGCGCAATATTTTTGTGTTATTACCCATACTGATATTTCAAAATGTCTATCACTAAAACCTATTTTGGCTAGGTTATTATTTATCATCAATGTTGCAATTATCAATTAGAAACAAAATATAAGTACCTTGATAGCTCTCATACAGTAATTCTAAACACTTCCCTAATTTGTATTCGGTGTATGTATCACGATCACCTTTTCATCCTCGAACAAACGCTTTTATTGTAAGTCTTGCTACACAGAAAGATTGGAGAGATGATAACGATGTAATCGATTGTTTTTAATTAAACCTCTATCAAGTTCAGCTTTTTCAAGTGTTCTCTGCCATTGCCTGTTCTTATTACATAAAAAGCGATGCTTAAATTATAGAACAAAATCGCCATCTCTTAATTTGTGGATAATGTGTTGAACAGACATTTCAAAAGTCTTCATATATGCGATATACAAGCGAGTATCTTTGAAAAGTGGAGCTTAACAGCAGCAACAAATTGTGTTCACGCGTCTTTAAAATTTTGAAGATGAAGAGTATATATGCCATCTCTGGTGGCTCTTATGAATAGGTGGCATAATTGCAATGAAGGTATCTATAGCATTCTGATCAACGTAATCGTTGAGTTTTTGTATTGCCTCTGCAATATTGCTATATTCCCGCACAGTTTCAACAAGCAAGGGAAGCCTGCCGCATCATGATAAGAGCAATAATAACCTTTATATATGCCATCCTTCTAATTATTCACTAGTGGTTGTGAGACAATAATATGATATCAGGAACATCTAATACTCAATCAACGCTAGTCAGTTCAATCAGGCTCAATACACGCATCATCAATAATAGTGAATTATCCATGGTGCACATTTGCTGGTATAGGGTGCATTCGAGCGTAGTTCAGAGATGTATGTTGGTGTTTCATTTTGCCACTAGCTGTACTACACTCACTATGTGTAAATTACACTCAGTACGAAAGACGTAAGTGGTATCTAGCCGGACATTGTCTCCATTACATTGTATGCCAACTTATATTCCCTACGGACTTGCAGCTAATGTAGCGTAACTCCATGAGTAGTAAGTCAATCACAGTCTTCCACGAATCATTCCAGTGTAACATGAGCATGACTTAATCTGTAATACTTTGATATTCTGCCGTGTGGTGGGATGTAAATTTGTGACGTATACACAGGCATGATTGAAAATTACCAGTACACTTTTGTGCGTACTTTACTACTGGCAGTATGCTGAACTTGTTTCCAGCAGTAATTAGTTTACTCCATGGGTCATTACTCACTATAGGTAAAATACTGACTTTGACTATTTAATATACCTCTCTGTCTTTTAATACCCAATAAATGATAAGTCAAAACACAAAATCACGTAGATTTGTATACAAATTCATAGAATATGTATATGTTCATTGCGATATATATATATATATTAATTATACATTGATTTAGGAGCTTTACGTTTGACTTTTAAATGCTACCTTACCCTTTGAGAGACAAAAAAATGCAACAATGTATTTTAGATTCCTTATGCCATAAGATTTCAATTGATGTATATTGTAAACTTTCCTCACCAACTAACCATTAGAGTACAAATGACCCTGCACTAATAATACAAGTAAACACAACACAAGCGACAGATCAGAAAGCGGTCAGTTGAGATAGGAACAAACAAACGGCAAAAAAAGGACAGGCACATAGAGACATAAAGGGAGAAATAATGGACACGTACACACAGCAAAAATAAATTACTACTTTCTCATGTTAATTGGAAGTAATGTTAGCTGCATCTGATCAAGAGACGCTGATTAACGTACATTACTCATATAACAAAGATTCCAATCAATATGATTATTTGCCTGAATATAGAAAACTGAACACAAGTGTGGAGCAATAGATTTTATATACATGACCGTACAATGAACCCTGTTCATTGTGTCTGACTTTTATATGAAGATAATTTTAATTGGTTTCAAAAACAAACAAAACATCCTGGTTCCAGTAGGTTTGAGTACATGCTATTCATACACAACTGAAAATATGTTCCCTTTTCTATTCCTGTTCATAACCCCTCTTCACAATTTCAGTTATGGCGTAAAACTGTTTTGCAAAACTTAGTGTTTCATATTTTATTCACGAAAAGTCTTTGCAGATTAGAGTTGTTCACATGATAAATCTTATCAGTTATTGATAACAGAAATCATAAGAACAGTTATTTGCAAAAAAAGTTCTACAACGAGCGATTATATTTGTTTAAAAAAGTAAAATTTCCGTTTGCGGTGTTTAATAAATTTTTCATAGTCGCACTGACTCCTCTTATTGTCATTGTGAAAGAGATTCTAATATACGACTTAATAAAAGTGAAACAAATTTGTAGGTACGTTTTAGGACCTTACGTTAAGATACATTGTCAATGATTGGACTTGGCTTTAGTAAAATGTCTATCTAAGAAATATTTCTCTAGGTAATATCTAAACTACATTGACGACATTAATTCCGTTTTTATTTTCAAATAAGCATCCCATTTTTAATAAAAATAACTTTAAGAATACTTTATTGACGGCCGATATGTACGATTAACATTTCGTACAGTGCACAGACAATCTCTCCACTCTCGTATTCAATCAAGAAAATATTCATTCTTTTTTTAAGAGTTTTGTTGACCAGATCGACACAGTCTAGACTTAGTGGCTATAATATAATAAACCTTTCTCTTAGTATTGTAGCACCGACTCCTCTTGTGTTTACGAGTTTCCCAATAACTCTAATAATACTTTAATAAAGTGAAGCTCTTCTGTTGACTCTTACATTTAGATGGCTGTTACTATTCTTCAGTACTAATTTTCGTCAGTTATACTAGTTACAAAAGTTTCTTTCCAAAATTATAATGACGTAGTACAGACTAGGATTATCAAAAGGGCATTCAGCTCGTATCCAAGACGAATTGACTGAGCTGGACAGTTTTCCTTGGCTAGCTGTCACACAAAAATACGATCATTTTCCCCATGTAATTGTACGTCTGTGTAAATTAAGCCCTGTTTAAGTTTTGCATCGTATGCCCTATTTCTTGATGCTGGATTCCACAAAGAGGAATTTAAGTTTATGAATATTCTCTGTTTCATGGAAATATTTGAATTTATACTCTCCAACACTTGAGTAAACAGTTGCATAGGACTATTAGCATGATTAGTGAACAAAGAATTACACTGTAATCATGATACGTTTAATTGTTCATATCTTTAAAAAGTCATGCTGCAGGGAAATGTAGAAACAACCCATGTGTCAGTTAGATTTTTTTTTACAAAAATTTAAATTTAGTTAAATTAAGATTAAACATTTTTTGCGTATAGAGATATTCTTAAGTTTGACAAATTATCTTTCCAAAAGCGAGGCCGAACTGTTCTAGTCTTTTGGAAAGTCACCAGTTGAAACAACTAATGGGTTTCTTTTTTGCCTCCTTTATGCATCGTTACAAAACAGAAACAAAACAGAAACACGTGCGTATTGGCATCATGATTACTTTCTTCGAAATATTATTTTAATCATCAATTTTGTTTAGCGATTTTGTCATATGCGTAATTGTTGGAAAGAAATAACTGTTTCTTTCCATGCTGTTAATGATAATTAAAGCATGATCGTTATATGAACTCGATAGAAATGAGAGAAAAGTCTATATACATGCTGGAGTCACAAATGTGTTGATCTTTTACGGCTCCTTTCTTCTGTTTATTATTTATTTGTAAAAGAAAATAGAATAAACTTGTCTGTAAACTCAACAGCGTTTTTTGTATTGAAAATGTCTAATCATTTTGAAAGTCATGATGATAGCGGGATTATTTATTTATGTATTAATGCAGTAAAATAATTCATGCGATGTCGCAAAATTATAGTGTATATACTAAACCTTGTGATAGGTAACATTTTTATATAGCTTCTAAGTCTTCAGTTCATTCATCGAATAGTTTTATTTATTGATCGATGACATACTATCATTATTTCTTTAGGTCATTACTTGTATAATTGATTCTTTTGTGTTTTGATTTTTATATACAATGATGTACCTACTTTTTATGCGATATTTTCACAAAAACTTATAAGAACTAGTAAACGAAAGAATAAGTGAACGAAAGTAAAGGTATGACAAGTTTATGAGCTATACTATAATGATGGATAAGTTGTAATTCTTTCATGAATGTAGTAACTCTTTTTTCACGTTGATGAATTTTTTAAAATAACCCCAATTATGGAGCTATGATATAAATAATTGATGAAAAGAAAAAGAATCCCATGAATTACTCCTTCTGACTCATTATTTTTTTAGTTTTCATTTCTCTCGTAACCTGGCTGGTCGTAGGGGCGCCACTGATGACTTTGCAACAATCTCTCTCCATTTTGCACTGTTCTCCGCTGCTCTTTGGGACTTTCCTTGCAAAGTCAATGCCTGTCCACTCTTTGATAGTATCTTCCCATCTCTTCTGTCTGCTTCGTTTTCTCTTTCCTCTCACTGTGCTTTTTAAGATTGTCTTTGACAGGCCAGATGAGCGTGAGTCGTGACCATACCATATTAGTTTGCATTTCTTTACGGTGGTAAGCAGATCTTCACATGGTCCAATTGCACCTTGGATTCTAATGCTCACCTCGTCATTAGAGACGTGGTCTAAGTGTGAGATTTTCAGGATCCTTTGATAACATCTCATCTCTAAGGTATGGATTCTTCTCTCTAGTTCTCCAGTCAGGGTCCATGACTCACATGCATACATGTATATGGACATGACGAGGGAGCGCATAAACTTGATCTTGGACCCAATCGTGATGTTGCCGTCCTTCCGAATAGGCTTCAGCCTAGCCAGTGCAGTTGTTGTCTGCCTTCATCAGAGGCGATAGCACCTAGGTACCTTAAGCTTGTCACTGCTTCTGGGTACGAACGAACTAATCAGACGAAAGTATATACTAAAACCCCGAATAATAACAACAATGAAAGTTTAGGGTACTCAATTCACCAAATAAATTTCACAGCGATACACTGTTAACTTATATACATGTAAAACATAAATTACATTTACAGTAGATGTAAAGTACTAAGCAGTAGGTGATATATCAGTACTGTAAAAGATGACAATCACCTGACACGAGTATGGCCGGGCCATTTAGATCCGCAAAGGAAAGGCCTACTGTCGAGAGAATTTAGATGTCAAAACACCTACTGCGCAAAAGAGTTCGACAGATGTCTGCTCGTAATGCCATGTACCAATTAATACTCTGACTACATTAGGAGAAATCGTTTCTTCTGAATGTTGATAATGTATCTTGAAAATTAAGCGAAAACATAGTGTGCTTGGTTTAATGGGTAACATAAAAACATCAAGTATTATTCTTCTAGTATTAGCTATTGCTGTATTCGTTTTAGTTGCTGTCCCTGTCTCATGCTGCTACCATTGCTGCTGCTACAGTTAGCACTACTAATACTTCAAGTACCACCACCAACATTACCGCCACAATCACCTGGACCATGACCTCTACTACAACTATTGCTACCATCACCACCATCCCATTATTAGTATTACTGCCACTACCGACAAAACAAAAGTGATATAGCTACTAGTACTAGTACTACTACTACCACCACTACTACTTTTAGTAGTACTGATGTATTATTATTACTACTACTATCAACACCACCGCAACCACTTCTATTACTACCACCACCAACACCACTGCTACTACTATCACGAATACTGCCGCATCACTTCTACTGCTTCTACTAGCATCACCAACTCCAGTACCACTGTGACTACTACTGCTACTGCCATAACAACCATCACCAGCATCACCATAATCATTTCTACTACTACTGCAACTACCACACATAAGATATTTTCTACAAACGAAAGAGTAAAAGTGTATTTTGAACTTGCAAGTGTTTTTCCCCTGTTTTTAAAAGTGTAAGGCGTGTTCTGAATTAGAAACTGACCTATATGCAATTTAATCAGAGGTTTCCGTTATGTAATATTTGTGCGATAATCAGTGGATTGAACTGGCAATCATTATTACATCAGATTGATATACTAATTGATTTTAATAATATCTTTAGTTTTACAGGCCATCCACCCACAGACACACACAGGCACTTCCTCCCCTCCCCCTGCACTAACCACCACCACCACCGTATTACTACCTCCGACCAGTGGCTCTGACCGTAATCAGTTGACCTTCTTGTACCGTTCCTCGTTTGGACATAGTTCTAAAGACAAAAGTCGAAAGTATTAATTCTCAGAAACTTTCGACGAAAAATGAATAATAGCAAATTGTATACGAGAGCAAATGTATAAATGTAACCAGATGGTTGAATCATGAAGATGGAGCTCTAGTACAGCCCGAAATGTGTATTAGATGTGAGAATGTGTATGCAGACTTGTTACGACATGTTTGTGTTACATGTCCTTATATGTCAAGTTTTAGAAACTCGTTTGGGGATTTCATGACCTAACCTTCCACTAGGACTAAATGTGACGGTATATAATGCATACAGTGAGCTGCAACTGCAATATCTTCTTGATCAAGTGTTACTAGAGGGTGTAATTGACAAAGAAAACTCAAAGTTATTCGTGCGGTATGCAACATACTTTATCATGCAGCGGTGCAGCTTTGTTCTACAAATGAAGTATATGTAACATGTCAGATTTAATATCATATCATAACTATCCTGAATTCAAATATAATATTTTATACAGCGTAGAAGAAATGTTTCATGATAGCCCTACTACATATTTATTAACAATTTGTTGTGGCTTATGTTGGTTTCTCCTGCATAGATCTGGCTGTAACTGTGGCCGGGGGGTGGGGGGGGGGAGGGAGGGGAGAGTAGAGAGAGAAACCACTCCTCATCCGAAAATTATATATAAATAACATTAAAAACCACTACAAACGTAAAAGCATAAAGTAATTGCAGATTTGTGCATATAATAGGAAATCTTTATATAGAATACCTCTAGTGAAAACATGTTTATTTCATTTTGATTTTCTGTAATACATACAGGATATATACGTTTTATGAGTAGATATAATGAAATATTTCACTGATGAAGTGAAAACGTTTTGTATAGGTTATCAAGGCGATATAAATATTTCACGAGTGAAGTGGGAAACATTGTA
This sequence comes from Margaritifera margaritifera, assembly GCA_029931535.1. NCBI lineage: Eukaryota > Metazoa > Mollusca > Bivalvia > Unionida > Margaritiferidae > Margaritifera > Margaritifera margaritifera. The sequence goes on from JAQPZY010000859.1 coordinate 86,930, forward strand.
TTGTCACGAGTGAAATATTTCCTTATATCTACTCAAAAACGCAGAGTTTCTTTTCATTATATATGCGTAAACCGTCGATTTGAATCGATGCTTTCTCCATTTTGTGCCAATGCGATTAACGGCTGCATTACGACATCGATAAAAAGAAGTTCCGAAATTTACAATAATTTTAGGACAGCGACTTTTTACAAATTTATCTGTAACAAATAGTGTTTCAAATTGTGTATTTTGTCAAAGTAATGACTTTTTTCTAACGAAAATGAAGAGACTTTTATTTTCGTTAACACATTTCTTGCGCGGATTAATATAGTAAACATTGTTGGAGTAGGTGTATACATAGAAATATTACGGAGCGGTCACATCCGACAGATGGCAGAGCGTAACATCTTTAAACAAAAGATTTTAATGATTGTGAGTTTATCAGTATAGATTTCGATTATTTATTTTGTGCCTTTCTGCATTTAAACGTTAATTTTTGGCCTTGGCAACCTTGCAGTCTAGTTCGGACACATAATATCGGTTTGCAATCAACACTCGTCAATGCCCGATTCCTCCATCGTTTTCAAACATGCTTGTGTTGAGAATGAGAATCGCCACTTAAACAATTGCATTACTATATTTAACCAAGAATTTCTCTTAAAGGTCTGTCCGATTGTAGTACAGTAAAAAAATGTACACTGTATGGGTGACCAAGAATTTCTCTTAAAGGTCTGTCCGATTGTAGTACAGTAAAAAAATGTACACTGTATGGGTGACCAAGAATTTCTCTTAAAGGTCTGTCCGATTGTAGTACAGTAAAAAAATGTACACTGTATGGGTGACCAAGAATTTCTCTTAAAGGTCTGTCCGATTGTAGTACAGTAAAAAAATGTACACTGTATGGGTGACCAAGAATTTCTCTTAAAGGTCTGTCCGATTGTAGTACAGTAAAAAAATGTACACTGTATGGGTGACCAAGAATTTCTCTTAAAGGTCTGTCCGATTGTAGTACAGTAAAAAAATGTACACTGTATGGGTGACCAAGAATTTCTCTTAAAGGTCTGTCCGATTGTAGTACAGTAAAAAAATGTACACTGTATGGGTGACCAAGAATTTCTCTTAAAGGTCTGTCCGATTGTAGTACAGTAAAAAAATGTACACTGTATGGGTGACCAAGAATTTCTCTTAAAGGTCTGTCCGATTGTAGTACAGTAAAAAAAATGTACACTGTATGGGTGACCAAGAATTTCTCTTAAAGGTCTGTCCGATTGTAGTACAGTAAAAAAATGTACACTGTATGGGTGACATAATATCTAATAGCAACAGTTGATGTAAGTTCAGTCACTTATAAATTGCAGGATTCATGTGGAACAGTAATTAAAAAAGTTAATACTTGAAGCCTACCTTTTGTTTTTGGAGTTTGTTTTTAGGCATTTTCTATGGCGTCTCCTTATTGATTAAATAAATGTACACTAGAGGGTCTACAGTCTTGACACATTTTAAGATCTGTTCATCCTGATAGAGGGAGAGAGAGAATGAACAGAAGAAGAAGAAGAAGGAAAGATAATTTTAATAGGTCTAAATATGGAAATACAGATTTCAATAACATACATACGGACAGATAATTTACTTAAACTGAGTAAAAATTAGTTCCAAAAGTGATATTGCCACTATCGCGATAAAAGTGGTAATGCCACTGTGGCGATATCATTTTTATCCCACTGATATATTTAAATATCTCATTATGAAATAGATAGTAAAATGCTTTGTTAATGACAATGACAACACTTAATGCCATACTACAGCACACGGTTAACATAAACAGTTGCTGGAAAAGACTAAGTTATATATAACTCGTAAATGTGTATGGATAGCGTGCATTTAGTGCGGCTTTCAATAATCATTTCATTTCGCTTGAATGACACTTATGTCACTAAATTATACTCGGCGTATTTCCCCTGAGTATATACACATTATCTTCCATATCGATATATTTGGAGACTTGGTCATAATCATGGCAGGATGATATTCATGTATAATTGCATCTTTAAGTAATTAGTCTTTGTTTATATATATTTCCTATATTTTGCATTCATCTTTCAGTATTTCTATATACTAATGTTTTTTATGGGGTTTTTTTCTTTATTTTTTTTTCTTTCTTTTTTCTACCTTATGACAGTTTTCTGATTGTAAGAAAATTATTTATTGTACTTATGTAATATTCTACGGAAGGAAGCGAAGGTGATGATGACGATGATAAGGATTTATTGTCTTAAATACACAGAATTGTCTAAAAGATTGTTAAATTAGAAATAAATAGAACTTACCTGCCAAAATTTCACATCATCCCCTGTTTCTTCCACAGGCAGAACATAAGTCCAATTTGGGCAGTACCCAAAGGACATATTACATTTCCATTCGGGTCCAATCAAGATGTTGTCTTGATACTCGTATAATCCTGGGTTAGTAGCGGTCGAACTGTAACCGATGTCCATCATATCACCCATCGTTGTTGAAAATGTAAAATCCTCACAAAATAGCAAAGAACTACAAATATATAAAGAGTTACTATGAAAGTTATTAATTTCAATTATATATTAAATCAACATCCCATTCCTTCTAATTATTAACTTCAATCATATATTGAATCAATGTCCCATCCTTTCTAATTTCCAAGGGAAAATATTTAAGTGAAGCAGACCCTTTTTCCGCAGACTGATGCTAATTGTCTCTCCAATTTCACCGGCTTTCCTTCGAGTCAATATTCCAAGCCACTGCGCAAGAACTGTGCTCAACATTGGAATATATCGGCTTTACTTGCATTAAGCCATTGTTAGACTGGTTCAATCAGTCTACCTACACGTAGACTAATTTGCGTACAATTTGTAGGTGGAATGAACACCACTCGATCACGATTTTCACATTCAATGTTTATAATGGATTTGAAGGTTAGCCTGTTTGAAATTTGATATGGATAAACTTTACACAATGACTGGAATCTAACCAAGGTTTTACACCATTGTAGGTGTGCAATGTCTTAAACAAGGTACACTATATAAGCCACGGTACATTTGTTTTGTAACATTACAGGTGTTTGTTTTCCATCATTTTTTAAAGTATAGTTGTATATATCATTTATTTTTAGTCGCCAGTTCCAACATGATCTTCATTGGCTGCTAAACCAAGCGTAGGAACAATATAGTAGGAGTTATCGCTATATTTTCATAACCCTTGCCAAAATGTATGCATGTGTATGCCAAAATGTATGCATGTGTATGCCAAAATGTATGCATGTGTATGCCAAAATGTATGCATGTGTATGCCAAAATGTATGCATGTGTATGCCAAAATGTATGCATGTGTATGCCTAAATGTATGCATGTGTATGCCAAAATGTATGCATGTGTATGCCAAAATGTATGCATGTGTTCGACCTCTACTTATTTAATAAAACCATTTTCCTTGTGGAGTAAAGACGAACGTGTTCAATAGTTTTGAAACACAGTATATTGTACATCTTGACTAGATGAAAATATAAATTGTATTTAACGCAAGCAACTTCACTAATAAGTCGTCAGACTGTACATTATAAGGTACACTAAAAGAATACTTTTTTCGTAGTTCATGGGAGATTAATCTTATTGTTAATTGCACGTACCGACTAATAAAATCAGTAGAGACAACACACAAGTGCTCAAGTCATGGTATTCACAAACAGACTTTAAATAGGAATAACGTTGTTCTCTGATGTATACTGTAAAGCACAGTGCATATTGAATCTGCATGCAATACATATAGACGTTATGGGCAATTAGTATTTTCATTATATTGTTTTAAAACAATGAAAATGTGGGTATATTATGTACACACTAAGCTTATTACACGGCGCACAAAGCAAAACAAAAGGCAAAAAACAAAAAAAACAACAAGAAAATGCAGCAATCTAGACATCTCCCATCGCTTTAATGAAGTTTCTGATACTTTTATTGGTCTAAAGAAAAAGACATATCGATATTGCAAGCCGTTCATGCATGTACCACTTGATAAAGCCTTCTCCAGTCGCTTTTTATCAGAACAAATTACGATATAGTAATGATAACAATACGAGTACTAACTGGAGATTGAGCAGTAACAGTAGTAGTGGTGATGGCTGAAGTAGCAGTTGTAATGGAATAGCTTGCAATATTGATTTAAAAAACCTACAGAGGTCTTGTAGTAGTAACAGCAATACATCTTAGAAAAAACAGCATGAGCACATACCCAGTGGTAGTAGTAGTAGTTATTGTTGTAGATACATATGGTGATAGAAGTGAAGCTGATTGTTGTTATCGAGGAGAAAGGAAAAAGTCGTAGGAGATTGCTGTGTATTTTATTGAAATTGTTTACAAGTTCTCGTTTATAAATCCATTTTGTGCTATGTTTAAACGTAACACCATCTCTAACCCTATCGGACTCACCTTCTGACGCTAAAGGTATCGTTTGTTCCTCAAGAGACTTTTATTGATAAAATCCACGCCTGGAACGCTAATCATGTCACAAGAAGTCAAATTACACCATTTCCTACAAATGCGAGATAGCACTGACGGTTCTTAAGTGTATTATTTGCGAGAGCTATCAAGCTTTATTATTTTATAGAAACGATTAATAAAAGTCTACAGAAGCTATTTTATTATATCAAAGCGGTAATCAAGCAGTACTTTGGATTAATTTCAGCAAGTTATCCCACGGTATTGTATGCGGGGCACACATCTTTTTTGCCCACATCGTTGCAAGCTACATTAATTCTATAGAGAATAGTAATGGTTCACATGCACATTAGGTAGAAAAAGGGATGGATTCCTATATTTATTACCCTATATATCATCCAGCAAACCACCGATCCATACATCCAGCTATATTGACACACCGACAATGATTATATTGATGCGAAAACACTCGTAAGTAACATTCGCAATGAACATGTGTATAAAGCCTTTCGGAAAGATATGATAATAGATAGTAAATAAAGACGGTAAAGAAAATATTGTCAAAATAACACATTCCTTACCCAAGGGTCGTCGATCTTCGTTTCTCATTAACCGTTGGCATTTTAACAAGCTAAAATACGATCTACCGCTCGGCTGTCTGATTTGATACAAATGAAAGAAACTGATGTAATCAGATTACTCCACCCATTTACCTCGATAGGTGAGAATAATTACGGCTGCGTCAGTGTTCGACACGTGGCGTATGTCAGTTTCTCCAGTTTACACCTTTCAAATGTGTTTTATTTCGAGTTAAAACATGCGGTATTCATGGAAGTCTCCCCATCGAATATTTAAGCGGTCATGTGACGAGCTCTCTCGTTAATTATTTGACTTCGCTTGATACGGGCAAAAATTATTTAATTGGCACGAGGTTCAAAAGAATGTATGCAAATATCCTTAAATATAGGATACAAGACAAACTAAGTGTGGGAACATTCATTTATAATGACAAGAAATCAGACACTGCACAAGGTAAAGCACAAGTGGTGAACGAACAGTTCACATTAGTATTTACCGTTGAGGACATGCACAACATTGCTTATAAAGGTAACTCCCAATACAGGCCCATGCCAAAGATTATTGTTTTAAACAAAGACGTACATAAATGCATCAAAAAACTTATTCCAAACAGAGGGCTTGATAAGATACCTATACTTTTTCCGCACGTGACAGTGGAAATCATAGCTTTACATCTTACATCCATTTACCAACCAGTGCTCGATACATAAAACACACCATCTGACTGGAAGAATGCAAACATAGTTCAATTTTTGAGAAAAGAGATCGATTAAAAACCTGCAAACTATTGACTAGTACCTTTAACAGCTGTAACATTCAAAATGTTGTAGTATCCCAAATTCCCAAATAAGAGACATCCCGCAGGAAAACCAGTATGACTTTAGAGCCTTTATGACCATGATGGCATTGCAAAGACATTGAACAAATGCATCCGAGTGGATATGAGTATTCGTGCCTTTACTAAAGCCTCTTATGAAGTTTCTTATCATAAACTGTCACAGACGTTGTCATATTACGTAGTTGCAAGATACACCCCGAGGTAGATATATGAATTTAAAAGGGAACAAAATCAGCAACTGATCTGTATCATCTAGTGCTCCTTGGGGGACATTACATTACATTGCTTTTTACTTGCTCTCTACCTTTCGGCTCTTGCTGACGTCTGTGTTGTGTACCAACCAATCAACAACTTTGAAAACAATCTACAACTTCACCATGCCATCGACACACTGATAAATTGAGGCATATCTGTCAGATGGAATTCAACATCACGAAATGCAAAATTATGCTGTTTTGAAGCACACCATCAACACACCAATTTCTGTACAGTATGGAGGGACATGTCCTGAGTTTGAAGAGCACCATCCATACCCACGGATAGAACTGAACGACATTCTGAGGTGTACTCTCCTTATAAATAATATCACCATCAAGGCTTCAAGTGTATCAGGGTTCCTAATACATTTTCCACATAAAGTTAAAGAACGAATGCCTACTTTAGCTTTGTTGGACTAATCCTGGACCAGTCATCAGTGATATGGAATCTCCAACAAAAGGCATACATCAAAACTATGTTGAACACATCCAGAAACTCACAGTCAGGTTCGTATGAAATCGACCATTCAATCCAAACATCCATGTTGTGTTACTGCCACGATGAACTTCTTACCATGGTGATCATTACAACGGCGTCTTAATCACGAGCGATGATCCTGCTATTCAAGACTGTTCCAACTGTTTACCACACAATTCCAACTGTTTACCACACAGTCCCAACAACAATACTATGTATAAGAAATAGCCATACACATACATTTTTCACATGCTGGTGTAGGGTTAATGCATACCAACATCTAATCTTTATTTTATTGGTTAGCTATTGGAAGCTACTTCCTGAGATTGTCGTTAAAGCGCCTATGATACTTTAAGATACTTTACCTTGCACTATTCAACATTATTATATACAATCTTGACATTAGGGGTCTCTCTTTTTCAAGGACACGTCAATATATCCATATAAGCGATAAATTGAACTCAATTCAGTGGGCTAAGAACCTTTTTTAACAACTTACATTTGGAACAGTTTGTCTGTTTCCTTGGTATATATTGTAGTACCATGTACGAAAATCATGAATCTGATTTTAAAAAGAGTTAGTTACATTCGATGCTTTAAGAAAATTGAAAATATATATTGTTAGATAAACCAAAAGAATCAAAATTTGAAGACAAATAATGGTAATTAAATTTACAAATTATTACAGTAAATTGAACAATCTAACAAATGTTGAAAAAGATGGCTTTGGGGTTATTATACTATGTGTGTTTGTGTGTGGTGCGTGTGTCAGTAGGTGTGCATTGCCAAGTATGAATGTATGCTGCGTGTGCCTTTATTACACCTCTTCTATCATAGAATATTCAATCTATGTTAGTATTCATTTCATAACAAAATAATTAAATCAAAAACTGATTCTATCTGCTAACAATAGAAATAGCAATCATCTGTAAGAGTAATGGTGATCTATAAGAGGAGAACAAAGTAATTTTAAGATGCTGCATGTATCGAAATGTGCACATTATACAGACTACTGTAATTACGTGAAATAAATCATGAACATTACGATTCTTTCAAATACATCTCTCCTCTCTCTCTCTCTCTCTCTCTCTCTCTCTCTCTCTCTCTCTCTCTCTCTCTCTCTCTCTCTCTCTCTCTCTCTCCGTCAAAGTAAAGTAATGGCCGATTGTTCAAAGTTACCTGGCCCGACGCATAATACAACTATACGGACCGGTATTACAACCGTGTCTTCTATCTACATCATCTTCCCCAAAATATGTTTAAAAAGCATGAAACTAAATGACAGTACACCTGTCTGATTTGTAAAGCACCTTGGACCCCGAAGCTATATTAAAATACGACAACAGTCACATATGATAATATAACAATAAATGTGTATCATATTTAATAAGACTGAAGGTTAATAACAATAACAATTAAAGTGTATCGTATTTAATAAAGCTCAAGGCTATATTTAGTGAATGAAACACTTCTTTTAATGACAATCACAAATTTAAGCCCCATATAATACAACATTAGTTCATATATCTTGCCCGAGGAGCAATCGACTTATCTTGTCGTGGTTGTAACGGGATGAAACCGGGTTGGATACCGAATACACCTAGCACAAATACGTGAATGAGATGTTTATTTATAATGCAAATTAATGCTGATTGAATTTCTGACACCCTAGCTCACACCCGTACTTCCATCTCTCTTAAACAAAACAATAACAACACAAAATCCTACTCTACCCATGCGCACAAAGTTCAACAACAGATGTAACAAAATGGTATTGTTCCCCAATGGATAGAATCAAAGCGTTGGATTTTCAACAAATAATCACAAATTATATCGTTTTTAAACGGATATGATCAATGCATATATTTTATCAACATATATGATTGATACGTAATGATGTTATCTAGTGGCATCCAAGCGATGATCACGAGATATTTCCGATCCACAGCTACCTACAAATGGTTAAGGAACGAACTCGTATGGTCCGCTCCTCCCAGCCTGCTGAAGGATCCACCAAGAACCTCCGTATCCCGCAGACCCGTTGGTCCAGAACGTTTGGCCCCTCACACTAAGTTAACCAGTATCTACCCTCGAACCAACATCATCATTGACCGCATTATCGGTCTTACACAACCCCACAGTGTTTGACGACTCCCCGTAACAGTTAAAAATACAATAACTTAGCAGTGCATTACATAGGACACGTTTGAGTGCGAATACAGTGATATAATTACACAAGAATAATCCCACCGGATTATAAACTCGAATGTTTCTTATCGTTTAATGCTTATAACATATAATTGAATTCAGCTTGTGTGTTCCACTATAAAAGGTCTAACTTGGAACAGACGATATTCCGTCCGATAGCATGGCGTTATGTGACATAGGTCTGACTTAGTATACATGTAGAATACATTCCGAAACATTCAATATATTAAACAATTTCATCACATGTAACGGATAACAAAAAATGATGAAGTATTACATTTCACATACCTCTACAGCTGAAGATTGCTTCTGTAAGTGGACAGTTTCATGACAACACTCATCTACATTGTGACGATGCAGAGAGAATTAGCACTATAAGTACTGTGATCGTGGTCAAATCCACGGCCAGAGAACTCGGGATAAACGAACTCCAACTGTCGGCGCTTTGTGCATGCTACAGGAAGTGAACAGAAGTCAGTATTTCAAAATCGCTAAGGCTAAAAACCATACACCCGGGGTAATGTTGTATTCGACAACGAAACCGATCTATATTTTTTGTTCATATATAACAAAGGTATTTAGGTATTTTCGTGTACTCTATTCCGTGACGGCGATATCGTCACCTTTGACCGGATGTTAATGGAGAATAATGACTTCTTCTCGAGGCTTGTTTTAATCTCTCTCTCTCTCTCTCTCTCTCTCTCTCTCTCTCTCTCTCTCTCTCATTTTAGTTTAGAATGTCACTTGTACAAATATTTAAGGAGTAAATATTTATGGATTTATATATATATATATATATATATATATATATATATATATATATATATATATATATATATATATTGGTAAAAACCAAACATGTTTACATTTATTGAACTTGTAAGTTCATGAAACGTTACAACGACGACGATGATGATTGTTGTTGTTAATATTATTATTATTATTAAATATTATTATTATTATTATTATTATTATTATTATTATTATTATTATTATTATTATTATATACCCAGATAAGTTTCTGTTCCAAATCATCTTTGATAGAATGATGTATATGCGTGCATATGTGGTATGTGTGATTGGGGTGGGGTGGGGTTAATAGGGCATGGTATATTTGTGTATGTGCGTGAATGAAAATATTGTTAATGTGTGATTTGTTGCTTCTGAAGATGTCTGTACTTTCAATGTATGTCCTTGTAACCATGCTGATGTATTGCACTCTCTGTCATTAGTGTACTGAGTTTGTGTCCTAACTGTCCAATTGGACTAAAGAAAGGAAATAAAGTCTAGTCTTGTGTCTATATTGCTGCCGGATAATTACTTTGGCGGGAAGTTAATTGAGATTAATGACTAGTTTAGTCTACGTACAAATGAGGGCGGGTGGAAGAGAAAACTTTTGTCACATTACATAGAAAAGGATGTGGAGTGAATATTGCACTAATCAGCATGTTTGGTACTTACATTCCTTTAGGCAACGGTAGCTGAATAAAAAAAGTGCAAAGAATTATATCTTTTCACGCTTCCTTTCAATTGACATTTTATTAGGGAAAAGTTAATATTTCTAGCTTTTTTCCATCCAATACAATATAAGCCTGAATGAAGACGGGTCCGTCCTAAGTTTGGTGTAAGTATTTAATCTGCATTGATGCCATAGATAATACACAATTTCGTATCATAATTTTTTATCAATAATTCTGGTTTAACAAACTTATTTGATATCTAATTAATTCTTATGGATGAATCCTATATAAGAATCGCTGAACCCAGATTTGTTATGCTTTATTATGTGCAATTTGTTTCTATCTACGGCCACGACATAATATTTTGAACTACTCAGAATTTTAGCTTGCCACTTCATGAATTATGAAATTACATCTGCCAAACAAACACTAAAACTGTTGGTTAAAGTATTTCTCTTCCATGTCAGAAAAAGAAAATAATAATAATAATAATAATAATAATAATAATAATAATAATAAAGCACATATGTTTCAGCCAACATATAAGTATGTCTGTTCTGAGAATAAAATTGGGTTTCTCTACGCCTTAAGATTTATGGTCATGGTGAATTAGCCTTACTTTAAGATTAGCTACAGATTCCACAATGATACAATTTTAATCAATGATACTCTTTTCTTGATGAAATCATTGAAAGGCATTATTATATAAAAACCACAAATATGTAAAGAGCACTTTTAGCCGACAGATAATTTTAGTTATTTGAAGATATATAAGGGTGTTGTACCATATTTGTGCATGACAAAGTTACGATTATGCAAAGTGCTTGCAAGAAGGACTCTCGAAATTGAGCACCAGACTACGATTCATGAAAGTCTACAGAAAATATATGATAAATTGATATTGCAGTCTTTAATATTTCTTTTGCTTTTATTTTTACTGGGCAGCAACTAGAAGCAAATGATTACAATTCTTATTAGTTCGCAAGGTTTAGTAGCAGTGTCAATTTTGTGTTTATAGATTTCAATTACATTGCTTGATATTCTTTCGGATTTGGGCTTGCACATATGCATGCTGCACGATCAAAGAACAAAAATGTAATATTAAATTAAAATCAGAACACCGTAACCGTAAAGTCTTATCAGCAGAAATAGCTTGTTAACAAGTGTTGCTTAAATAGACTGGAATCAGTCAACACTTCAGCATCAGAACACAATACTTGTTAGACACGATCCAACTTTTTCCAATTAAACAGGTTATAAATAACTCCTGATAATAATTCCCAAGTTTTTATCGATAAAGGTACATTGCTGTCGTGAAAATATTGAACAAATTATTAGATTTACCGCCGTCACCAATTAAAACAAATCAATCATTAGCAATGATACCTTCTCATATTCCAGAGACAAAGAAGTGGAACACTTTTACTTGGTTGGGGTGTGTGTGTGTGGGGGGGGGATAATGATGAAAACTTTCAAACTTTGTATTCAGAACTTGACAGCCACTTAACCGCTGTTAGATGGCACTAGTGGTAGAGAGATTTTGTATATGACAATCTTGCACTAATCTCATATATGTCTCAACGTAATTACACTTCCAAATCACACATTTTTAAACTACAAATCATATGGCTGAAAGCGGAGGCCGTATTTCCAACCGCACATATTTATTATATGTTTCTCTCTCTTAATATAGCTGTTATTTATTTCAATCAAACATTATAGGGACTATCAATACTTCTGCTGATAAATCCATGAATATAGAAAGGTGCCTTTAAAAGATTGTGATTTTTGTAATGAAACAATATATCATTTTGACCAAATAGAAACAATAAATCTCAATTATTAGACCATTTCTTTGGAACAGTGAGTTGTCATACACTTGTATGAAACAGGCAAACCTTTTTATGTCAGATATTTTGAGGACGATTGCTAAAAATAATGTATTAAGTCAGAACATGTTTTGTCGTCTATAAATTATATTGGCTATCTTTATTATTCATAAGAAGATTATTGATATTTTAACAATGTATCCTTTTTAATGATATTTGTATTAGATAATTTAATTCGAAATATGACAGAAGTCATTACCAGAAACTTAATTAGAATTGTAATTGCAGAATACTCAATTTTAGTGTTGGACAGAAAAACAAAACAAATGTAATTGTAGAAGAATGAAAGTGAATTTTTAAAAATAATTCACCATCAGTTTTGTCACTGAGTGGAGAAAAAACAAAAAACGTTTGAAGAATGCTCCGAGTTGAAAAATCGAAAGAGACATATAAGTAAATTTTAGACAAAAAGTTGGCAAGCCGGTCTGTCAAAACTATCTCATTTATTGAAAGAGCGAATGTGCATTTCTTTGGTTGTATTTTGCAAATCAAATTAAGATGATGGACGACGAATGATCACTGTCGTTGGAAGGCAGTTATTATCTTCCCAATAATATTATCACAAATATACGGTTGTGAAATAATATCGGAACGTATGTGCAAAATTAAGATGATGAAGGTACTGTGTCTTGGATTTTATCTCACAACTGCATAGTCGAACTATTAATTCTCATCTGTTTGAGTTATGGCATAATTCATGATTTTAACTCTTGATCTCTTTAGTTTGAAGTTCACACACCTATATGATATATGGGATATAACACAAGTAATGTTAAGTTGAAACGTCACACCTATTTGATATCTGGGATATAACACAAGTGATGTTAAGTCGAAACGTCACAATTGATAAAAGAGTAACGTTCCTGGCGTCGGAACGGAATTGTAGTCATTCAACAGAACCTATATGGAAACATTGATAAAATCATCGTAATTTGGGACATTATCAATAGAATCCTAAGTGTCTATTTATTTAACACTATTAGTCAACCTTATTGCTGACTAACAGTATTATTATTCTTTTTTTTTCCAAGGCCTCCCAAAATATATACAATATTTGACTTGGTTCTGCATATTTGATGACAGTGTTCGTCGAAAATCATTTGGGTATACGATGTTCAGAAGAAAAGGGGAAATGAGCTCCAATTGTTTGAATTAGGCGACATGTTTGATGATCAACTTGCCTAGAGAGTAAAAGGCTTTGGAAATATATACTTTTTGTCATGTAGCGACTACATGGCTGAATTACCTGTAATGGAACGGATGCGGCTTTGATCTCAAGTGTGGTGTAAGATGAAAACTCTCGAGACCTGAATGTGTCTAGCGTTTCTTTGTATGGGTGTATGGGTCCAAGCAGGTCATGTAATTATTGTAAGATTTTGGTAGTTTATGATTGAGAAAAAGCACTATCTTTATTCCTGTTCTATCTTTGTTTCATTTATAAGGTTTTGTGTATATTTTCACAGCACACAATATAACATCGTTCACTTAAGCAACATCCAAGTTAAGGAGAAAAACTAGTTTCCAGACGTGTTCGATATTTACTCCTGTTAGCTGTTACATTTATGATTTACAACGATTTCCAGTAGAAAACAAGTCATCAAAAGATGTTATAATATCACCTATATCAATTATTTATCACATCTTTTACTTGTAATATAGTATGCAATATTTTTCCTAGGCTTGTGTCCAATACCACTCTTGTCGAATATTTGTCAGGAATAATTCTGTGAGTATGCAATGTATTGAATATCAAAACCTCACATGTATCGTTATCAATGCTCATGCAAATGTCAAGATTTATCCATAAATTATATTTGCTGCTAGATACCAAAAAAATATTGCAGAAGAAAATTATTTAATAAAAACTCTTAATTTGCTTTTTTTTAGCGATTTTTAATGGTGCACATTTCGCGTGAGTGAAATTGGCGCAAAAAGTGAATGAGAGGTAATGGCGTTAAATAAAGCCCTTGCGTTACAGCAATTTGTTGTTGATTACGATATTCCTCTGTATCATAGAATAGCCTAGGCCAGGTAGAGATATGCATTTGGGGAATAAAACTATGTAAATAGTAACAATCCGGGATACCTATCGTCTTATAATTCCTTGCAGTAAAAAAGAAAACAACATGATTCGGACAGTTTGAATATATACAGACGCAAAATATTCCTTTGTCTCCTTGTAGTTTTAATTTTAAGTAACACTGCTAATAAGGAAAGTAGACTTCTGCCAGGAAGGAACAAAATACAGTAGATGATTCTTTACATTGATGTGGGGGCACATTACTCAATTATTGGGTCAGAAAAAGGCTCTCGAAGTGTTTACATAGAATTATATTGCAGAAATTAGTTGTATCCTAAGGGGATAATCTACTTGATAATACCTAAAAATATTTCTATACATACTGTCGTTTCACCTGATTGCCTTTGGCATTTTGCTCATTCTTATTGATCTCTCTGTCACTTATTGAATTCAGTGTTAAACGTGAAAAACAGAATATCCAAATGGCATTAATCTCTCCAATATACAAATAAAACTTGGTACAGATGAACGAGATCTGAACTCAACAATGAAAGCATCACTTTGTGTAAGTACAGGGATGTCTGTATTTGCACACAGATATTGCTGCGAATGAACTGTAAACTATTTGATAGTCGTCCTACTGACGTTTCAGTCCAATATCTTTAAGGTCATATTATACCTAGTTGTACTTTATATTTACATTTTGTTGCAAGGGTTTATCTTCCTAAAGTTTGTGTGCAATTTCTTATATTAATACAACCTTACAACTTCACTTTTAGTTGGCACCATTTAGTCATTAGTATGCTGAGTTGTCAATAAATGCTAATACATGCATACCAAAAGATTAAAATCTCTTTCATAACAACAGGCGGATAGTACAAATTACCCTCCATGACCAGGATGACATGTCTTAAGAGTTTTTGCTTTACCTAAGCCTTTCTGAATAGGTTTATTTGATAAAGAGGTTACTTTATACACATACGATGACTGTAAATTACTTGTGTCCTTATGTAATGACTGGATTAAATACATAACTGGATTTAATATGTTTTCCACATTCCTTGCTACTAAACAGTGGATTTAGTGCCATACAATATTGCATCAAGGTAATCAAACTGATTTTATTTATCGCGTTTATTCACATTGTTTTTCTTCAGAATGAATAACGCTATAATTTTGCACTGCAGACTACAATATTTCCTTTTTTACCATTATATATATTTGGTCAGTACTTCATGCTTCATGTGACATTTAATAATAAGGAATTATTAAAGTGGTCAGTGTTATTGTAAATTTTATTTTGTCGCACCTAGAAGGTATATACATATACGAATGTTTGACAATATAATGAAGGCGTAAAAGACATGCAAAAAGCTAATTTAGTCAAAACGACACCAAGCAAAATGAAATAGGCACAACGGAATCGGTCAAAAACACACCTGGGAAAATGTAAACAGGCTAAATATTACCCCTATCCACCACCACACCGCGTTTACTGAAATATTCTAACCTATAAGCAATAGTTGTTGTATTTTAAAACTAAAAAGTGCTTTAGGTTTGTGCAAAATATTACCTTCACATACTAAGAAATCGAATTTAACAAAATACGAAAAGACGTTTTTAAAGCAAAAACTAAAGATCTAAAACCACGTTGACTCATTGCAAAAGTATTTTTTTAAAATAAAAAGAAACAAATAGGTTTAAGGCAAGAAACACCTGAACTTGTACTCACATAATCGAGATTGTTTCAAGAATAAATTAATACCAGAAATCCAAACTGATATTATTTCTGCTATAAGAAGTACATTTTCATTAATCTAACAACACTTTTTTTTTAGAAATGCCGGGTGATTTAATCTTTCTTGTCAACAAGAGTGCCAGATATAATCTATTGTTTCTCTACACTGAATATATTTTTCAATCTTGTCGGCGAGTGATTTGTATAACGTTGTCAATTTCTTGGCAAATTAGAGTCCTGTTCAAGATAGAGGCAATTTATCTTCCTGACGTAATGCCAAATGGAATAAACGGGGGTATGCTCTACAGAGATAGTTTTTAGACTTGTTTCTCACTTTTCTATTGGGATGATGGATACTACCAAATAATTCATTATCTTTCACAGTTTTAGTCACATTGTAAAAGATTTAAATTAAAAGTTTCTTTCACCATAATTTGAAGACTGTTTTTGTATTCACGCATAAATATAACTTGTTATGAAGTGAAGAAAATGTATAGATTCAGTTAAATATAAAACAGAGTAGTAAAGGGTTCCAACCTCTTTATGTGAATGATAGATTTTTGTTTTATAGTTTTCTGTAAAAATAAAAGCAAACGTTTGCCAGGGAACATAGAGAGACGCTTTCTTCAATTCATGTTTTTTTTTATCGCCCAAGACAGGACTATGAATTTATCTTCTGAAGAATGATTTGTAGTTTCGAAAAGATTTTAAAGCAATGGGTTTCTCTGATTCACACCATTGCATTGTATGGGTATTGTAAATCACACTTGATTTTGAAGATATTGGGCCATTATGCAGAACGTAGTCGTAATTTGAGTACCGGCGGTAGACTGATTGAATTTGTTAATCTTTTGACGCAGAATTCGACAATCACGTTAAAACCTATTATGTGCATTATGATGTTCTAACTGGAAATTCTTTGTCGTGTATCAGATAAATAAAAACATGATAAAGTGAATATTCTTCACCTTTTCTAACATGCGGGTCATTGTTGATGCAAAGTTAAAGCTACGTTTAAGTAGCCCACGTGTTGTCTGCTTCTATTGCTATAGTTTATTTCACATAAATATCCATATGAAAAACTACAAAATGAAAGGATCAATGAAGTCACGTCGATTTTCTTGATGAGATATCAAAGGAAATAACACCTTGAGGTAAAACAATATTTTTATATTTCGTTATTTAAAATAAAATTTCGATTGTTTCATTCTTAGAAATGCAAAGGTAATATGCATACAGCAACTAGATTTCTTAAGCCTAAATAGATTCTTCTGTACTGCAATCAGTCTTAGCAAGGACAAGACTACAGTCTGATCTATTGCATCCAGTCTTTTTTATTCTTGAAACACGAAGTTATTGGTACATACGCTTCTCGCTCAAATTGCAAATTTTATATTTTGGATACAAATCCCAGACTGCTCTGGAACCGGAAGATCGGAACGCAGAAGTCCTGTAGAATGTAACATTTACCTTAACGTATATGGCTGATATCTTCCTAATAGCCAGATGCAAAAACTGTTGGGCAAGAAATCTTGGTAAGTTTAATGATTTGGGTTGAAATGTCTCATTGGTGTTGATTCAATGCTTCTCTAGCTATTGGATCTTCATTGAAATTTGATCGCACGTCATAATTTATTCCCATATTGAAGGCGCCAATGCATTGGCGTTTTATGTCAAAGTTGGTCACATCCTGTACAGTGGTTTTCTTTAGATAAAGTTGTGCTTTTTATTTTGCTTCTTTTAGTAGTGGTAGCCATATTTGATGGCGGAACTGTATGATTTGCATAAATCTGAATAGCATTTAAAACATGACACATTCTGTCAAATTTGGTCAAATTATGTTAAGTTGTTATTTAAAAGACGCTATTAAAGGTTGTCTGTTTTTAAATACAACATATATTTGGTGATAGATTGCCATTATTTGTACAAACGTTAAAGGACTGCTTGCCATAATTTGATAGAATTGGGTTAGGTCTTGTTTTAGAAGTCTTTCAAATGATTTTCCATTTTCCAGACATACATAATGGCGAAATGGCATCATTTGTACACAATACAAAATTCCTAATTATCAGAATGCTTTTTGTTAAATGTGGGCAAATTATGTTGACCAGTTCATAAGAAAAGAAGTCGTCTAAATGTTATAAATATATATATATATATATATATATATATATATATATATATATATATATATATATATATATATATATATATATATATATTCTGTCATGATGGCCATAATTTATAGCACATTGACATGATTTGCACTTGAAAGCCATTTATGTCAGAATGCCTTCTGCAACATTTAGTCAACTTATGTTGAGTTTTTTTTTCTTCAGAAGTCGTTTTATGTGTTTCTAATTTTAGTAACTTTCTGTTAGGTGTGTTGATCTAATGATTTGTCTATTTCTAGTAATGGCGGCCATATGTAAGAGAAATCCGCATAGTGTGGATAAATATAAAAGACCGTTATGTCTGAATGCTTTCCGCAAAGTCTGTTAAAATTAGTGCAGCAGTTTTGGATACGAACCTGTTCTAATTGTTTTCCATCTGTTTTGCAGAATCAGGCACATTTAATGGCAGATCAGCATCGTTTGTAAAAGTTTGAAAGGGCATATTACGCCGGGATACTTTCGGTCAAACTTGACCAAATTCTATACAAAGCTTTTGGAATAGTCGTATAACAGAACGCTCCAATATATATATATATATATATATATATATATATATGTGTGTATGTGTGTTGTTTCTTTACTTTAGATCTTTTTATTATTATTCTGAATATTTTTTTTCTTTGTGCCATAGTGCAGATATTTCTTGTTCTACGCGTGTCTGTGTGTGTGTCCAGGTTTTGTAACATCAACACTTACGACGCATTTTGAACTGACATGATCATGACGTCACTTGTTACCAAAATATATCGTAGTTCTACGAGCTCATGAAGAGATTAGAGATTAGATGCAAATTAACATCACTTAATACCCAAGTGTATCAAAGTGCTACGAACCCAGTGAGAGATTGGACATAAATTGACGTCGCGTATTACCTAAGTGTATAGTAGTGCTATGAACCCAATGAGAGATTGGACATAAATTGACGTTACGTATTACCTAAGTGTATAGTAGTGCTATGAACCCAGTGAGAGATTGGACATAAATTGACGTCGCGTATTACCTAAGTGTATAGTAGTGCTATGAACCCAGTGAGAGATTGGACATAAATTGACGTCACATATTACCTAAGTGTATAGTAGTGCTATGAACCCAGTGAGAGATTGGACATAAATTGACGTCGCGTATTACCTAAGTGTATAGTAGTGCTACGAACCCAGTGAGAGATTGGACATAAATTGACGTCGCGTATTACCTAAGTGTATAGTAGTGCGATGAACCCAGTGAGAGATTGGACATAAATTGACGTCACGTATTACCTAAGTGTATAGTAGTGCTATGAACCCAGTGAGAGATTGGACATAAATTGACGTTACGTATTACCTAAGTGTATAGTAGTGCTATGAACTCACGGAGAGACTGGACATACATTGACGTCACATGTTACCAATGTGTATCGCAGTGCTATGAGCTCTGGGAGAGATTGGACATAAATTGACGCCACTTGTTACCTACGTTTATCATAGTGATATGGACCCAGGGAGAGACTGGACATAAATTGACGTCACATGTTACCTAAGTGTATCGTAGTGCTATGAACTCAGGGAGAGCTGACATAAATTGTTACCCACATGTACGTAGTGCTATAAACTCAGGGGGATATAGGACATAAATTACCGTCACTTGTTACCTAAGTGTATCATAGTGCTATAGATTCATAGAGAGATTGAGCATAAATAGACGTCACTTGTTACCAAAATGTATCATACTGGATTGCATTGACGCTTGGCTATATCAAGATATCTATTTTTCAAACAGTTAAATACTCAAACATTTCGAGAATGATCGTCCCTGAAGCACCAACAATAATTTACCGATGCAAATAAAAGAATTCACTAAAAGTGTTTGATTAAAGCTTTAAAAATTTGATCCATAGCATTACACTGGGTTATTTTTATGTAAAGACTAGTAATCTATTCCAGTATACCCTAAATCATATTTAGTTGACAACATTGTATTTATTTTGTGATTTGATTGTCGTTCTTAGAAATATTAACATTAAAACTTGCTACTTTCTTTTTATAGGCAAAATGTCGTATACAGCGGTAACGGTTGCACCCAGATTAAAATATTTTAGTGTACTAGGGTATATTCTAGAACACAAAAGGGGGAATTTTTCTAAACATTGGACGGATTTAGTGAAGAAACATGGTTAGGGCTTCAAGATGTGATGCGCGATTTTCTCGCATTTTGTTTATTTTTCGACACAATTTTTGAGAAGTTAACATAAATCTCGAAATCGTCACGTTCTAGAGTAGACCTTGGTGTATATTATGTTTGTATAATCATTGATGACACCCATAGTTAGATATTTTACAGAAGCTTCAGTTAGAGCAAGTGAGAATGTATGTTACAATAATAATGTTTCTAAGAGTGAACTTGAGATTTTAATTTTAATGTTTCCTATTACAAAAATTGGTCTCTTTACATTGATTACATGGTGAGCAGTTTAAAAGTTCATATTTAAGTGTTGAATGAAACTGTAGTGCGTGTAACACCTCAAACTAAAATAGAATGATTCTTGATTGGTAAAAACAGCAAGTCAGCATCAAGTGTAAAAGTGAACAAGAGGACTTTGAAGACAGCTTGGAATGATTCTGAAAACAGCTTTACTTCCAGGGAAATCAATATATGGAAAGGTCTCAAGGAAAGAGCTTATTCCGGCAAGTCGCATAAGGAACCTAATTTAATTCTACGTCAAAAATTAAAAACCCAAAACAGACATTAAAAGTAAAAGTAGGTCATATTTTGCTCAGTATTTAGAACTCGTAGTAAATAATCAATGTTTAGAACTCGTAGTAAATAATCAGTGTTGAAATCTGACTATATCTTCATCAGCTAAAATAGCCTTTAGTCACATAACTCCTGCACAATAATATTAAAAAGACATGTATTTTTTCCAGGTAACATTTCTCCTGTATCAGTAGAATTTTAAAGGATGTCTTAATTAGTGCGACTGCAATTTGTTCTTAGATTTCAGTTCAGGCATTTCAGGTCATTAAAGTTTAACTGGTGTTCAGATTTATAGTTTCTGATTGTTGTTCTTTTTCATTTTTTAAACAAATATTGTTGTCGATCCTTTAAAAAGTATAAACAAAAATTCAGTGTTTAGAAAGTATGAATTTGGATGTTTACAGTTTCAAAAATATTTGAGTATTGTCTGTGAAGCCATGAGTGCTTACTTATTCATTGCTATTTCTCAAAATGCTTTTCTACAGTTAGCTTCTCAGTTAAAATGTATGCTGTTCCTGACTATATTAATTATGCTAGCTCTAAGGAAGTTTGATTATGAATAATTGCTTTACCCATGCTACATGTATGGTTTGGTAAAAAATATATAGAGTATATTTTCTTTTTCTATGTTAATACCGGATATAGTTCATCGTGTGGCACAAAGAACGTGACATTTTTTTAACGAGTTAAAAGCAACGAGTTAAAATGTCCTTTCAGGTACCACAAGATAAAATATATCCAGTGCTTATGCAGCAAAAGAAAATGCTATTTTTGTTATATGCCAAACTTCCCTATGAATTGAATCTGAGACGACTAAATTCACTCTTCGGCGCCAGCACCACTCACCCCACCCCATTTTGTAACTTCGCTTCATTTTCAATCGCATTTATTAGCTGATCATTAAAAAAATATATCAGCGATTAGAGAGAACAATAGGTTTGAAATGACCTACAATGTTGCTAGAAATCACATTTTTGACATTTTGTTAATTATTTTACCGTATCTGACTGCAAAATTAAGTCCATTTAAGCGTTGCAGCACACCGGATTTTTACATTGTTGTCAAGTTTCTAAATGACATAACTTCATAAAGAAGCATACCGTGGCGAGTCAAATATCTATTGAAAGAATAATTTCGATGCCTGAAAGGTAATGTAGTTTCTAATTATTACTCAAATTCACAAAATGCTTGTTTTGCTTGCTCCAAGCATAACTTCTATAGGCATACAAAATCAAATGTCGCATGGCTTGATGGGAAATCTTGTATCTTCACATGTGAAACTATACGGATATACTTTTCACAAGCGAAAAAATAGAAATTAAAAGATAATGAAAAATAGTTCACCAATAATTTTCTATATTTCACACTCAAGTACATAATAAAGAACAGCTTTTAAACTGGAAATTCCATGGGAAAAATAAATGATGGATGAAATATTTTTGTACAGCCTAACACTAAGTACAGTCAAATTTCATAATTCCAACTTATCTTATCTGAATGTTATGAAAGAAAACTTGTGAAATATCTTTCACATGTAAGCTGTTTATCGTGTAGTTGGGTTGATGATGAAATTGGATTAAAAAAGAAGCCTTTTGATTTCGGTATTAAAGGTCAAGGTCACTGGCTGAAAAATGAAAAATGGCTTCTGAATAAAACTTTCAGTTCTCGACCTTGCACCTTCACCTAAGTGTGTGCATGACTTATACATTGGGTAAGAAAGAAGCCTATTGATTTGGGGATCAAAAGGTTAAAGTCAATATGACTGAAATTGGAAAAATGGTGTTTGCATAATAACATTAGTTCCAGACCAAGTGCCTTGTCCAAAGGTAGTGGAGAGCTTGCACTTAAGGGATGGCGGAGGTTTATTGCTTTTGTGGTGAAAGGTCAGGGTCATTCTGGCTCAGTGAAACATTGTTTTTGCAGAATAATATTTTTTCTAGATGAAGTTCCTTGGCCAATTATTTCTGGATATCTTGCACTTAGGATAATAAAGATAACTAGATATTCAGGGGTCTAATGGTCAGAGGTCATGGTCATACAAAGACAAGTAAGAACAAATTATTTCTGCACAGTAAATTCAGTTCAAGACCACATACATTGACTATAGAGGTGATTTATACCCTTTGGTCAGTAATCTTGAGTCAACCATAACTTATTAGTGCCTACAGATAGGACAATTAAAAATGGGGCTGGTGTATCATCTACTATTCACGGGACTCTTCTTCAAAGTATTCTAAAGTTTTGAACTTTTTGGACTTATAACATTTGGTCTGCATAGGAGGCATACACGTCTTACAAACATAGATCTAATTAAGTTTATGATCTGAGAGGATCCAGCTTATGAATGGTACCATGGCAGCCAGAACACTTTGAGCAAATCTTCCTCATGGAATCGCGGGTGGGTTAAACTTACTGCAATCTGATAGGCTGAGCACATATGCACAAGATATCTGCAACTTACCAAATGTAATAGAATGCATACAAACAATATGCACATTGATTTCGATCTGCAACTTGGATATGTTTCATTGTAGTTCCTAGCTTTACAAAATAATTGTGGGTTATAAATTCTGGTGTTTATTTAAAATGTCTAAATACATGTTCTAAAACTAGTATAAAAAAAAACTAACTTGTATCTAATTTTGTGAGACCCTACTCTCTCTCTCTCTCTCTCTCTCTCTCTCTCTCAGGGTAGATCGAAATGTCTCGATGCATGTTCTAAAACTAGTAAAAAAAACTAACTTTGTATCCTATTTAGTGCGACCCTCCTATCTTTCACTTTTTTGTCGAAACATAATTTTCTTAATTGTAAATCATAACATAAATTACTAGCACAAGTCCTCAATTTGATGCATAATATTGGCAATAGGTCCTCATGTTGTTATTCTTTGAATGTCAACCCGTCTCATTTAGGAACTGATAGGGATTTTCTTACTTTGAAAATGAAGTCCTCACATGTACATCATCTGCTTGTTATTGAAATAGTAACTGCAATCCCGCTTTCGTCAAAACTTAAATTTAAAAAAAGAAATATCAAAATGTGTTGATAGGTGAATTGACAATTTAGATAGTTTTGATATTCGTGAATTTTCACTTTGCACTTCCTTGAGCTGGTGCTAAGATTTTATTGATTATTATATTTATCAGTCCTCAACTTGGTGATAATCTCTGACTGTGTAAATATAGCCCTCACAAATACTTTCTTATAATCATACAGTTGTGAGTCTGTCTTTCTATAGTTATAACTTCA
Source organism: Margaritifera margaritifera (assembly GCA_029931535.1). NCBI lineage: Eukaryota > Metazoa > Mollusca > Bivalvia > Unionida > Margaritiferidae > Margaritifera > Margaritifera margaritifera. Next base: position 110,996 of record JAQPZY010000859.1, read on the forward strand.
GATAAATTAGTTCCTAAACTTTCAGAGCAAAGTGTTCTCATGTTGTTGCAAGTTATGAACAAGAACAGCAGAAACAAATTGCGCAGGTTCTTAGGTTGATGGTACGCTCTTTGTGTGTGTAATTGATCCTGACAATGACGTTCTCGTAATGATAATAAGGCAAGAAAGCTATATACGTATATCCTCAATTGCAGTTAAACTTTTATTCTATTTTCTAACTTATACTTTCATTTCATATTTTGGTCCTCGAAATGTGGTTATACGTCAATGTCCTCGCACGTCCATCAGTACAAGTATGTGTGTGTATGATTCCGTGTATGTTATTTATTGTTTCCAAGATGAAGACCTTGCAGTATGTCAAAAGGTTGTGTTTCTCTGTATTACTTGTAAAAATTACTCATAGCAGCTTGTATCCTCCACGATCCGGTGTAGTGCACATATTATTGTTTGTCATATATATATATATATATATATATATATATATATATATATATATATATATATATATATATATATATAAAGAGAGAGAGAGAGAGAGAGAGAGAGAGAGAGAGAGATACACACAAGTCGACAAAGTATCACTATTTGCAGTCGGTCCATAAATTCCCCTAATCCTCTAGATTCCTTCTTCTCTTTCCCACTTTTCAGTGACCTTGTAGCTGCATACCCCAGCAGTAATCTCTTTCGCTGTTTATGTCAGAATTGCTCATTATTTCAATGAAAATCTAGTACGAACTGTACTTTTGCTTCATTATAATGGGACGAAATGACAAAACAACCACGATATGCCTTAAATGTCCCTTTTTATGATCGAAGGATTTTGCAGTATTTAAGTTTCACATACTTTCCACATAATATGCTTTTCTCCAACTCTTTTGACAAAACGTTGTATTGTAGTCAACACACGTACATATACACACATATATTGAATACGGCTGTTTAACAATGTATAGTGAAATTACACTTTACATAGGTCATCAAGCAAGACGAGAATCTAGAGCTTTGTCAAGGTGGCTCCAGATTAAGCTGACTGACCTGCATAGATATCCAGAGAGAGACAGAGAGAGAGAGAAAGCGATGCACAGTGCAGCAGCATATCGCCTTTTTTTCTATACTGCTTTATTCTAATAATTTAGTAATATTATATCGAAACAAAGCAGTCGTTTATACTTAAAAATGAAACATCAATATATATTTTTTTAATTATATAAAATTATAGAAGAATGTGTACTGTCTTTGTATTTCTACTTTTAAGTGTTCATGAAAGGCGTGAATTAATACAAAGATTTATTATATGCGGCATAAAAATATGTCCAACGTGTGGAAACAGTGTAAATTATATGTCACAAGAAATACAAAAATGAATTTAATAATAAAATGTATTATAATAATAATAATAATAATAATAATAATAATAATATTTTTATAATTATTATTATCATTATTATTATTATTATTATTATTATTATTATTATTATTATTATTATTCCTGTTATTGTTGTACAGAATTAAATAATGGAAAATGTATTGCAACGTGTGTTCTCCGTCATATTATCTTGAAGCATTCTGGAATCTGCCATAATCAATGACAAAGGTCTTAACGTTGCAGAATCACCGAAAATTAAAGTAGGACATGTCATTTTGATATCGAGAAAATATTTGAACTTCAGTAGTTTAATAATTTATTATTCGATTTTCTTCGAAACGAACAAATGCATATCAAAATATTGTATGAACAACTTCAATTAAATACCTACTTACATGACATATAATGTGTATCCTGTTCTTTTTATTCACTTGTATAATACTAACGTCTTGAATTATGCATATTCTTTATGATTTTTTTTTTGATATTTGATTGGCCATATTCAGTATGTAACTTTTTTACGTCTGATTGGCTGTATTCAGTATGTGACTTTTTTACGTCTGATTGGCCATATTCAGTATGTGACTTTTTTACGTCTGATTGACCGTATTCAGTATGTGACTTTTTTACGTCTGATTGGCCGTATTCAGTATGTGACTTTTTTACGTCTGATTGGCCGTATTCAGTATGTGACTTTTTTACGTCTGATTGGCCGTATTCAGTATGTGACTTTTTTTAAAGGTATATTAGTATGTATGCATTAGCGTCGAACTGCACCTTAGTACAGTAATGGCTATATGGTGCCATTTAAAAGAAAAGTTCAAAAAATGTAAAACTGCAGAATAGCCTATAAAACTTTAGGAAGATAAATCCTTCCAAATAAAAATAAACACAAAGTACAACAAGATAGAATATAAAAGGCAAAAATCTTACAATTTTCTGAAAGGCATATAAAATAAAATATAAAGGTAAAACCTCTAAAACCTGTAAAATCCTTAAAGCATATGGTCAAAATGTGTCATATAAACCGCATTCCCTAAAAAAAGTCCAAGAATTTCTCGGGAATAAAACGAAGTATTTCAGGTTACTACATGTTATGCTCAACAGAAGGGCAAACATAACTTACATTAAATGGACGAAAAGTCCCAATTCAACCCTGTACTGTGCAAAATATTGCTTAGCATTTCTACCGAATTAAAGGAATGATAGCCTGCCAACTTTAATTGACATTACTTTCTCAACCGAATAAGTGGACAAATTTTCAATCAGTCCAATACCCAGCGGATACACTGAAATAATCTTTTATTGTCAAGACTGTCTTCTTGACAAAGAAATTGCTTTTCCCCACAATTTTCCAGTGTTATGTTTTGCACACTATTATGCTAACAAGATATCAATGTCAATCATATCTGCATGTCACGATTATATGAGTCAACACAAAGGAAAGCATTTGCGTTTTCTGAACTGCACCTTACAGTAATACTCTATGTCACATTGACATGTGATGGAGACGGGTCCATCTGCTGCGATGTATTTTGCAATTCTCATGTAGACTGGTTTGGGCCGATTCATATGTATAGAGTTTACTTGTGTAGTTCCCAGTTTGTCTATCATGCCTACCATGGGAGTTACGTTGTATTCTCCAAATAGGTTTTTATTCGTCGTGCTTTTTGTTTAATGTACGTGTAAATTATGAGTTGTTCACGTTTCAATGTCACTAGTACTCTATTACAATCAGGTTTAAAAATGCGCAGGATAATATATGTCTAAAATATTAATCAAGGAACAACAAGTTTTGCTTAGGTGAAAACTGTTTTCCGGTCCTGTACACATACGACTGTACACACACGTCTGTATACATACGACTGTACACATGGGAGCAACAAATTACAAATAACAGTACATTCCAACAAGAGTTCATCATACGTTATAGGCCAAACTTAGATATGCTTTTTCATTTCTTACCCTCGGGGACGTAAATGTCTCTTGCACAGTAAATATAAGTTTATTAAGATTCCAGAGAGAAATAAATATGGAAACAATAATCATGCTCCCTATGTGGTATATGTTAGTTTAATTTGCCTTTACTGGTCCATTGTCCCTTAGGCACTTTTCAGTCCAGTTGCCTATCGTTGAATGCATTTTGCAAAGCATCAAGTTTCCAAGTCGTAGTTAATAATGAACATAGTACATTCGTTTTTGTTTTATTTCTTTTCTGTAATAATGCTTAGAATAATCTCTCTTGGACATTCGGATTCAGTTAGACAGTTCAGAAAAAAAAAAAAAAAAAAAGATTATTGATTTTTAATTTGTACATTTTGTAACATTTTTATTTGTCTGTTTGTTTATGTATTTATTTACTTATTTATTTATTTTTTCATGGGGGGGGGGGCTTGATTTTAAGTATACATATGTTTGTATGAAAACACGAAGAGAACTTCAACTGCAATACAAATTCTTCCAGTTACAGCTACAGGAGTTAATTTAACTGTTTTCTTGTGAGGATTATACATTTGTCTCCCAGCAATAGCATTTCATACCTTCAAAACTATAAAACCAACTGCAGAGAAGTCCGATCATCAAAACGTTGCCTTTTTCTCAACAATAAGACGGGAATAAAGGGCTTCGTATTTTTGGTGATCATTGTGAAACGTACATTTATGACGTTATAGGTGAGAGTCGACCTTCAGTGGAACAGTATGTGAGAATGCATTTCGCAAGCGCCCAGAGTTAATACCAAACTTACTTAATAAAATAACTTTGTTTTTGCATAATATTCTTGCAAATCTTGAATGCTGCCCACTTAATTTCACATGTAGATGCTGCGGACACAACCAATATACTGATTTTTGGGATCATAGTAAATCATGGACATATTAGTTTACTCTTTTATCAATTTAAACTACAAGCAGGTAACGTTTTCTTCCTAAAATGATACTGGTTTTTTTTTTTTTGGGGGGGGGGGCGAAGGGGGATTTACACGTTTCACACAACAGATCATTATGCAACTTCAATCCAAACACCAGAAGATTTGATATTACCAGCATATCAATCAGGACTTTTACACGCTACGAAATTGGTTCTATAGAGATTCCGCGGAAATTTTTTAATAAATCTAGATCCCCAGCCGCACCGATACTCAGCAAGGAATATGATAATGCCTGTCAGAATGCATCATATAGATGACCAAAAGGAATTCAGGACGTTCACAACAAAATCTTTAACCAACTTATGAGACCTGGAACATGAGAAAACTTGTCTGAGTAATATATTTTGACCACGTTTTTAAATATTTAAAAATACCAGACTGAATGGATGATATTTAAATTGTACCTTGTATAATGGTAACCTAATTCATAGAACCTAATCATATAAATATAGGAAGATTAGAACAATTTTAATGGGTATTAAATGTGGTCCCATCTGTAAAATTGTTTAGACAAACCCGCTCACATGAGTAACTCATATTTAGTTGAGTAACTCATAATATACATGTCGCCAATCTTCTATAGCATTTTAGTATTTACTGGTTGACATATAATTAAATAAATACGTGGGCCGTGAGAAGAACAACAGTTTTTAAAGCGTATGTTATTTTAAAGTACCCTGTGGCGTTGTTGTGTTGAATGCTGTGCCATCGTCTCTGTAATGCATTGGAATGCGTAATGGAAGAAATGTCGAACGAAACAGCAAAAACAATTTAATCTAGCAACATACGTGATGCTATCATACATCGTGTTTATTCAGAGGTCTTGATCGAATACATGTTCCTTTCTCTTTGGAAGATTTTGAGCTAGTAACTTTCAATCATGACATACTTGGATTTATTTTGTTGTTTCAAAACTACATTGTTTGCGCCATCAATATCAATGCTAGAAGACGTGAGGGGCACTAAGTCTCTGAAAATAATTTTTCTCATTTCCATTCACAATTGAATCTCTTGGCTAGAAATCAAGAAATGTACAAGAATTTTTTTAAAGATTCCTAAGCATTTATTTTTCTCTCATCAATAAATATCACTTCATTCGACAGGGTAATGGAAATGTTATCCTAATCTACGAACACGACACTCCGTTACAAACAGGGCTGCACACAAATCCATCTTGTATCGGCATTTTTAGTGTTCAGATTATCCATTACGGAGTGATTAATGACTTTAAATACCAAGGAACACGGCAAAATATTCATGGATTACAAAGCTGGGTTATGGTTGATTATCGGTTTGTGACAACGATAAATGTAAATTATTGAATTTTATAAGATAGACTGAAATTGTATTAATTTTTCAAACATAAAATGAAACCTTTGGTGATTTGTCTCATGCATTTATGTTTAAGGTTTGTAATTTATAAAAGACTTTGTCCCATTTGCTTGTATTTGGAATGTTACTAGTACAATAAGAATCGGTTGAGAATCGACCATTTATTTTTTACGTTCATTGAAGTATATGAACTGCATGATATGCAGTTTTTTCAGTTCATTCTTCAACGGAATTAAAAAATATACTGGTCAATCCTTATCATTACATTTTGCATGTAATAATGAGAAAACAATGAAAATTCTTTTGCAAAGTGCAATAAATAGACCATTCTAACCTTGTCTAACTGTGCATGGATACATGCAAAGTAGCCAACAGTATCCTTAATTTTGCATACAGTCAATCAGGACACGGCAGCCAGTTGCCTGCCAACATGGCACAAACTGACTCTTGGGTCATTAAATCATTATATGAGCAGCCTCTATTGGACTATTTAGTGCAAGTACCCAAAGTGAAATCCATGGTGGACAAATACTCATATGAGTAAACTACAACATTAATTTCAATTTGTTCAATTACTTTTGCCGGATTCTTGATGTCGAAATTCGAGAGTAGCGTCTATTTGTCCTAACTAGTGTACAACATTCACTATTATAGGAAAGATTTATTATTCCTTAGCTTTTGCAATATAGTCTATAGTGTACTGAAAACGACAAATACGTGTACTTAAAAGGAACTTTCTTTCAGAGAAAGAGAGAGGGAGAAACTCGAAAATAGCTTGACTTGACTTTATGAAACATTGAATTCACAGTTCGATTCACCTAGTCTATGTTTTACTTCTTTTCACAGTTCGATTCACCTAGTCTATGTTTTACTTCTTTTCTGTATCTGGGCGTATCATATTGAATTCCTTCCAGAAATACGCTTACCGTCTCTATCAGTTCCATCACTAGATTTTTCCCCGCCAACTTTTTGACCACCGTCAAGGACAGCTTCCACTGTTTTGAAGAGTGAGTAAGCAAAAGTCCTATTGAAATCTAAACAAAAATAATTAATTAAATTGGAATTACAACAGAAGAGATTGCTAAAGTCTTTCAGGTTTTTTTTTATTAATGTTCCGGTTTCATTCAAAACCTGAAGAAAAGAAACGACTACATGCCTAGATCCAAAAAAATTTCTAATAACAATGCGAAATCATCTAGTCAGTCCCACCCGAATAATCGACTCATCTTAATCTTTCCAGATGTTAAACATGTTATAATATACATGTAAAAATGTAACTTTGATGAGAATTTGAAACGTCAAGGCCGCGAGTCTCTTTCTCTCTCCCCCTCCCTCTCTCTCTCTCTCATTATTTATTATACACCGCAAACATCATAAATTCAAAATGGCCGTGTCAATCAGATTGCTGGAAATAAATTGATCAATACCTTTATCTGCCGCCATTTCTATATTTGCCATAGAAACATTTAGTTATTCATATTTAAAAGCCTAATTACAAGCATACAAGCAGAAGACATAAGAACATTGCATACCATTTTTAATTAAAAATGCGTTTAGCTTTCTCTGTCCTCTTTCGATATTATTCTTATTTCTGAAACAAACTATATATATATATATATATATATACACACACACACACACACACATATATATATATATATATATATATATATATATATATATATATATATATATTCTTAGCTTGATGAGATTACTTACGTATTTATTTTTTACGTGCTTTGGATCGGAACAGAGACTTAATTGTTGAATTAATTTTGCCGACAGTGCTTTAACTAACCAATGATTTAGTTTTTCTCGTATTCCTTGCTAATGGCTGGTTTTGTGTCATCAACACACGTAACTCAGAAACTTGAAAAGATGAATTTAAAATGGAAATGCAAACACCAACGTATTCATCATGTTATCGTGTATCACCATGTTATCATGTATTCGTCATGTTATCGTGTGTTACACATAGTGCAAAGGATTTTCATCAGAAGAAAAGAGGAACAAAGCACATTACTATGTAAATGTTTTTTGTTTTTTCAAAATAGATAAATGAGATACTGTTTGTATACGATATATACTATATAGTTTACTCTACTTCATGCCCGCATCCAAGGGGTAAACACAAGGTTAATAAATGTGTCTCCTCAGTGAAAATGTTATTTGAAACACTTGAAGTGCAGTCCTGAAAGTTGTTGATTTCCTTTAATTCAATCAATAAAGTCAAGGGCAAGTAAAAACAAATTTATTAGGTTTCCAAAATTGCAATACTAAAAATAATTTTTAATTTATTTACATTTTGCCTATTTCTAATACAATAATATTCAAGTTGGAAATTACTGTCTTACCGTGAACTGTTTACTTTAAACGAGCTAAAGTTTGCAAGTAGCAATTAAAATAGATAAACAGTAAAATCTGTTTTTTTACAGTAAGCTTTAAATACTGGTAACACATAAATAAGTTTTGTCCATTCATAATGAATAAATCATACGTATGTGTCTGCTATGGAAAACCATATGACAGTTCCAAACATTTTACTAACGAAACTTTATACTAATAATAAACATAAGATAAGAATTTTATCTAAATAGCTTTATTTAATTGTTTGTGAATGATTTGCATTAACGTATGCGATAAAAATGGAATGTGTATTATCCACATTGTGTACGAAAGATGAAATGAAACATAAATTTCCTATATGATATAATGTCCAAATGAACAAAAGAAAGACAACTAATGAAATCAAGTCGCTAAATTAAACAATTAATAACGCCTATACAATTGAGACTATAGAAAACTTCTGTGTATTATATTTTTCTGACTTTTCCTTTAATCGTATGAATAAATTAATAGGTTGCTATTTTTGAATCAATCCTTGTATGGATGGTGTGATATTATGAGTTCCGAAAATTATTTTGCTTTCAGTAAGCATCAGGTGAGAAAATTTAAACAAATACATTTTGTTTTCAGTAAGCAACATGTGAGAAAATACAAAAACTATTTTGTTTTCAGTAAGCAACATGTGAGAAAATATAACAAATATTTTGTTTTCAGTCAGCAGCATGTGAGTGAATATAAAAAAATATTTTTGTTAGACTAGGAAGCCCAGTACCCAAAGCAAAGATAACTTCACTGAAGCAAGCTTTTGAGAGCAAGCAAGGTGTGATGCTTCGCGGCAATATTTGTTTTATAAATCGTCGCTTAAGAGGAGTGTTGTTTGCAGCTACATTGTTCGACAGTCAAATATCAAGTAAGCACGGTATAATTTTGTTCTCATGAAAATAAGAAAAGGTATGCAAGTCAGAAAAGAATGTATGTAGCAGTCAAAGCACCGATACCGTCGCGGTAAATCAAACTAGTACAATCCTTTGCTAATATTATCGTTAATGACCTGAATTGAAAGCGTGAAAACTGTATTTCATCCCAAACCAAATTAACACCATTATGATAGGCGCGCTCTTTGTAGCTGATAACTATATAAAACGATTCTCTTGCCATTCAAATCCAGCCAGGTTGCCCATTTCAGTCTGTCTTATCACCAGAATTTATCAAAATCAATTACTTTAGTCTGTCTTACCACTAAAGTCCACCCACTTTAGCCTGTCATATCGCCAAAATCTACCCGGATCGCCCATTTCAGTCTGTCTTACAACCAAAATCCACCCAGACCGCTCAATTAAGTCTGTTTAATTTTGGCGGAAAGTAGTGTTGTAAATCTATCTTCTATATTCCATAGAATTTGCAATTTCCTCTCATTTCTGTCTATATTAAACGCATTACCTCCTACTCAATAAATTTGTAAAAAGGCAAAAGGACTTGGCTTGCAGGGTTGTAAAGTCATTTGTAAACCTTTTGCAAATGTTCCCACTTTGGTATCAATATTGTTGATGGAAAGAGAACTGCAATTTACAATATTTCCTGGTGAGAAAAACAAAACAGCAATTTACAAGATTTCCTGGTGAGATAAACAAAACATAAAGGTACAAACGTGCATATGATGTCCTTATAACCAAATTCATCCATAAATTATTCTTGTCTGAAATTACAGGATTACGAAGAGACGTTGCTGCTACAGCAGCAACAGCCTACCTGACCCTAACCAAAATATTGCTAAAATCGGTTGTTTCCAATTGAAAGCAAATAACCAATAATCCTTCTATATTTCTGACTACCCTTGACAACTGACAATCAATTAGAAATAATTAGTCTCGTGCCAATATGAGAAAGTCCTAATTATTAATCCGGTAGAGAAAAAACATATGACATATTCAAAACATCTTATTAAATGGCAAATTATGTTAACAAGAAACATCAAACACTAGATATTTTGAGTATTTGTTTTACACAGTACTAATGCGATGAATCATGAATACTATTAATGAAATCACAATTTATTAAGAAAAACATGTATAAAGTCAGCATATTATATCTTTCCAATCAGACCACTCCATCATTTTTCTAAGAGAGCATGTAAACAAACCATATATCTATCTATCTATCTATATATCTATATATATATATATATATGTGTGTGTGTGTGTGTGTGTGTGTGTGTGTATTGTTATTGTTACGACCCTATGGTCTAAGAAAAATGTAGCAGAAAGAATGTGAAACAAACAAATCAAGTTAAAAACAACAATTTATTTCTAAATAATTAAAATTAAAATCAAAAGACACTTACAGTAAGGTGAATTAAAATCCAAATAGTCCAATAATCATAAGTGTCCTAATCACAGGTCCTAATTATAGAATGTTCCTAATGAATTTCAGTATCCATGAATGTGCTGATGTACCAATAGTCTTTAATGTCCTGATGTGCCAGTAGTCTTTAAAGTGATGATGTGCCAAAATTAAGTACTACAGAATATCTTTGAATAAGTTCACATAAATCTCAAATCATCAATTCAAAATCCAAAATCCCAAAGTCTATGAGCACTTTTATAATCCAATGAAAATTTTAAATAATTCCTCTCTCTGAATTTGGAATGATTTTCCATAACTGTAATGACTCTTTAAAGACATGTTCAGGTCGAAACTGAAAACTGTCCACTAAACATAGTATATATAAAGATAGGTCTCATGAGAGATTGTTCTAGAAAATTATATGGTGTATGTGACCTCTAACACATAACTCTGAAGTAAATTCTAGCTTTATCTGTAAACAAAATAAACCCTCACCTGAAATTAAATCAACAACTTGTTTACCAAAACCGTCCTTGAACTCAAATACTAAGTAAACAACCTAATTCAAGGACAATAGCTAAACATGTAAACCTGATACATAACATTACATTTTGATCAAATATTAATATAAAGAGACATTTATAATTTGCTAAAATATTTATAATATTATATAAACATCATGCATACCGATAATAATCTAGAATAAGTTAATTTTGTCCCCTGGAACAAACTAAATGTATGCAAGTGAAAAGATAAAACTAAGTAGAAGTTGAAAACACTGATGTCGTCGCAAAGGAACTAAACAAGAGAATGGCCTGATCTTAAAGTATGATTTACGGTAAAATATGTTCCCCTGCGAGTTCAGGGATGCACATAAGGCCTTATGCACCCTCCTGCATGTCGTGGAGGCAATAGCTGCAGTGGCTCAGTGGTTATCGTGATCGAAAGCGTGCTGGTTTGAATCCTAACATTGGATTACTCTGCGTCGGCTACCGTAATGCATCTTTGGACAATGCACTTTACTTCAATTGCCTCGGCACTAAATAACCTATTTGTGTTACTGTGCCGTAAAATACAAAACCAAACGAAAACCCATGAGACTGATACCCTGTCCAATTAACAATCAGTCTTCTGAATCCATATGTAATATACACTTTTTTTATCCGCTACCCACCATTACGAAACAAAATAAACTGTAGAAACGATATTTTATTTATTACTGATGGTCTAAAACTTTCCATACCTTTCGATTTGGTTTAATATTTTATATTATATGACCTTTACCCCATTACCCAATGTGCATCATCTTACCAGGTAAGGAATGGCCAAATCGCCCAATATGTATCATTTTAGTAGGTAAGGATACATCTACTCCCTAATAAAGAAGAATATTGCGGTTGCCGTACAGATGCAACTATTCCACACCGGGTAACGCCAAGGTAAAATATCTCTGACCAGAAAGAAGTTGTCATAAAGTACAAAACTGAGCATATGACTCGTTTGATAAGCGATCGTGCATTTTCTATGCTATCATACGTACTAAGCAATACCTATGTACACGTACGTTTATATGCTCATTAAGGTGTCATATGATTTGCATTTTCATCAAGCTGATAATTATTGTATAGAGAAAATACAAACTTGTATTCAATGATTCTGATATTTTCAGTAGCTTTTTTTTTTTTCTTTTTTTTTTTTTTAGAGCTCCTGCTATGTAGATTGATAGAGCCGGCTTTTCTTGTTTTCTTCTTTTATCAGCATCACACACTTTGTCTCAGTATTTCATTACATCTTTTAAGGTGTGTATGTATACCTTTTGCTGTATGATAATGTCAAATTAAGGAAAAAGGGTTGAAGATTTATTAAAATTAAATGATACAACAGTATTATAAATTATATTAAAATATATACATACTGTATATACTCGCTTATAGGTCGGGTACAACTGCAAACAACATAGACTCCGATCTGCCGTCGCTGAGTTGTTTGCTTTACTGACAACTCCTAACAAACTGCATAGACCCAGATCTTTCGGCGCATTATGCGACGGCAGATCTGGGTCTGTGCTGTTTGCAGATGGACTTGACTGATAAGCGAATATGTTCTGTATAATAATAATAATAATAATAGCAAAATAATAATAATAATAATAATTATTATTATTATTATTATTATTATTATTGTAAAGAATCCGCGAATAATAAAATAATGAAAACACCCCCGACACCCAGAGTTTTGAGAGTTGCATTGCGAGTTTCCCTGCATCATAGCTCCTTTCTCTGAGAAAAATTTCACTGTATGATTGAAGCAGTGTCTACAACTTAAAACAGGAAAGAACGAGTTGACACTATATACCGTGCGAAAACAAGATATATTTTATCAACCATGACATGTGTACAGAGGAATCCTTCAGAGTGCAGTTTACTTTCGATGAATATCAAGGGAAATGGAGGGTGGTGCGACGGCGGATGAATTATCTTATGTATTGCATTATCATCGTATTTCTTTTCTTCAGGTTTCTTAGTTAAGTATTTAACCAACCTTTAATAATAATAATAATAATCTTTATTCTTATTGTATGTCACCGGCCCAAGAATACATATAGTTTAATATGCGGTACATCATTTAAATGTAGATACTGTTGTACATGGTATAACAGTAATGTTCACATGCATTTCAGACTTTACAATTCATGAATCGTCATGCATGTTGATGTTCATAAATAGAGTCTTAAAATGATATCAGTTCTTATAACTGTCTAGTTTAATGCATATCTAGTTATCTGTTGAGACAAGTCATCAATATTTTCTATAATTTTCAAAGCTTTACAGATAAACATAGCCTACATTTGACATTAATTTACTCTAATTACTCATGTATTTATATGAATAGAATTTGTGAATGGTTGGATTTCTGTAAATATTTAAGGGCATATACTTTCTCCTTAGTTAAGCATAAACATTACACGCCACACTAAAGTTATACTCGTTTTCTATTTATGTATTAGATATCAGGCATATTCTATATTCATAGCGAATATATTCATACCTTCCTGTATTTGCTCTAATTCGTAAATTTCCTGCTCTTAGCAAACAAATTAAGTTACCTAAATACATCTTACAACTAGTTCATCTAAATATTTTTGCCGTGTACAATTACCTTCAATACACCTATACAAACGTAATCTATTCATTCCATAGATGTCATCAATCAGTTCTTGGACGAAAATATTTTTATATCGCTGTCTAAACATTTCTGTAAACAGTTACTCATCAGTAACACCTTGCCTTAACCAAACATTACCATATCCATATTTTAATAATATCTTTTTACATAATTTGCCCAACAATTACAGCTTTCACCCCATTTCAACTACAGATTGTAACATTATGTTGGTAATCTGCTATTTTGGCATATTTAAAATCCGAAACCAGCACTTAAGAATTCGAATATATCGAACGTTTTTCAGATGTATTCTTCCTAATATATGATAAACCAAACCATGTGGTGTGCTTATTGACAGACCCAGTATAAATTTACGAAACTCAATCTGAACCGTGTCTAGATTCAGGTGCTTAATGAAAGCCCTAATATTTCAGATCCATAGTTCAAAATAGGCAAAAGTTTTGTATCAGATATGTGAACCAAGGTATGAACAGGTCTTTCGCAAAATCAAGATAAACTATTCTACAATGTGTGTATAGCTTTTGCTGCATGACAGGCCAGTGTTTTCTGACACACATGTACCGATAATTTTTTAGGAGAATATATCACCCAGATATTTATAGAATGTTTCAATTGCAATGTCTGTTGAACCATAGTATAATTTCTCGTAGCTACGTAGTTAACCTCCGCTAGGAATACAGCAATCAGTGCTTTTCCAAGATTAACCGATAGTTTCCTTTGAGAGTAATACCCTCTCAATATATTTAACATTTTCTGGAGCCTGCGTCTGAGAATAACATTAAATCAATAGCATCCAAACATATAAACACTTCTATCGTTTCTAGCGATATCCCACGAGATTCATATGCCATAGTACTCTGAAGATAATTTAGAAACAAAGCAATATATAGTATCCATACTTGAAGTCAGTCTGTTCCTCTTCCGGAAGTTCATTTTGTGCAACCCAGTCATGTAATCGGTTATTCACAACAGTTGTAAATATCTTACTTAAGACTGGCAAGGAACATATTCCTCTATAGTTGGACGGGTTATTTGTATCACATTTTTTGAAAATTTGAGTTATTATCACTGTTGACCAGTTTTGTGGAAAATAACCAGTATTAAGTAATTTATTAAACAAGTGACTAAATATTGCAGTAATAATATGGCTAGTGCACTTAAAAAAATCACTCGATAAAGCATCTATTCCGCCGGGTTTTTCTTTTTTCAGGTTCGACACTGCGATTCTCATCTCTTCCTCTGATATTACATTGTCTAAGAGTTTATGCTGAATAAACAGATTTTCATTAGCTCAGTAAAACATATATATCAAGCTGGACAGTAGATGCCAGTATTTGCAATAGGCGCAAGACACTTGAGTAGCCGCAAGAATTGTTTTTTATCATTGGCATACAATGCCAGTCTAAGTGTATCTTTGCGCTCATTTTTATATTGCTTTTTTATTATTCTTTCAAATTGCTTTGTAAGCCTTGCGATGAAACTTATATTCTTCAGGTAATTTAGAAGTTTTGTAAAACCAAAACATTCATAGCGTCCTTAAAGAGTATTTTTGGCAAACTTACGTTCTCTATCAATGATTGTGAATCTCAAATAACACTAAATAACATTATTTTCTGGTCTTAAAACATTGATTTCATTTCTTTTCAGCGCCATAATATACATCATGTAAACGTTCAGTACCTTCTTCAAGTGATCATATTACAGAACTGCTTGTAATATTATCTGAGCTTTTGTGCAAGTCATGCTGTAAACGATTCGATAAACTGAAGTCCTTTTGCTTTGTCCCATATGTACTTATCCATTGGGGTAACATTAAAATTGTCCGACATTCCCTTGTCATCATACCTATTGAAGTATTCAATACAGACTAGTACTGGCATATATCTTAATTATATTCTATCACCAACATCAAAAGAAGATAAGTAATTTAAAATTGGTTGATCAGTTAAAATATAATCTGTCGTTGTAGCCGAATTATCGTGAATACATGTATATTTCAATTGCCTTTATCTGCCGCACACATGACATTAAAAATTCTAAGTCCATTACTTCTGCACAAGTTAAGAAGTTATTCTTTATAATGGTTTATCTCCCTTTAATATTGGTTTGCATGGTCATCGAACTCCGTATCTTGCGTATAATTAAAATCACGAAGTGGGTCAATATTTCTTTCGTACCTAATAAAATTGGATCCTGTACTCATATACGCGTTAAAATCTCCAGCAATTACAAATTTATGATCTGTGTATTTCTCTTTTAATTAAGCTATATGCTTTTCTGTAATTACTAATATGGTTTCCGGGAATGACTGGACGAGTATTCTGGCAAAATATACAAGTATTCAAAACAAAGGTTCAAACATATATTAGAATTAAAGGTCATGAATAAACAACAATATTTTTCGAAGTACTATGTTGATCAAACATTTACAAATGTGTAGAAAGTGACTCACGTATTTATACAGCCATACCTCCAGAATCTCGGTTCGCTGTTTGTATTTTATTCTAATATTGTCAAAACATCAATATACTTGTAACGCAAACGGAATTGTAGCATTTGTTCAAGTCTCTACAAAGCCTATAATATCAAAATTTGATATAAAATCACTGTATTCTATTTTGCAAAGTAAGCCAAAAATGTTCCACATTAAACACGTTAAACTAATATGCTTGTATGTGACACACACTCTCTCTCTCTCTCTCTCTCCTGTCGTATTCAAGCCTTGTCCCTTTCCCTGTCGCTAAGGAGCAAACACGGGTTCTTTTTCAAACATCATCAAACACATACGTATGACTGTCAATACCCAGTTTATCACACATGCAAAAAGGACTTCTTTCCTTCTTCAATTACTTTCATTAGGATTGGATACAGTTTTGCCCGCGCACGACGTACGTGAATTGGGAAATCTTTTGCAATACTAAGTTCTGGTTTTGTGTTGACGTATTTTCTGGAAGCAGGATTTGCTTCCTTATTAGCCGTTGCAGCAAAACATAATGTTTGCTTTCGTGCAGTACGATACATGCATTCCATTTCCTCGTTATTTTAGTATTGTGTAAAACTTAATGATGACCGGGTGTGAGTGTTCTTTTGATTCAGTTTGTGATCTCTATCTATCTCAATCTCCTCTGTATCTAATCCAAGTACATCTGGTATATATTTCCGAGTGAAATAATTGTGATATTTTTTTGTTTCATTTTCTTTTTATTTGCTATTTTACCTCGAATTGGGAAGGAGCATTATGTAACGACTGATATTTTATGTGCAAATATACACAAAATAGAGCAAAACATAAACGGTAAACTGCTGACATTATCGCGCGGCAGTGGCGTCACTAGGGTTGGCGTCACCCAGTGCGGTAAACTCATGGTGTCACCCCCTCCAGACTTCCCCCATGGACCTCCTCCGAGTACTACTGTACCAGACCATACAGAATCGCCTATAGTAATGTTTGTAAATTTAAGTCCTAAAGTTACAAAGGACATAAGAAGAAAACAATAAAATTTGAGGTAACAGCGTTTAAGAACTGCAACAAAATTATGTTATTTTTTATTTTAACATTAAACATTAAACATTAACCTTTACAGTTTAAACTTTTCCGTTTTGGTGTCACCCCCCTGTGATGGTGTCACCCGGTGCGGCCTTCACCCCCCTAGTGACGCCACTGTCGCGCGGGATGCAATAAGAAATCGGCTACTTCAGTGTGTTATACAAATTGCTAGACAATACTCTTGAGCATAAAATAAAAAGAATATTTGCTTGCTCCGAGTGAATAACGGATATATTTTATCTAGTGTGTGAAAAACGTAAGTATTTTCACTCGTGGCTTCGCCACTCCTGAAAACACTGAGTTTTTCACCCACTCGATGAAATATATCCGTTATTCACTCGTTTCAAGCAAATATCCCTCTCTCTCTCTCTCTCTCTCTCTCTCTCTCTCTCTCTCTCTCTCTCTCTCTCTCTCTCTCTCTATATATATATATATATATATATATATATATATATATATATATATATTGCTTTATTGTGAATTCCGTTTCTTCCCGCTTCTCTCTTCGTTTTTTTTTCTTCTGTCAGACAATAAAATATAATGTTTCCTGTCTTGATTGTAACTCATGGTATAATATTCATCGTTTTCTTCATTTTGATGTGTCCATTCTAATCCATTCACCATTCTGAAAAGTGTTTCTACTTGTCTGCATAGGGTCTGAATTTGTTAAGTGAGATACTTGTTTTTGACCTTTAGTTCTTCCAGGAAATGTTCAAATCGATTGAAACGATCACTCAGTTTTCTCACTTTGCCTCCTTTCCGTAGCATACGAGTTTTCATGCATACGTCTGTACGTCATTCTGTGGTATTACAATAATCGTATAATTGATTACAATTAGCTCCAAGATGACATTGGGTCGAGTACGTATCGTAGATTGGGTCAACACTAATGCACTAGCGTGGGTCCTTGCGATTCGTGTCTGAATTTATTATGAAGTTTGAGAGTACAAAATACTTACGTCGAGAGCTCAATTGGTTAAAAACTCTATTGAGTTTTTTGTGTAGCCGAGATTTTTCACTCGATGGTGTATATGTATTCCGACGATATGAAGCCAATTTATTTGCCCTTTATTACACTTGTACTGAGCACAGTGTAGTAGTAGTAGTAGTAGTGGCAGTAGTAGTGGTAGTAGTAGTAGTAGTAGTAGTGGTAGTAGTAGTAGTAGTAGTAGCAGTAGTAGTGGTAGTAGTAGTAGTAGTAGTGGTAGTAGTAGTAGTAGTGGTAGTAGTAGTAGTGGTAGTAGTAGTAGTAGTGGTAGAATTGGTAGTAGTAGTAGTAGTGGTAGTAGTGGTAGTAGTAGTAGTAGTGGTAGTAGTAGTAGTAGTGGTAGTAGTAGTAATAGTGGTAGTAGTAGTGGTAGTAGTAGTGGCAGTAGTAGTAGTAGTAGTGGTAGTAGTTGTAGTAGTAGTGGCAGTAGTAGTAGTAGTAGTAGTGGTAGTAGTAGTAGTAGTGGTGGTAGTAGTAGTAGTGTTAGTAGTGGTAGTAGTAGTAGTAGTATTAGTAGTAGTAGTAGTGGTAGTAGTAGTAGTGGTAGTAGTAGTGGTAGTAGTAGTGGCAGTAGTAGTAGTAGTTGTAGTAGTAGTAGTAGCAGTAGTAGTAGTTGTAGTAGTGGCAGTAGTAGTAGTAGTAGTGGCAGTAGTAGTAGTAGTGGTAGAATTGGTAGTAGTAGTAGTAGTGGTAGTAGTAGTAGTGGTAGTAGTAGTAGTAGTGGTGGTAGTAGTAGTAGTAGTGATAGTAGTAGTGGTAGTAGTAGTGGCAGTAGTAGTAGTAGTAGTAGTAGTGGTAGTAGTAGTAGTAGTAGTGGCAGTAGTAGTTGTAGTGGTAGTGGTAGTAGTAGTAGTAGTAGTAGTAGTAGTAGTAGTAGCAGTAGTAGTGGTAGTAGTGGTAGTAGTGGTAGTAGTAGTAGTGGTAGTAGTGGTAGTAGTAGTAGTAGTAGTGGTAGTAGTAGTATTAGT